>CM030020.1:19423480-20005404 GCA_017639485.1 Pluvialis apricaria | reverse complement strand
GACAGCCCTCACGCCGCTGCTGCCGCCCACCGTGCTGGGTTGATAGAGCTGAAAGGGCAGGGTAAAAATCTGAAGAATGCAAAGAACAAGAAGGAACAAAGTTCAGTCATTCATGCTGCTGACGGGAACCCTGACCCTGACCGGAATCCTAAACCTAACCCTGATGGGAACCCAACCCTACCAGGAACACAACCCTAACCCTGATGGGAACCCTTCCCCTGACCCTGACGCATACGGGAATCCTGACGCTGACGGGAACCCTAACCCTGAACCTTATGGGAATCCTAAACCAAATTCTAACGCTGACGGGAACCCTAACCCTGACGTGAACCCCAACCCTGATGGTAATCCTAACCCTGACCCTGATGGGAACCCTAACCCTAACGCTGACGTAAATTCTAACCCTAACCGTAACGAGAAACCTAACCCTAAAGTAAACCCTAACCCTGACGGGAACCCTAACCCTAAACTGTACGTGAACCCTAAACGCTGATGTGAACCCTACAGCTAACGCTGACGTGAAACCTCACCCTGACGTTAACCCTAACGCTAAACCAAACCCTGACTTTAACCCTAACCCTAAACTTTACGTTAAACCTAACCGTGACGTGAACACTAACCCTGACGTTAACCCTAAACCTGACCCTGACGTTAACCCTAAACCTGACCCTGAAGTTAACCCTACCACTGACGTTAACCCTAACGTTAACCCTAACCCTGACATTAACCCTAACAACCCCTAACCCTAAACCAAACCCTAATGACCCGAACTGTAACCCTAAGCCAAACTCTGACCCGAACCTGAACCCTAATAACCCGAACCCTAACCATAACCCTAACAATTTTTGCAATGGCTGGGTTGAAAATACAAAACATCCAGCGAATGCTCCCACACCAAAGGGGCCAGCATGCAAAGCTGTGCCTTGTCCACACTGTCCCCTGGCAGCGCTTTCATCGCACCACAAACCTTGGGGCTCAGGGCTTTCCTGACCACTTCAGCCTCAAAACCACCTTTTTTTCATTTTCGCAATGGGCGGCGCCATTTTCCTGACCAAAGATGACCTCCCCAAGATGGCGCTAACCCGCCTCAGGATGGCGGCGACGTCCCCAAGATGGCGCGGACCTCCCCAAGATGGCGGCGACGTCCCCAAGATGGCGGCGCCCTCCCCAAGATGGCGGCGCCCTACCCCAAGATGCCATCTGCCAGCAGGTACGGCGGGGGGCGGGCGACCCCCCCCCCCAAAATACAGCCCCTTCGTACCCCCCCCCCCAGCCCCCCAACAAACCCCTTGGGACCCCCTCATCCCCCCAACAACCCCCTCCCCCCCCAACAGCTCCCGGACCCCCCCCAGACCCCCAAAATACATTGGGGCCCCCCAAAGTCCCCCCAGCCCTCCAACAACCCCTTGAGACGTCCCCCCCAGCCCCCCAAATCCCCTTAAACACCCCTAAACCCCCTGAGCCCCCCAAAGCCCCTCAGGGCCCCCAACCCCCCCCAACTCCCCCACGTCTCCCCAAACCCCCTGAGCCACCCAGAGCCCCCCAAACCCCCGGATACCCCAAACCCCCTGAGCACCCCCGACCCCCCCCAAACTCCCCCATTCCCCCAAACCCCCTGAGCCCCCCCAATCCCCCAAACCCCCTGGACACCCCAAACCCCCCCAAACTCCCCCCCCGACCCCCCCTTCTATAGGGGGGGTTCCCCTATAGCGCTGAGTCGGTGTTTCCCCCCTGGCCCCGCAGTGCAGGCGGCAGATCGCCGGCGGGGAGATGGTGGTTTTCGCCGGCCGGGCTGGCCACAGCGCCTGTTGGCACCCCCAGTGCTTCCAGTGCTCCCAGTGTGGCGAGTCACTGGTCGACTTGATCTATTTCTACCAAGACGGGAGGATTTACTGCGGCAGGCACCATGCCAAGACCCGGCGGCCACGCTGCCAGGCGTGTGACGAGGTATGGCGGGGGAGTTTCTATGGGGGGGGGGGGGGCTCCTATAGGGTCCTATAAATGGTCCTATGGGGTGGGAAGGGGTCTTATAGAGTAGGAAAGGGTCCTATGGGGTGGGAAAGGGTTCTGTGGGGTGGGAAAAGCTCCTATAGGATGGGAAAGGATCTTACAGGGTGGGAAGAGGTCCTATAGGGTAGGAGAAGGTCCTATAGGTTGGGAAAGGGTCCTATGGCGTGGGAAAAACTCCTATGGGGTGGGAAAGACTCTTGGAGAGTAGGAAATGTTGGTACGAGGTGGGAAAGGGCTCTACGGGATGGGGAAGGGTCCTATAGGGTAGGAAAAGATCCTATAGAGTGAGAAAGGCTCTTAGAGAATAGGAAAGGGTCCTATGAGGTGGGAAAGGGTCTTATAGGGTAGGAAAGGGTCCTATAGAGTGAGAAGGGCTCTTAGAGAATAGGAAAGGGTCCTGTGGGGTGGGAAAAACTCCTGTGGGGTGGGAAAGACGCTTGGAGAGTAGGAAATGTTCATACGGGGTGGGAAAGGGCCTTATGGGATGGGGAAGGGCCCTATAGGGTAGGAAAGGGTCCTATAGAGTGGGAAAAGCTCTTATAGGAGAGGAAATGATTCTCTAGGCTAGAAAAGTTTCTTATAGAATAGAGAATGGTGCTATAGGGTGCCGAAACGCCCTTAAAGGGTGCCAAAATGTGCTTATAGGATGCCAAAACGCCTTTATAGGGTGCCAAACCCTTCCTATAGGGTGCCTGGTGGTCCCTATAGGGCATGACCCCTATAGCCCCCGTCAATTACGTGTGATCTCATCCCTGCAGATCATCTTCGCGGCGCGGTGCACGGAGGCGGAGGGGCGGCACTGGCACCTGCGGCACTTCTGCTGCTTCGAGTGCGAGGGGCCGCTGGGGGCGCGGCGCTACCTCCTGCACCACGGCCACCCCTACTGCCCCCCCTGCTACCAGGCCCTGCACGCCCACTACTGCGATGCCTGCGGGGACCCCATCGGTGAGGGGGTTTGGGGCGGGGGGCACCCAAGGGTGCTGGGGGGGGAGCCCCAAGAGTCCCCGTGGGTCCCCAGGGGGGATTCAGGGGGAGGCAGGAGGTCCCGGGGGGATTTAAGGGGTGCCAGGGGGGATGTGGGGGTCCCAGGGGGAATAAGAGGGTCTCCTGGAGGGATTTAGGGGGAGGAAGGGGGTCCCAGGGGCAGTTTAGAGGGTCCCAGGGGGATTTAAGGGGTCCCCAGAGGGGATATAGGGGTCCCCAGGGGGGATTTAGGGGGTCCCAGGGGAAATAAGAGGGTCCCCAGAGGGGATTCAGGGGGAGGCAGGGGGTCCCAGTGGGGATTTAAGGGGTCCCAAGGGGTCCCCAGAGGGGATGTAGGGACCCCAGGGGGGATGTAGGGAATCCCCAGGAGGGATTTAGGGGGTGCTGGGGGTCCCAGGGGGAACAAGACGGTCCCAGGGGGGATATAGGGGTCCCCAGGGGGAATTTAGGGGGTCCCAGGAGAATAAGGGGGTCCCCAGGGGGGATTCAGGGGGTCCCAAGGGGGATGCAGGGGTGTCGAGCCCTTTGGGCACCTGGCTATGGGTCCAAACCCCACTGCTGTGGGTCTGGGGGCCTCACCGTGGGGCTGAGAGCCCCCCAAACCCCATGCGTAGGGGCAGAGAAGCGGGGTGCAGCCCCACATGGGAGACACGCTGCATCTTTTTAGGGTGCTGAGTGCTTTGTACACCCCACTGTGGGTCCGAGCCCCCCGCTGTGGGTCTGAGCCCCCCTTTATTTTGTGCCCCCACCCAGGACTGGAGCAAGGACAGATGACCTACGAGGGTCAGCACTGGCACGCGCTGCCCGGCTGCTTCTGCTGCGCTGCCTGCGGGCGCCCGCTGCTGGGGCTGCCCTTCCTGCCCCGGGGGGGGCAGCTCTTCTGCTCCCGCCTCTGCGCCCAGGGACCCCCCCGGCCCCCCGCCCCGCCTCCGCGTGCCACTCCTGGGGAGGGGGACCCCCCGGCGGTAAGGGACTGGGGGGGGGTTGGGAGGCACTGGGAAGAGCCAGAGGGGTCTTGGGGGGCACTGGGAGGAACTGGGGGGGTTGCAGGGGGGCACTGGGAGGGTCTTCAGGGGCACTGGGAGCCATTGGAAGGCACTGGAGGGGTGTTGGGGGGCGCTGGAAGCCATTGGGGGGCACTGGGAGGCTCTTGGGGAGCACTGGAGAGGTCTTGGGGGGCACTGGGGGACATTGTGGGGCACTGGAGGTGTCTGGGGGCATACTGGGAGCTATTGGGGAGTTCTGGGAGGGTCTTGGGGGGCACTGGGAGCATCTTGGGGGTCACTGGGAGGGTCTTGGGGGGCACTGGGGGCCATTGAGGGGCACTGGAAGGGTGTCCGAGGCACTGGGAGGTGTCTTCAGGGAACTGGGAGGGTCTTGGGGGTCACTGGGAGGGTCTTGGATGGCACTGAGGGCCATTGAGGGGCACTGAAGGGGTCTTGGGGGGCACTGGGGGCCGTTGGAGGGCACTGAAGGGCTGTGGGAGGCACTGGGAGGTGTCATCAGGGAACTGGGAGGGTCTTGGGGGTCACTGGGGGGCATTGGGGGGCACTGGAAGGGTCTTGGGGGACACTGGGAGAGTCTTGGGGGGCTCTGGGGACCATTGGGGGGTACTGGAGTGGTCATGCGGTCACTGTGAGGGTCTTGGGGGGCACTGGGTGCCATTGAGGGGCACTGGGAGGGTCTGGGAGGCACTGGAGGGGTGATGGGGGGCACTGGAGGGGTCTGGGGGAGTCCTGGGGGGGTTACTGGGAGGTACTGGGAGCACTGGGCTCCCCCCTCACCCCCTTTCCCCCCTCCCCCGCAGGCACTGAGCCCCGTTTCCGCCAGGGGGGGCCGCACCGCCACTCCATGCCCGAACTGGGGGCCGCCGCCCCCCCCCGCCCCTCCCCCAACCATCCCCTCCCCCCTCCCCTCCCATTCCCCTCCCCCACCGCCGGCAGGGGGGGGGGAAATTTCAGCCTCTGGGGAGGCCCCCCCCCCCCCCCCCCCCCCCCCCCCGAGGGGGCTCCGGTGGTGGGGGAGGGGCGGCCGTCCCCGCTGGACTTCCTCCTCCTCCTCCTCCGAGGACGATGGCCTCTTCCTGGGGGAGCCCACCCCCCGCCCCCACGGCTGCCTCATGGCCTGAGCCGGGGGTGACCTGTGACCTCTGACCTCTCCTGGTGACCTCTGCCTGACCCCGGCTGTGGCCTTCAACCTGGCCCCGCTCGGGGGTCACTGAGGAAGGGCCGCCCCGAGGTGGGGGCGTCGGGGACGGGGGAGGCGGCGCTGAGGGCTGCGCCGAGGGCCGTCCGCTGCCCGGATCACTGACAGTGCTGCGCCGACGCGGGGCGGGGAGGCGGCACTAAAAGAACTGCACCGCAGGAGGGCCGCCGCTGTGGGTCCCTGCAGAAGCCGCACCGGGGCCGAGGTGTGAAAGGGGCCACCTTTTTTTTCATTTTACGAGCAGTCGGGGCCAAAAACACCGAACATCCAGTGACTGCTCCCACACCAAACAAGCCCCAAACTGCTCCCCGTAGCCTTTTTTTGTGGGCTGCTGCAAGGTTTTCCCGTTATCCGGGAGGTTTTGGGGTGTACGGGGTGGCCGTGGCGGCCCTGCGGGAGGGCTGCGAGGCGCATCTGCTGGCTTTGCTGGAGGAATGGTGGCTGTGCGCCCTCCACGCCAAGCGAACTGCTGTCCAAAAGGCTGACGTGAGTCTTGTCAGGTGCCTTCAAGCAAGAAGAAGTTGACTTTCGTCACCCCCAGCACTGGAGAGATGGCCCTGGGCCTGTTAAGCGATACAGAAAAGCATGGGTTTTTTGTTGTTGATGCTTTATTTTTTTTGTATGGACTTTCAAATTAAACCTCTGTTAAGCTTTTCAGGGGAAACAGAGTGTCAGAAGCTCGTTGGAGCAGGACGTTTGCGAAGAAGCACTTTGATTTACGTTTGTGATGCGAAGCGTTGATGGACCTTGCGCTCTTGTGTCTCGAGGGCGATGTAACCTTGCCATGAACCAAGCAGGGAAATGACTAATTACAGACTGAGCCAGGCTGTAATTTGGGTTTAGCAGGGACCTGCGATGTTGTGGGTTTGTCAGGGCTCTTATTTAAAGTGCCTGCTGCTCGGCTGGGGCCCCGAAGATGAAAGTAGCTGCCCTTCCTGCTTCTTTTCCTGGTGGTTTCTCCTCTTCCTCGGGCCGATGGTGCGATTCTCTGCGGACACGGGGAGGTGAGTCTGGCAGCGGAGCGATTTGGGGCTGTAAGAGGCAGAGACCTGCCTGCGCTGCCTGATAACAACACTTTGTTATGTGGTTTAACCCTAATATCGACGTCCTGTTGTAATAAGTAACTGGGGGTGATTTGCTGATCAAATCAAGTTAATCAAGGGGAGCAAACCCATTGTGGTAGTCTTGAGAACATCCCGTTTGACAAGAAGAGATATATCCACAATGTTGTCTTGAGCAAACGTTAAACCGCATTGTTAACGTGTGTAGCAATCAAGCCTGTAAAGAATAGATTGTATCGAAACTGCCTCAATCGAGTACAGATCTGATGAAATCACGATAACGGAAGAAGCAGAGGGGCGTACCGAAGATATCAAAATCGACCTCCGTGAAGATAAAAGGAGCTGCTCAGCTCGCTTGAATTTGCGAGCCTTGGAGGAGCTGCGACTCTCTGGCCGCCCAGCGCTGCTTTTGCTTTCCTACCTTACTAAATATTTAGTGAATCTGGTTTTGATTCAGTTGGTCTTAATTTCAACTGTAACAAATTTGGTGCCGTGACTCGGATCCAGACAGCCGACTCGGAATTCAACTCTGGGAGGGCGCCCCATCTTCGGATGGTCCCGGAGGAGTTTCTGACTTAGCTCACCTGGATTTTCCGAACTGAGATAGGAAAGCAAAAAGAAGGAAAAAGGAGATACTGCAGTTCCCCGTAATTTTTGTGCACGAAGAGCCGGACGAGGACTCGGGAGTGAGTAAGTATATTGCGGTTCCCTTCGGTCGGGGATTGGGTACCCGGGGTGCGAGCGAATGAGATGTCCACTGGACTTAGTAGTCCACCAGGCGAAGTGAGTGTGGACCTCCTAGTAGTGCGGTTCCCATTGTCCACAAGGACGTGGGCCACGAACGGAGGGAAAACGAATGAAATCTGAGTGAAAGAAGGCACTCTCGGAAGATGGGACAGAAGAAGAGTAAGGCTTCTGGTTCCATGAAGGAGATACGGGGTGGGGGTGGGCTCCCCGATATACCCCAAGATAGCCCGATAGGCCTAATGATCCAATATTGGGGAAGCTCCCCTTCTCGAAAGGGGAAGTCCAAGGAGAGTGAATATGCCTTTTTATGGATCCTGGGCACTGCTCAGACCGCTAATTTGTTTTCATTAAAAGAAAAGAAAAATGATAGGAAGAAAAGGTGGAATGTAGACAAACCTCCAGCGTCCCCCCTACCCTATGTTCCACCTCCTTCGCCACCACAAGATCCTGAGCAGGGTCTCCCTCTAATAGCCCCCCCAGAACCGGAGGAAGGGGCTCCTCCTTCTAATCGGAGAATAACTAGAAGTCAAACTAGAGAAAAAAGGGAGGAAAATTTATTGTATCCATTAAGGGAGACTGCTATGGGGGGACCACAACCCGGAGTTGGATTTGTATCTGTACCTCTCAGCTCTGGGGATGTGAGAGAATTTAAGAAATAGGACACTTGTTAGAGGACCCATTAGGAGTAGCCGAACGTTTTGATCAATTCCTCGGGCCTAACATTTATACTTGGGATGAAATGGAGTCTATTTTGAAGATCTTGTTTACAAACGAAGAACGAGGAATGATCAGAACGGCAGGTATGAGACATTGGGACCAGAGACATCAGCAAGGTCCCGCCGGAGATGAAAAATGGCCCCTGCAAAGGCCCAGTTGGAACAATCAAGACCCCGTACATAGAAATAATATGGTAGATCTCCACGATATGATAATTCAAGGGATTAGAGATTCTGTACCCAGTAGACATGAGAAGAAGATTTGGTTCACAAGAACTAGAATGTTTTTATTGTCGCAAGAAGGGACATTTGCAGAGAAATTGTCGGAAAAGCACGCAGGATGAGGAGATTTTTAAGGAAGATTAGGGGGGGTCAGGAGCTCTATTTGCTGGGGACCCCTAAGGTTACCGAGCCCTTGATAAAATTGAAATTAGGTCCTCAGCATGAAGTGTTCGAGTTCCTCGTGGACTCAGGCGCCGAAAGATCAACCGTCCAAAAGTTACCATCTGGATGTGTAGAATCAAAGGATAAACTCCAAGTAATCGGTGCAAAGGGGGAACCTTTCAAGGTGCCCCTGATAAAAAGTGTAACAATAGAAGCTCCAAATAAATATGGAGTGGGAACATTTTTATTAGTCCCAGAAGCTGAGTATAACCTTTTGGGACGAGACCTGATGGTGGAATTAGGAATCAATTTGGAAGTAGATCAAAAGAAACTAAAAGTAAGATTATGCTTATTAACCGCAGAAGATGAAGCCAGGATTAATCCAGCAACTTGGTATAGCCCAGGATCGGTGGGAAAGATAAATATCAAACCGATCACGGTCTCCATAAAAGACCCAGACCAGCCAATTAGGATAAAACAGTATCCCATCTCCAGAGAAGGGAGAGAAGGGTTGCAGCCAGTAATTGAGAGACTTTTGGCCCAAGGACTTTCAGAACCCTGTATGTCTCCTCACAATACTCCCTCCCATATTGCCCGTAAAGAAGCCGGATGGGTCCTATCGCTTAGTACAAGGTCTGAGAGCTGTGAACGAACGAACCATTACCCGGTTCCCTGTGGTGGCTAATCCACACACTACACGTAATCAGTTAAGTCCAGATCATAAATGGTATAGTGTCATAGATTTAAAAGATGCTTTTTGGGCCTGTCCCTTAGAAGAAAAACGTAGGGACTATTTTGCTTTCGAGCGGGAGAACCCCAAGACCCATAGAAAACAACAATTACGGTGGACCGTTTTGCCCCAGGGATTCACAGAGTCCCCGAACTTGTTTGGACAAGCTCTGGAACAGTTATTGGAATCTTATGAATTAAGTCAGGGACTAATTCTGATACAATGCATGGATGATTTATTGATCGCTGGAAAAACTCAAGGAGGAGTCAGAAATGAGAGCATCAAAATATTGAACTTTTTAGGCCTCAAAGGATTAAAGGTTTCCAAGTCCAAATTACAGTTTACTGAAGAAGAGGTAAAATATTTGGGGCATTGGCTCACAAAGGGACACAAGAAATTAGATCCTGAAAGAGTAAAAGGGATTTTGTCTCTAACAGCGCCCACTAATAGAAGACAGATAAGACAGTTATTGGGATTATTAGGGTATTGTCGACAGTGGATAGAAAATTACAGCAGTAAAGTAAAATTCTTGTACGAAGAATTAACTAAAAATGGGTTGGTAAAATGGTCCCCTGAAGACGAGAATCGTTGGGAGAATGTAAAAAGAGATCTAGTGGAAGCACCTGTCCTCAAGTTTGTCTGATATCCGTAAACCCTTTCAACTTTTTATCAATGTGGATAACGGGACAGCTTATGGGGTTCTGACCCAAGGATGGGCAGGGCAGAGAAAGCCTGTAGGATATTATTCTAAAATACTGGATCCTGTGAGCCGCGGGTGGCCCACTTGCTTACAAGCAATAGTGGCCACTGCCTTATTGGTAGAAGAAGTCGGGAAAGTCACCTTAGGAGGAGAACTAAAACTATACACCCCCCCTAACATTCGAGGAGTATTAAAACAACGAGCTGATAAAGGGCTTACAGATAGTCGATTGCTAAAATATGAGGGAATTTTAATTAACTCCCCTAGACTAGAAATGGAAACCACCTCTATTCAGAATCCTGCCCAATTTTTATATGGGGAACCTAGAGAAGATTTAACACATGACTGCCTCCAACTAATAAATTTGCAGACTAAAATAAGAGAGGATTCAGAAGAAGAGGAATTAGATGAAGGAGAAAAATTATTTGTGGATGGCTCCTCACGAATGGTTGAAGGACAACGGAAATCAGGATATGCTATTGTGGATGGGTATACTTTTCAAATAAAAGAATCAGGACCATTAAGTAAAGCTTGGTCCGCACAAGCGTGTGAGCTGTATGCTATGTTAAGAGCATTAGAGCTCTTCTTAGAAAATAAAATTGGAACTATTTATACAGATTCAAGGTATGCCTTTGGGGTGGTACATACTTTTGGAAAAAATTGGGAAGAGAGAGGCTTAATTAACACCCAGGGAAAAGGATTAGTCCATGAAAAGCTAATCCTAGAAGTTTTAAAGGCATTAAGAGGTCCCCTAAAAATAGCCATAGTCCATGTAAAAGGACATCAGAAGGGACTAACCCATACTGTAAGAGGAAACAACCTAGCCGACGCAGAAGCAAAAAGGGCTGCATTATTAATGGTTCAGACCTTGGGAGAGAAACCTGAAAGACTAAAATTATTAGATAAGACTTTCACCCTCCAAGAACTGGATAAGCTAAAACGAATTGGAGCAAAAAGAGATGGTGAGAAATGGCTGCTACCAGATGGCAGAGAGATCCTGCCAAAAGGACTAGCCCGAGGCATACTAAACAAGTTGCACAATAAAACACATTGGGGAATTCAGGCTTTAGTAGATCAGTTTGAGACAAACTATGCCTGTGTTGGAATATACGGTCTAGCTAAAAGGATCTTAGAGGGATGTCTAACCTGTCACAAAGTGAGTAAGCGTCAACTTAAGGAAAAGGTTCAAGGGGGTCGTGAATTGGCTAAAAGACCCTTTGAGAAAATACAGGTGGATTTTACCGAGCTGCCGAAGGTTGGAAGATATCAGTATTTATTAGTCTTGGTTGATCACCTTACGCACCTTGTAGAAGCCTTTCCAGTGGTAAAAGCTACTGCAAAGATGGTTATTAAAATTCTCTTAGAAGAAATTATTCTGAGATACGGAACTATCGTGGTAATTGACTCAGACCGAGGCCCACATTTTACATCCAAAATAATTACAGAGACAACCGAGTTGTTCGGTACAAAATGGGAATACCATACTCCCTGGCATCCACAGAGTTCTGGGAAAGTAGAAAGAATGAATGGGGAGATAAAGAAACACCTAACCAAACTTATGGTAGAAACAAAAATGAATTGGGTTAAATGTTTACTATTGGCCTTGCTTTACATTAGAACTCAGCCAAGAACAGATACGGGTATATCCCCCTTTGAAACGTTGTATGGGATGCCTTATGACTTTGAATTATTAGTGGAACACCCACAGGTCGAGGATAAAATTTTAACAGAATATATTTTAGAACTCACAAAAAGGAGACAGGAACTAAGAAAGAAGGGCTTGGTAGCACAACGACCTCCCTTGGACATTTCCATACGCCGAATCCAGCCTGGAGACCAGGTACTGATCAAAACCTGGAAAGAAACCTCCCTAACACCCCGTTGGGAAGGACCCTTTGTTGTTTTACTTACCACAGATACAGTTGTACGGACGGCAGAAAAGGGGTGGACTCACGCAAGTAGAATCAAAGGACCCCTTCAGAGTTCCCATTGGGAGACAACAGGAAACCCTGACAACCTAAAAGTTATCTTCCGGAGGAAAAAAAACGGATGAGTGAGACTATCCTTTGTAAAGATCCCGATTGTAATTGTTATCCCTTTGTTTGTTATAAGCGTAAGCTTTGTAAAGAAAAGCGGTGAGTCCATTGCCTCTATAGGTATCCTCCTAGTGGTATTTGAGCAACTGGGAAATCATAAGAGATTCTAGAGAGCGGTAGAATATCTTTGCCAAAGGCATAAAAACACTGAGAAGTGCTGTTTCCATGCAAATGAACCCTGTGCAACGAAAGCTGAAGTCATGCAAGTAACTTGCAGACGAACATTGGCCAAAGTGAGGCGTGGAGCTTGGCAAGGCATATAAGTCAAGGTTGACTAAATATGGAGGTTCCCCTGGAGAATACGACTGCTGCCACGAAGATGATACACCTCGCTGCTCTAAGCAACAGAGTAGGCGGAGGAGGAGGCAGAGGCATACTGTTGTGGGGATTGAGGTTGATGAACCACCTCCAGAAACGGCTTGTGGAGTTCCTTGACTTACAACTCCTAACCCAAGCGACCTCAAAGCTTCCCTGATGTCTCCCATCTCCCTCAGGGAACAAAGGTCAAAACCAAAGTAATTATCAGAGACTTTGGGATACCTGTAGCAAAAATAAAGGCACACCACTTTTCTCAAACCTGAAAATAGGCTTTTAGATAATAGAGCTGTTACTAACGACAATAGGAACCAATGGAGAAGAGAGTCCCCATCAGCCTTACTTACCCCATGTGTATCCCTTGACGTGTTCAGTGCCTCCAGGGAATACTGCATACAAGTCACCATTATTCCAAGGATATTATACCATTCAGACAAAGTGGTTTATGATTATTGGAACACTGGAGCATATCGTATTGTAAAAAGAGAACCTATAACTGCTATTACAGTAGCCACATTATTAAGTATTGGAACAGTGGGGGCAGGAACCGGGATAGCTTCCCTCGTTCAGCAACAACAAGAGTTTAATTCTCTAAGAGCAGCAGTAGATAAAGATTTAGAACGAATAGAAAAATTGATAACTGCATTAGAAAAGTCCCTAACTTCGTTATCGGAAGTAGTATTACAGAATAGGAGAGGGATGGATATCCTTTTCCTACAGCAAGGGGGGCTCTGTGCAGCCCTAGGCGAGGAATGTTGCTTTTATGCTGACCATACAGGGGCAGTAAGAGATTCATTAGCTAAGCTGAGAGAGGGATTAGAGAAAAGAAAACGAGAACGAGAGGCCCAGTCCTCCTGGTATGAATCTGAGTTTAATCAGTCACCATAGCTGACGACCTTAATTTCTACCTTGGCGAGACCCCTCATAATGTTGATATTGGCTCTAACTTTTAGACCCTGTATCATTAATAAATTTGTAACCTTTGTTAAAAGCAGATTGGAAAAAGTGCGGCTAATGGTGATAAAGCAATCAGAACTAGAAATGAAAATTATACCGAACAAAGATCCTGAATTAGATGCAGCTTGTGAAGTATTGTCTCGGTTTGACCAGCAAATCACTTGTAAATAAAAGAAAGGGGGGAATTGTAATAAGTAACTGGGGGTGATTTGCTGATCAAGACAAGTTGAGCAAGGGGGAAAGAAACCACTGTAGTGGTCTTGAGAGACATCCTGTCTGACAGGAAGAGATACGACCACAATGTTATCTTGAGTAAACGTTAAACTGCATTGTCATGTCACTACGATAATGTATGTCTTTTGTACCAATCAAGCATGTAAAGAATAGATCGTATAGGCTAATTTTGTATCCGACGTTTTATTGAAACTACGTCAAGCAAGCACAGATCTGAAGAAATCACGATAACAGAAGAAGCAGAGGGGCGGACCGAAGATGTCAAAACCGACCTCCGTGAGGATAAAAAGAGCTGCTCAGATTGCTTGAATTTGCGAGCCTTGGAGGAGCTGCGACTCTCCGGCCGCCCAGCGCTGCTTTTGCTTTCCTACCTTACTAAATATTTAGTGAATCTGTTTTTGATTCAGTTGGTCTTAATTTCAACTATAACACGTAATATAGAATTACAGAATCCTTAGATACCTTCAGAGCACACCGTCTCAATATTGGCAATAAAACCCCGCTAATATTCAGCTGCCTCTTTTAAAACGTTTCCATTTTCTACACTTTTAGAAACGTCCCTGTTTTTAAAGATTTAGCACAAATCCCTAACTGCCAAAGTACACCTAATACATTGTATGCTACAGCCATTTGGCAGTTGCAGTTTAAACAACGCAAGTCTGTTTGAAAATTATACGATTGTAACCTTTTTTAAAGTTTAATTTAGGATAGAAAGATAATAAAGATAAAAAATCCCCCATATGATTTTACTGGGGGGGGGGGGGGGGGGGGTGTCAAATCCCCCGTCCTGCAATCCATAAGGCTACCAAAAAGGACCGGAGACGGGCTGACGCTTTCGGCTGTGCTGAACGTGCAGAGGAATGTGTTTTTATGATACCTCGCCTGTTACGACTGAGAACCCAAAGACCGGCAATGCCACCAAATCTGGGAGACAGGCTGTGCTTGGGCCTTTAGAAGGAAGTGGACTTTTTAAAAGAAATTTAAAAAGAGAGTGCAAAGTCTCATTGCCGAAAAAGGACATCAGGGAGGCAGTAGCTCACCAAAAACACATCGGGACTCGCACTCACCAGTTACAAGGCTGCCAGCACTTCTTGGGAAAGCCCGGAAAACACGCAGAAGCCATGCCGCTTTGTCCCGCTTTGTCCACATCTCTTCTCTGACCGCGACTGCTTTTCGTGCAGAGGCGAGTCTCTCAGTGAGATTCTCCAGCACTACCAGAAGAGAGTTTAAAAACTTGTGGACTGAAAAAGCATAAAGCTTTTACCCCGAAAACAAAGTCCGTTTCTTCGGAACATCTGAACCCTTACGGACGCCTTCGGCCCTCTTTTAGTGCAACGTTATTTTCACAGTGCCCGTTAACGGTGAGCACACAGAAAGAGAAGATTATGCTTTTGGGAAGAGAAAATTAGCCGAGGGAAGTAAGCTTTGCATGGGCGCAACGTGCTCCAGAACACCCCTTATTTTCAGTATTCGTGTTCAACTGCTTCGTAGAAAAACTACAGGAGGAGAGTCGGCACATCCTCCACGTTAACTTCAAAGTCCACACGACAAGGACCTTAGGAAAAACACAGACACACATCGGACACGTACCTCGTCTTCGCAGACCAACCGGGATCCTTTCCATTCCATCCCGTACCGTCACGGCAGAAGAAAGGGCCACCACGGAGAAACGGTGACAGTCGACAATCTGCCGAGAGAGGAAAAAACCCTTTAGCGTAAAGCTGGGTAGAAATCTCAAGCCGCCTTCTTTCCCCGAAGGTTTGCCAAGACGACCGCTGAGCGGAGGAAAAAGCACTCGGCTTCATCTTCGGGACGGCTCTTGGTGCAGGCCACTAGAGCGCTTGCCTTTTTCAGACAACCCTGCCTCGTGTTGACTCACCGGCAGCTTTAGTCGCACTAGAGCCCCCTTGCCGACCGCACGCAGGTGGCAGACACAGACAGCTACATTTCCCCAAGCCCACGCACAGCCGAGGTTTCCTCACCCTACACGTCCCAAGGCAAAGATTTTTGTTAAAGAGTGCAGCAACCCACCTGTCTCGCTGAACCGCCTGCTGGCAAAAAAGCAACGATTTTTTCCAGGCCCTTTCTCCAAATGGTCAGGAGCTTTTAAAACTGCCGTTGCGCCACCAAACCTGCTCAGGGTCCCTGCCAGCTTTCGACTCCCCTTGGCGTTACTGGGCACACAGTCTCTGCCATCTCCCAGCAGCCAAAGTACGGCACGCGCCCGCACCCCAGCGCAACCCTGCGGGTGCCCGTGCGCACCTCCCTCTTTGGATGAGAAACCCCAGAGCATCCCTGCGAGCGCAGCTGCGCGTGCAGGATCAGCTTCACCTACGCTGATTCCAGGGGATGCCATTTCTGAAGCTTTAAACTGAAAACTGCCTCTTCACACTCAGCCACACACAGCAGAAGGAATCCACACCCAGAACTCTGCAAACACCCAGTAACGCGAATTGCAAACCCACAGCCACAGCAGCAGCTTCAGAGACATTCAGACCAGGAACAAGGGAGAAAAATAAAACGGCTTCATCTCGCGTGCAGGAAAGCCGCAGGCAGAGAAAAGGGTCTGCCTGCTTTCTGTAAGGGCTGAGAACGCTTTCTCCTTCTCTTCCGAAACCCCTCCGTTAGGTCTAAGTATCTGTTATGGTTTGAGAGACCCATCACAATTTATTGCCGTTTAGACAATCGTTCTATCACCCGGTGACCCCTCCCCACCCAGGAAATAGGATCGGGAAAGACAAGGAAAACCAGGAAGTGAAGTATAAACAGATTTAACTGAGTAGGATTAAATAATTAACACTATAATAGTGCTAAAGAACCAATATTGATCCCGACACCCATACAGAATAGGCACAGATTATACTCAGCCAATTCTATCAGTAGGAAGCCGTGCACTCCCAGCACTGCACAGCGGGTGTCAGACACTGCAAGCGCTACGACTTCAGGAGGAAGGGAAGGCCTCAGGGCTCCGGCACCAGGGCAGGAATTTCTCAGGATCGAAGCCATCAAGGCAGAGAGAGAACTTCACAGCAAACTTACTCGTTTATAGTGAACGTGACACTGATGGTGTGAAATAATCCTGGTGGCCAGCATGGGTCAAGCGCCCGGGTCTCGCTCCTCCTCATCCCTGCACCTGGCAAGCTCGAAAACACCAAGACCTCGAAACCCGCACACCATAGCTGGCTAGAAAGTAAATATTTTCACAAATTCAGACACTAGAGTCTTCTAAAAGTGCAGCCTTCCCAAATGTGACAAGAGAAATTACTCCTGTGTCGCTCAAACCAGGACAATATCGCAGCACCACCGTGGCAATACCCAGAGCGGGGAACGACAGCCCCGCTGCCAGACGTTTGTGGAGCGGGGCACGCAGAGGGACGCGTTTTGCCACACGCAACCCTGAATCGCCTGAAAACATACGTTTACCAAAGAGAGCCACTTGGAACGTACTGCCAAACAACATCTGGCAATAAAACTTCGATGGGTTTGACACACACACAGTTTTGGGGGAACTCACTATTTGCTTCCTGCTGCTGCTGCTGTTGTTGTTCTTCCTTCAGAAATCCTACTTGTAGCAACGCTTTTCACTACCGGTTCAAGCACTTACCTTCCTGGTGTTACCAGCACGTTTACACAGGCAAGTAACTTCACTGCTCTGCTCAAATTAGCAAAATGAAAGCTACAGCCCTGAGAGAGACGTGAAAAAGGGGAGGTCAGGCAGCAAGACAGCTCTGCAGGCTGCCACCAGGCAACACTGCACTCTGCTTTGGAAACCACACGCCTGTCCCAAAAAAATCCACACCCCCACAAAAAACAGACCAAAAAATCCCACCCCTGAGGGAGCTGGGCGGAAATTAATGAAAGGGAAAACCAGCAGCCCCAACACGAAGTGAAATTTGGCTTGAACACTGACCGTGTACTTCAGCGACTCCCTGAATCTATGCCTCAATCCGCCAAACGACTAGTCCTTTTCCGGAAGGACAAGCTTTTCTGACTTAAAAACCCGAGATTGAAGGCTCCATGGAACAGAACCCAGGTTGAGCCACAGTGTCATCAATACTGGAAGGGAAAAAAAAAAAACCCAGGAATAAAAATCAAGCAAAACATCAGTTCCCATCATGTTGCATTCATTACATTTCCACTGGCACCTAGGTGCTCCAAAATTAACCGTACTCACACCACGGACTCATAGCAATTCACATAGCAATTCGCATAGCACAGGGAAAAATAAAAGGCTATATCCAACTTGCCCAGAAAATTAGCACAAACAAACAGAAAAGAAACACCAGACCCTAAAGAAGGTATCGGGCAGCTCTTAATTTATCCCAGAGGCAAGCCGGCTCTTTTACCCGAAAGGAAGCCATTCCTAACTACCCGGGCACCAATTCAGGAAGGAGGCGCGCTCCGTTCACTGCAATCCTGCATCAGCTTTTCCACGTTGGCAAGAAATTTGCGTTTTCTGCCGCTTTGACACAGAGTACCTGGAGCGCCCCTGAACTCACAAACGTTTCTCCCTGCTCCCCCAGCCCCACGTGTGCCATTACCTCAGCAGCCGGTGGAATCAACCCTGCAGGATTTTCTTCCCGGGGCGCACCAGGGAACACTGAGAAAAGAGGATGCGAGAAATTACTCTGTTTGTCACAGCCAGCCCACGGGGACAAGCCGGGGCACCCCCAGCCCACCTCTGCCCTCGGGAACGGGGCCCAGAGAGGCGCCTGCCATGGATTTAACCCCCACGGCAAAAGGCCCGGCTTCCTGCCGGCAGACGGACCACTCGCCTCCCCGCTGCTCATAGCTCCTCACTCGCGACAGCCCAGCCTGTGCCCGGCCGCTCTTCAGCCATGCGGGGAGCGCAGTCCAGTCAGCGGGTGCTCCGGCCAACACACGCTCCGGCTAATTGCAGCTCCTGCTCGTTACCGCTGCCAGGAGTCTTGCTAAAGTGTACTCTGAACAGAGGACACCCCATCTCGCTCCAGCTCCTGCTTCCCAAGCTCTGGCTAATTGCAGCCCCAGCTCTTCCCTGAAGCTCCAGCTGCCTTCAACTCCCCCTGAGGAGCTCCAGCCCTTTGCAACAGCCTGGGCTTTTGACGAGGTCATCAACCAATCACCATCCTGACTTGAGTGTTAGGGTTAAACACCATGGCCTGACAAGCTATAAATATCCATACATTTATATGATTAATTACTTCAGAAATATGCTAAGCAATATTGAAAGACGAGCTCAAGTCAAAGAGGAGAGGGCGTGCCACGTCTGAAAAGCACCTTTCCCCCCAGAGACCCCCGCAGACAAGTTCAGCCTGCTGCACGCCGGCCTCCTGAACTCGGGGGGCCCACGGGTACAGACCCCCACCTCCAGGGAGGGTCCACGCACCCTGCCCACCCCCTGCTTTCCCCCACACCCCCAGCTCCCTCCCGCCCCTCTCAGCCTCCCACCCCCCCACAAAACCAGCCAAACTGGAGTCTGCTCTTAGCCCCCAAACCAGCTCACTTACTGCCCGTTTCTGAGCCCAAAACCCCGGCTGATGGGTCTGTTCTCAAGCCCCAAAACCGCAGCACTCGACCCCTCCTCCTCAGCCCAAAGCCACACGACTCCGCCTCTTTCTGCACCCCAAAACCAGCCCCGGCAGCCTGCTTTCAGCCCCCGGGGCAGAAAACTTGTTCTCCATTCCGGGCCCCAAACTGGCTCACCCTCTCTGCTCCCTCACCCCCTCGGCAGCCCCCCCAGAGCCCGCCACCCCCGGCGCCCACGGGCACGCTTTACGATAAAGCGCTGGGCGCCTGCAGACGGCACGAACCCACCGCGCTGCGGGGCACCGTTTCCCTATCGCCCTTTCGAGCTTTGTTTCTCCGGCACCACCAGCCCCGCACCCCCAACCCCACAGCCCAGAGACCCCGCGGGGAGCTGGGCACAGACACCCCCACTCCGACCCTACGCTGCCCCCCCTCAGGCCCCCCGCTCCCCAACTCCCCCGCTCACCTTCACGCGCTCCAACTGCCTCACGACGTGCTCGCGGCAGCACTGCGGGCCCGGCCCGACCCAAGACTCGCCGGCCGGGCCCCGCTCCCCCTTCGAACTGGGCGTCATTTTCCCCCGGCCCCCTCCGCTTCCGGAGCGCCCACGACGGACCGCCCACGCCGCCTCCAGCGGACCGGTAGCCTGCCGCAGCGGGCAGTTTGAAGCTTCCCTCCCCGCCACCCCCGGGCGCCCAGCGGACAGGAGACACCCCTGCTCCCGGCGAAGGGGCTCGCTCGCCTCCCCGGTTCTCCCGGCCCCCCCCGCCGCCGGGGATGGCGCCCGGCAGCCGTCCGTGCGGGACCGGCGCTGCAGTACCGCGCTTCTGCCACGCGGGGGCGGCAGCAGCGTGAACGAGGCGGGGCGGCGGCCCCGAAACGAGGCGGGAGGCGGGGCCGAGGCGTGCTGGGATGCGAGGCCGAAGGCGGGGCCCGGGTGCGTGAGAGGCAGGAAGAAGGCGGGGCCAAAGTGGGCGGGGAGGCGGGGCCGGGCCTGTCGAGAACAGGTGCCGAAGTGGGCCGGAGAAGTGGATGGGGAAGAGCGAGAGGCGGAGCCGAGCCAAGGCCGGGCCCAGAGAGGGAGGAGGTGGGGTCAGGGAGAAGGAGAGGCGGAGCCGGGAAGAGCAGGAGGCGGGGCACAAGGGCGCAGGAGGAGGGCAGGGAGGCGGGGCCAGGAGGTGGGGAGGCGGGGCCGGGGAGGCGGCTCTTTGAAGCGCTTTTACATCTTCCATAGAGATTACACAGGGGGGTGGAGTAGTCGAGTTTTTAAATGCTTTCTGCAAAAATGCAAAGAAAGCCTTTCAAAAACCTTACAGAGCATAGACGTTCCGCTTATGTATCTATTCACACAGAGATACCTATACTTAGGGGAAAGCTAAACCCGGGAAACACCACAAAAACCTCCAGGAGCTGAAGGGCAGACACACAGCCACTAAAGCACAGGGACAGGCAGCCCGGCAGAGACAGAATTTTAACAGCAGAAATGGGCTGTGGGACGCATCTTTTCAGAGTCTAAAATTCCTTTATGGAATAGAGGAGACTTTTTTTAGAGTAGGTTCTTATTTTGAACTCCTTCGAGATACATAAACAAATACTCACTTACCAAGAGATACCAAAAAGAGAGATTGTTCTCCATTTCAATGCCTCACGCCCATATTAAAAAGGTTTTAATGGTTTTTCATCTCCCCCGTGAATTTTCAGACATTTTGCGGCTGCGACCCCCGTTGTGACCCCCCCCCACCCCCACTCACCTGCTCCTCCACCACATCATCGCCCCCCTCCTCCCCCTCCCCGCCCCCGTGACATTGGGCTGCCCCAAATGACATCGTCACCCACACAGACCCTTTTTTATTCCCCCCAAAAAAGGCACAAAGCCACCGCTCCCAGGGCTGCCCCTTCCTCTCGCGGCCCTCAACCACCAGCAGCCAAACCTGGGCAGGAGAGGGGGGTCTACCGAACATCGCCAGACCCAGACAGTGAGACAACTGAAAAACAAAAAGCCCCAATTATATTTCAGCAGATTAACAAACAGCACAGAAGAAAGCACAGGAATTCCCTCACACTGAGGGATGGCACAGCAGCTCAGCCGCAGGAGGACTCCAGGGAAACAGCTCCGCGCAAAATACAGTGCAGCCTTTAAAAGCCGGAGCAACTGGAACTCTTCCAGTCAGTAGTAAGACTAACTGGTGCCATTCTGAACACCGCCCCGGCACGACAGGACACCCTCGGGCTGCCCTGGGAAACGCCTCCTCCCGTCCGCACGGCGCTGCTGCGCGGACATCGCCCTGCCAGGCCGCCGCACGGGGCTGGGCCGGAACCAGAATCAACACAACAGACCCCCCAACAGCTACAGCCCTCGCGCTGCTGCTGCCGCACACCGTGCTGGGTCAGTACAGCTGAAAGGACAGGGTAACACTCTGAAGAGTGCCACTGATCCCAACCTGAAGCACATATGGGTCCCTGCCTAGAGCAATACAGCCAAATTCTTGGATGCTTTATGAGCAGATAGGTCAAACAGGTGCTATGTTTGGGTAGCTGAAAAGAAGCTTTGAGACACAGTAGCCTTGAATAGAGTAGATAAGAAGCATATGCTAGAATGAGCTAGTTTTGTGTAATTAAGTGTCATCTCATTAGGCCAAAAGCAAACTGAGCATGCATGAAGACAGAGTTCAATCAGCAGACACAGTGAGGAAGCTACCGACAACCACCAGAGCGCCCTGGAAGACCAGTAGAGATAAATGCGCATGTGTCAAGGACATTTACATACATTAATGAGTTATGGCAATAGTATGAATGTTAAGCATGTCTCAGAAATCTAATTAATATGTGTATTTTGATTGCATATAATCTTTGTAGTTGAGCAGGTGGTGGCGCACACTAGGTGGAGCGATGCCCTGTGCCCCCAGCGCTGCAATAAAGAAAGCCTGCTTTCGAAAACTCCAAACTGAGTCTTAGAGAGTTATCTTTTTGCTGACTTACAGTAACAAAAGGGAAGGGTAAAACTTTGAAGAGTATAACGAACAATAAAGAATAAAGCTCAGTCATTCACTTTATGCTGAAAAGGTGCACGTATGTGCGCACGTGTGTGTGTGTGTGTCTCTCTCTCTCTCTTCCCCCCCCAATAAACACACTTAAAAGTATTTGACTTGCCTTTGGCACCAATTTAACTTGCACAGCTGTCAAGCAATACCATTAAGCTATCCATCTCCAAAATACACAGCTAGAACTCGACTTGGGTGGTTTTTGTGTGCTACACAGTTATGAGGGACACCTGGCCCACTGCACTGCCCAAGAGAGATGCTACTGAACCGCCAGGCAAATGCCACTGAAAGCGAGATGGAAATAAAGTACTTCAGAGCACTCTGTCAAAGTATCGGCAATAAAACCCCTCTAACATTCAGTCGGCTCTTTGTAAACCTTTACAACAAATAGTTAGCTGCTTAAGTGCACCTAATAAATTGTATGCTACAGCGATTTGGCAGTTGCAGTTTAAGCAATGCAAGTCAGTTTGTAAATTATACGACTTTAACTTTTCTTTAAAGTTTCACTGATGATAGAAAAATCAGTAAGATAAAAGATCCCCCATATGCTTTTACTTTTTGGGGTGTGCGTCCGGGGGGGGGGGGGGAGGGTGATGATCAAATCCCCAGTGCTGCAATCCATAAGGCTACCAATACAGACCGTCAGATCGGCTAATGCTTTTGACTGTGCTGAAGCAAGCAGAGGAACATGTTTTTATGGTATCTCGCCCGTTACATCTGAGAACCCAAAGACCGGTGATGCCGTCAAATTTGGAAGATGTGCTGTCCTTGGGCCTTGGGAAGAAAATTGACTGACTTTGCTTGCTTGCTTGCTTGCTTGCTTTAAAAGGGAGTGCAAAGTCCCTGCAAACTGCCAGCATCTCACCCCAGATTTTCTCCAAATAGTTTTTTGTTTTTCTGTAATTCTCAGTTTTGGGGTTTTTCAGCGTTTTCCACTACATAAAAATTGGTGATTTTTACTTTTGGTTTTGTGCATGAAAATGGGGGGATTTTTTTGCATTCCAGCTGCATAAATCCAGGTGGATTTGGCTTTCCCAGGAGCCCCAAATTGGGATTATTTTTTTTTCCCCAGAAATGTTTTTTTCCCCCCAGTGCAGACACAGAATCGGGGGGTTGGGGGTATTTTTCTGCTGTGGGAGCAACTCCTGCTCTGTGTGCATGGCCCTGCAGGGGAAAGTCTCCATTTGGGGGAGTCTGCCCCAAAACCGGGATGGGAAAAGGAGAAGGGGGAAGGGGCAGCTTTTTTACATCTTCAATAGAGATTAGAGGGGAGGTCCAGTTTGTAAATCCTTTCTGTAAATAGGTTTTCTTTGCATTTTAGAAACCTTATATAGCATAGACATTTACACTTATGTATCTATTTACACATATATATATTTAGGGACTATATATTATTGACTTACACTTATATAGAATATCTGTTTAGACTTAGATCTGTTTAGACTTAGATCTATTTAGACTTATATATTAAGACTTACTATATAGACCATCTATTTAGACTACCTATCTGCTTAGCCATATTTTGACACTTTCATATCTTTTCATAAATATTTTTAAAATCTTTTTATATTCTAAAATCCTTTATATATTAGAGGTTTTTATTTTGAGCTCCTTTTGTATACATAAGTGAACATGATTTTTCAATCTATATAGAAATGAGAGATTTTTCTTTATTTTGATGACTCACACCCATATTTACAGGTTTTGATATTTTTTAATTCCCCCATGAATTTTCAGACATTTTTGGGCTGTGACCTGCCTCTTTTGGGGGGAACCCTGTGTGATCCCCCACATCCCCCACTCACCTGCTCCGCTGCCGCATCATCACTCTAGAATAAATGTAGAAGTAATGAACTCTGTGACTAAACTTGTGGATGGTGGTGGAAGTACGCCCACAAAATTTTTGTTCTGTAAAGACAGTTCATGATCTAGTGAGCAGAACTGAAATTACAGTCAAAATTGGGGTCTTTTAGTCTTTCTTGAGAGTAGATGAGAGATGTTTTAAAAGCAAGATAAAGCCTACTCAGTCATTTCAAGTAAGGTAGGTACTGGAATATCTCAGCTATTCAATTTGGTCAGAATACTTTGCTTGCTTTTCTAGACTGCTCTGTGAACGGGTAAATATTTTGACTTTAACACAGCAGTGCCCATTTTTTTCTTGGCAGTGATTCTATTCTGTATGGCAGCTCTAATATTACCAATAGGATTTTACATCCATGAAGTTGGAGGTCAACCATATAAATTGCCAAATAACACAGTGGTTGGGTCTTCGTAGGTACTGTTTGTCTTATCCATTTTCTTTGCAATAGTGGGACTTCTGTTTGCAAGCAAAGTTTGTTTGTTTACCTGGCTGATGAACTGCAGGACTTTATTTTGGAAAAGAGCAATACATCAGAATTGCATTCTCAGGAGGACGCCTACATCAGACTATCAAACACTTACTGAAAAGAGGAATGCTTGTGTTCACTATGCACTTTGGATGGAATAAAATTAGAGCCTTTCCCATAACCAAATACAGACAACGTTGACTAACCTCCCGAGCCTATTTAATGCAGTCAGGTCTGCACTGTGATAGGAACTAGTGAAGAATACTTTACACTGAGAAGCATAATGCCCCATATTACTGTACTGTTCCTGTTTTTAACATCTAACAATTTGGAAGTCAAAGTATTTATGAACTTTGTGGTAGACCAGAGGGTTGCAGAGGAATTCAAGTGCGGCTGGCTGCACTGTTTAGGAGATTAGTATTTTACACTTCCTTCTGATGAGCAAAGCCTTTGGCACCCCTGTGGATCAATCTTGCACTCCTGCAGCAAGAAGCCAATAGATCAAAACATGTTCTTTAAATGTATGTAATAGCAAGGAGACATACATTCCCTCCTCCCCCATAAGCTCTAGGAGAACACTAAGGAACATTTTAGAGAAGGATTTCTTCCTTATATTTCTTCAAGTCGCACCAGGGGAGGTTTAGGATGGATATAAGGAAAAATTTCTTCACCCAAAGCATTGTCAAGCACTGGAACAGGCTGCCCAGGGCAGTGGCTGAATCACCATCCCTGGGGGTATTGAAAAGATGGTAGATGTGGTGCTGAGGGACATGGTTTAGTGGTGGTTTTGGCAGTGTTAGGTTGATGGTTAGATTCAATGATCTCAAAGGTTCTTTCCAACCTAGACAATTCTATATATATTTTGCTGATGCAGTATACAGAGTGTGTGTATATACGTATACACACATATATGTATATAGACGTATGTGTATATATACGTACATACACACAAATGGTTCATGGAGAAGAACTCAGAACGCTTTGCTAGCAAAACGCTGAGGTGTGCAAAACTAGAACTCAGTACAAAAAAGCCATTTCTCTGAAGGCTACATAGCTGAGAGTCTCCAGTTTACTTCATTCTTTGTAGCAGCCCTTGATTTTAACAGTTTTTGTAATAGGTACAAATGATCCCATGCCTTTCTAGGTGCAATTTTAAGTCAAGCTGAAATTCTTTTTATGGTAATGTATTTGTATACGAGGGTAGAAGGTGAGATCATGTCATACCTTAAAGTTAAAATCCTAATTTTGGGAAACTGACACTATTTAAATTATTAGCAACTGTTGTACAAAACGTCTCTTTTTCTACTCCATTGTTACACTGGCGTTCATACATGTTCAAGCACAGCATTTTACCATAGGTAAGCATTTCTCTAACACATATAAAATGCAATGTTTAAAGTAATACAAACACTATTGCACTGCAAAGATGGAGGAACTTATTTTGAGTATTAATTAATCTTTTTTTTTAAAAAAAAGAGCAATATAATTGCTTAAATAATATATGCCTTGTTTACTAAAGTTGTTATTTTAAATGTGGATTTAAGGGCCACCCAAATTTGGAGTAAATATTCCTCACTAAAGGTAGTTTTCTTTTCCAACACAAGGATAAACCTCTGAAACCACAGACATCTTAATTTCCTGTCCCAGGAAAGCTGCCTGCACTATCAGTATTTATTTTCCAGTTAATACCTGGTTTACCTGAGATTCATTATGAAAACAAAAAAATTGTATGTTTCAAGTGCTGTTTCACTGAGCTTATTAGAAAAACTGCATTACTGAATAGACATTTTTCTCAAATGTTAGTAAAAGTGTATTTTAGGATGAGATTGTTGTTAAAATATAATCAGCAGTTTCCAGAATAATCACTTAGCAAATAAGCTTAAGTTTGAAAATAAGACAATTTTCACAATTCTTTTAAACTACGTGCCATTCAGACCCTAGTGGGTCCCTCCTCCTCCTTTACCTCTTCCCTCTCTCCCTCCCAAGGTATTTTAATATGAAAAGGTTATTTGCTGAATTAAGTATTTTTTCTTTTGACATTTTTTAACAAACTTGTCACTGGAATGGTCCATAAGCGACTCTTTTTCCAGCCAGCTCACTCACAGGTAGAAGGGACTGTTTACGGATCACTACATTTTTTAAAGTATACTAATCTGTAAATACAGCCAGGCACCTACTTGTAAGTAATGGTTTAAATATTATTTGCTTTCTAATTTAAGCCGTCATCTGCATGAGTAGGCTGCAGTCTCCAGTGACGTTGGTGGAGGTAAAATGCAGGGTTCAGCTGCTGGAGGTGTGTGTTTAAATTTTTGGTGTTATTGCTGCTGTAGCCTAAGCTGAAGCATTCACTAAAACTTAGATCATAAATTATGTTGAAAAAAAAAAAAGCTCTTATTTTCTCAGAAACGTCACTCTTGTAAATGGTTATAGGAAATTTTCGTAACTGGAACACAGATGCGGAGGCGGGGGGGAGAGTTTCTCAGATTTCTCACCCCCCAAGGTTAGTTATATCACTAATAGTAATATGCATACAGTGGATTTAGGCTTAGATTAAATGGATCATCATTTAATAAAAAAACACCTATCTTGGAGCATACCCAGACTGTGGCTGGCTGGCTGGAAATTTATCTGATCTGCCAGTGCTATTGCTATGAATGATTAAATGACAGCAGAAATTTAACGCGTAGATGGTCTGATTAACTATTTGAGCATTTTAAGTCCAGAAATAGATGCAGCCATCTGCATTTTAAAAAACCCTACCCAGTAATTGAGGAGACAGTCTATCAATAGTTGCTTTTAATAGCAGAATTTAATTAGCAGAAAATAGCAGAAAATCCTATATTGTAAACTGTATATAAAACACTGTTTAATGGTCCAATCATTTCTCAAACTTGGCTGTTACTTTTGTTTTAAAGTTGTGTCCATACTTTTCATACCTAAGAGCATCACTGTAAAATTTGCTGAAGACTATAGGTTTTATTGGCACAAGGTTTTGTTTTAAACTACAGCAAGTTCATGTTGAACATGCCTGAACATCTGTAGACTTTTTCAGTTCCTGCAAAGCAAATGTTTCCGTATGAATCTTCTCCAAAGGTAATCCCATGTTTGTGTTGAGTGTTTACATAAACTTTTCTGATTCTGCCAGCTATTATTTTTAACTTTTTGAGGCACAATTCACTTCATAAGTCACTAGAGATTCTTATTTAGTGTTTTGCTTCAAGACTCCCCCAAAGGTTTGATGTCCCATCATAACGTAATTTATGCACACTTTGCCACTTATTTGGCTAGCCAAATGCAAGATCGGGAAACTAACATACGTTCAGAAGGAAAACTAGTTAATTTGTCTGTATAAATCTTACCGTTGATATCACCCGAAACAACCACCCGGAAGCCGTTTCTCTCAGGCCTGGGGAGGGTGCGCTTCCCCGAAGGCACCAGTCGAACCAGTTAACATTGCTTGCCGTTGATCTCGCTGGCGGGTGACACGGCCCGAGGCCGCGGGCAGCGCGCGCTACCCGCCGCACCGCCCCCCGGCTGAGGAGAAGCCGCCAGGCCGCGGCCCTCCTGCCGCGCCCGGGCCCCCGCGCGGCCGCCTCAGCACGCCCCCGCACGCTCACGAGGCCGGAGCCGTCCTTACCCTTTGCGCAGCACGGCCATATCGCGGCGGACGGTGGCTGCAGCCGCGCGGTCCCGCCCGGGCGTCGCGGCGAGGCCCGACCCTCTGCGTCCCCCGCCCCGGCCCTCACGGGGCGCTGTTTCCTAATTGCCTAGAATGTTTTTCAGTTAATGATTTCCGAACAAATGCTAATACGAGCTGTCTAAAATGAACGCAGTTTTCTTCACTTGTATTTTTGTCGTTGAGCAAGTTTATCAAAACAATTAAATTGGCGACTGAAGCGGCCGTCCCGCCCCGCGCCAGCCGCGCGCGCACGCCCCACCCACGGCGGCGGCCCCACGGGCGCCTCCCGCCCGCCACCGCCCTCTGGCGGCGGGAAGCGGCGTCGGCTCCTCCCGCGCGCGGTCGCTGGGGCGGCCCGTCTCCACCGGCAACGCCGTAACACGGCGGCGCCGCCGCGCCGGGCTGCTGCGGGCCCGCCCGGGGGAAGGGTCGGGTGAGTGACGGGAGGTGCCTCGGCCTGACGGCGCTGAGGGGGCTTGGGGGGATCCCTGTCACTGGCGCGGCGGCAGCCCGGGCCTTCGGGACGTGCCCGGGCTGCGGGCGGGGAGACGGGGGGAGGACAGGGAACGGGGGAGCCTTTCCCGGTGAGGAGAGGCTCTCTGGGGACGGGACGGGTCGACGGGACGCCGCGGGGTCGGGGGGGCTGAGGGCCCTTTCCCGTGAGGCGAGGCGAGTCTCGGGGGGCGCGACGGCGCGGGGAGAGGGCTGCTCTGACTGCCGCTGCTGAGCGGGAGGGCGCGGGGAGCTGGGGACGGACTGAGGCGGAGGCGCCCAGCGAAGTGAAAAGCAGGATTTTATGATCGGTTTTGCTCTGGTTTCATTGCTTGAAGCCGAGCGGCAGCTCACCTGCGCGCCTCCACCCCGCGTCTGCCGCCGCCCGCCCCCGTGCTGCGCCGCGGCTCTCCCTCAGCCCTGCGGCTCCGGGCTTCGCTTGGGTCAGCCCGGCTTTCTGGTTGAGCTGTGCAGCGGGTCTCCCGGCAGCTCTGCACACATGTGCAGAAAATCAGAAAAGCAGAAAATCCCTTCACAAGTAACTTGCAGAATAGTTCCTAAATGTGTTTTCTATAGGTGGATAATTGTAACTTCTCTTTGCAGTTATTTTTTTAATTTGCTGTTGTCCCATGTGCAATGTAATTATCATATAATTGCTGACAACGTTAATACCTTTTTTAATAGTGTATATTCCTGAGGATTAAGCTTTTTACTCTTAATACTTTGTCTTTACGCTTTTTTAACAAGGCTAAGTCTATCCATATAATGGATATATATGGATATTATATATAATGGATATTATATATAATTGATATTTCCATATCAGGAAAATGGCACAGTTGTCTGACAATTACCAGTTTTTGGAAAAAGTTGGGTAAGGTTACTATTACAGAGTCTTGTTGGGACTTCATACGTAGCTATAGAGTAAATTGTAGTTCGTATAAACTGCATACTATGTCGCTTCAAAACATTTATCATATATCAAATGGAATGTGTAAACAAAAGTCAAAGTATAAAACAGTTCCCGCAGGAAAAAAAAACTTGTAAAGGCTTTATGACAAGACAGAAATATTATGGGTAATGAAGTCATCCCATAAAATTCGTTGTCTTGTAGGGTGACCACAAAATCCGGTCTACAGGGTGATCATCTACCATGGCAAGATTTTACTATATCTGATCTTGGACCAGCTAATGGATTGCTGGTAACACATATCAACGAGACACAAGATCTGCAGGTAGGCGAGTTTTCCTGCTAAATGAAGCAACTAGAAAAGTAACAGTTACCCACTATAAATACAGGGTGGGGAATAAATAAGCTGATAGGCGACTGATCTGTTTCCTTCCATATATTTCCATATTCACACAGACAATTTCACTAAAGTCACAGAATCACAGAATGGTCAGGGTTGGAAGGGCCCTCTGGAGCTCCCCCAGTCCAACCCCCTGCCAGAGCAGGGTCATCTCCAGCAGTGGCACAGGATGGCGTCCAGGCGGGTTTGGGATGGCTCCAGAGTGGGAGACTCCCCCACCTCTCTGGGCAGCCTGTGCCAGTGCTCTGCCACCCGCACAGGGAAGAAGTCCCTCCTCAGGTTGAGATGGAACTTCCTATGGTCAAGTCTGTGCCCGTCGCCCCTTGTCCTGTCACTGGGCACCACTGGAAAGAGTCTGGCCCCATCCTCTCGCCACCCACCCTGCAGATATTGATCAGCACTGATGAGATCCCCTCTCAGCCTTCTCTTCCCCAGGCTGAACAGCCCCGGGGCTCTCAGCCTGTCCTCAGCAGAGCGACGCTCCGGTCCCTGAGCATCTTCGTAGCCCCCACTGGACCCTCTCCAGCAGTTCCCTGTCCTTCTTGACCCGGGGAGCCCAGAAGTGGACACAGTGCTCCAGATGCGGCCTCCCCAGGGCAGAGCAGAGGGGGAGGATGACCTCCCTCGCCCTGCTGGCCACACTCTGCTGGATGCACCCCAGGGTGCCACTGGCCTTCTTGGCCACCAGGGCACATTGCTGGCTCATGGTCACCCTGTTGGCCCCCAGGACTCCCAGGTCCCTTTCCACAGAGCTGCTCTCCAGGAGGTCAGCCCCCAACCTGTACTGATGCATGGGGTTATTCCTCCCCAGATGCAGTACTCTACACTCGCCTTTGTTGAACTTCATCAGGTTTTTCTCTGCCCAACTCTCCAGCCTGTCCAGGTCATGCTGTATGGCGGCACAGCCTTCCGGCGTGTCAGTCACCCCTCCCAGTTTTGTGTCACCAGCAAACTTGCTGATGGTATGCTCCATCCCTTCATCCAGGTCATTGATTAATATATTGAACAGGACTGGACCCAGTACCTGACCCCTGGGGAACACCACTTGTTACTGTCATCAAACTACATGTAGTTTCTCTGCAGAGCTGAATCAGCCTGTGAACAAATCGGGCAAAACGATAAAGACAGATCAACTGTTGATGTTGCATTTTTCTTTTGAAAAGCAGAAAACAATATATACCCCTTCAGACTCTGTGTGGTGGGTTTCAGAGATGGTTAATTTTTCTTCCTCTCTGGTAAATCACTGCTAAATCTCTTTTATTTGGTTTACTAAACTTTCCTATTTCTTGTCTTCCTTACTGTCTCCTCCAAACTAAGCTCTCCTTCCCCTTTCTTTAGGTCACAATCTGAGGGTATTCTGAAACTTTCTTTTCCTTTGCATCCCACATCCAAGAGCGTATGCCAGTAGCTAAAATTATGTTGTTGTATATGCACTGCCTACCAGCAGCCATCCTTAGGGCTCATGTTTTTGTCACGTTTGAACAGCGCATTTCATTTCTCATACTGCATTTTATTTTTTCTTATTTTATCTATAGAGAGCACAAATGAAGAAAATACAGCCTAAAAAGGTGCAAACCACAGAAGAATGGCTAAGAAACTACAGTTTAGAATCCTTGCAATTGACATTAGAGCATCTGATAAATGAAGGCAATATTATTTTGTAAGTGCGATACTGCCCTTTATTTAGTCAGTCCTAATTTGTGTGCATCTCTGATACTAATTATGCATAGTGTTCCAGGAATTCAAGAAACAGTGTTGAAGAGATAGAGTTTACAGAAGAGACTGTTACTGATTTTGAGTCCAGACTTTCTGAGTAAGTAGCCATCTTGTTTATGATTTTGATCTGTAACTGATTCTATATCCCCATCCACCATGATTACAGGTACTGCCTTAAATCTTAATTTATTATCTCTGGGAACTTCAGCATTGAATACTTTTTTTGCTGAAATTTAGCACAGGTGATAATTATATGTCACTACAGCTGAGGGGTTTTTTTATTTTTTTAATCAAAATGCCTATCAACCAGGTTTCGAACTGAAGCAGTTAGCTCATTTTAGAAAGGCAGCTAGTGAATGGTTGTGTTTTCACAGGTAATACTGCATATTTGTGGGTTATGTTTACTGTAACTTGGATTAGTTTCAAGTCATGGATCTAGTCATGATATGTGGAAATTAAAAGTTTTCTAAATTAATTTTAAATGTATAAAATCATAGCTAAACATGTGCTATGCCTTCTGTCAGGGTGATTGAACTTTACCAGCAGCGAATTCAGTGGCTGTTGCAGGACAGCAGAAAGGTAACTTTAACTTTGCAGTATATTTTTTGTACTGTATACGGCATTAAAGAATAAACTAACTTTTGAACACTAGTGAAAAGTGGCTTCCAGAAAGCTTATATATTTTCGTTATTTACTGGGAGTTACATATGCAGTGATATACATATGCAGTGATACTTGTTTTTCTTGATCTTTTATTGGTATGCAGTTTTCTGCTTTCTAGATCTAGTAATTTTCTTTCTCTTAGCAGTCTTAATCATCAGGACCTCTCAGTGTGATTTAAATGGGAGCAGACAATGCAGAGCTTAACCTCTGACTGGAGTGGAGCTGTCTTGTAGTCCATTGTGCCCCCTCTTGCACAGCTGGTTAATCACTTATTGTGCCTGAAGGAGATGCTGTAGACAAAGTTATTTTTTATCCTCTCAAATGATTAATAGGTTTTCTTGGGAAGGGGGGAATATGATTCACTGGTAAGGATAAACTGGGAGCCAGTAGGCCTCGCTCTCTTTTTTTTTTTTCCCTTTCTTGTCTTTGTCACCACATCATTTTTGTGCTAAAAAGCTTAAAGTGAAAAACCTCATATTTGATTTTAAAGTGGTATTGTACAGAATAAACAGTAAAATTATCCAACTTTACATAAGGTTAGTATTTACAATTACTTTTCTCTTTTAAGGTGTTTGGCCACATAAAAGGAACCAAAGTTGGACTTTTGGTTGATGTGTCTCATATGAGTTATGAACCTAGACTACTGGATTTTCAGAAGGACCTTTTGGTAAGTCATAATAAAGCAGACTTCGGCAATTATAACATACTAATCAAGCTTTTGTATAACTACAAGCCAGGAACTAAGTAGAAAAAAATCTGCTTATATTCATAATATACAGTACAATAGACAATTTCTGTTGTAGAAAAGTATGTTTTAAATGTCTTTGAAAGTGTAGTATTTGTGAATGTCTAGATCCAAACAAGCTCCAGTATGTACCATAATAACAATACTTTCCTTATTACTGTTTGGAAGTTTCTCAATTCTTGTACCAGCAGTTTCTATGGAAAAAACTTGCCTAACAGAAACAGCTGTAGAAGCTAGAACCAAGTTCTACTTAGAGCTATTTATAGTAAATATAGTTTCTTTATGCCTTATGTTTTATCACAACAAGGAAGACGTCACAAATTATGGTCAGAACCTTAATGAGTTAATCACTTCCTAAAGTCCCAGAAGAAGCTTGTCCTTTATTGTACTCTTTATTTTTATAAGACTTTTGTAGTAAGGAAGATATGATGTAGCTGTTTTACTATGTAACATTGAAACTTTGTACAATTTAATTTCCTGCATTTAGGAATTATTTAACCTTAATTTATATTATCTGCATTTTTCATTTTTCTGTTTTAAATAAAACTCCTTCAAAAAAACTCGATTTCCACATAGTCTGGTTGGCTTAGCCTTCATACCTGAACTATTGTTTACCCCTATCCTTGAATATGTATTAAACATTTTTTAGTAATTGCTTGGTGGGAGAATATGCCCATTCTAGGTCAGTATGTTGTTTCATGTGCTTGTCAACTGAAGAGAAAAACTGATACCAGTACAACAAATATTCCTTGCCTCCTGCCCCATTAACAAATTGGCTGGATTACCATAGGTTTGCAGGTTTTCTCTCTGTACTCCTTACCAAATATTTGAATCTGTATGACTTTTTCTTGGAAACTTTTCTGTGTGGTAGCTGAAAAAAATTGCTGTCAACTATTTTTAGGCAATTACTATTTACTCTTTTACATAATAACTGTACTAGAAGCAGCATGGATAGTAACGCACTAACATTTTTTATTTATTAGCGCTTAATAGATGAACAGCTGTGTTATAAGAAGCAATTGTACTGCCTCTCATTCAGTACAGAAATTTCACCTCTGTGGGAGAGTCCAAAAAACATCAATGTTCATGTGTAAGTAAGTTAATTTCTCTGAAAAATAAAGGTGTTTCAAACAAGGTCTCCATTTAATTAGAGCAATCCAGTGTAGATGGTAACAAGTGTTTTTCATCTTGTGCCCGCAGTGATTTGTAGGAGGAAAAAAAAGCAATGAATTTTAAGTGCAGTCAGTTATTTCAAGCTGTCTGTTCATGCGTAAAATGTCTTAGCAGCTCCTGTGGTTTGTCGTGATCTTCATGATCTATCTTATTTAGCACCTGCATGTTAAGTGTACATATTCCTTTTTCTTTTTTTCTCCCCCTAGGCTACGTGAAGCAAGACAGTGGATACAACAGCTGGAGCCTGGTCACGGCTGCAATTTGCTGAAAGCCTTAAAACATGTCCTTACAATGAAAGAACTGAATTATCTGGTTCTTATTGTAGGAAGCTGGTAAATTAGTTATCTGTGCTAACAACCAGCTTTAATTTGGATATAGAATTGGTATAAGAATCTGAACTTGATACAAAAATAAATACAAAATTTAATATCCAGGTTTTTTTATTTTTAGTTCATGCCACTGAATTCCTTTATTTCCTCCCTTTTTTACTATTTATAAATCTTATATTTTCTGATACGAAGCTACGATTTTCCTTTGCAGATCAGTTACCGCGATAATCCATTGAGAGTCTGCTAGCTCTAATTTTACTTCAGTAAAATCCTTCAGCATCATTAAGGCAGTCACTGAAAGTGTCCACGCCTCGAGGAAGATTAGATGATGAGCTAGATTTTGCTGTAAAATAGCATTAAACATTCAAAGATAGTTTTCTCTCTGTGATCTTTAGTGGTGCTGATGGGAAAACTTGAAATGTCTGTTTAAATAAATGAAACCAGGCTGAGACTAGATAAATTATGGTCTGAAATTCTTCAGTTCTACTGTCATTGTTTGAAAATTTGCGGTACTGGAGTCAGGATTACAAGAAAAAGACTACAGTAAGGATTCTGGTAGTGTTACTGAACTAATTTATGCATTGTATTTATTTTAAATGTGCAAAAAAGCAATGGTGTAAGCTTGGCAAGCTTAATATTTAGGGTGATTGAGATTACATTTCAGCCAACTTACTGAACACTTCAAAACGTTCACTTGAAATGTTCCAAGTTTTGCTGAGGTCTGCTTTGAACAGAAAGCAAGAGTTTATAGTATGTGCAAGTGAAAACTTAATTTCTGTCCCTGATATAAGCGTAGCTGGAAGAAAGGCTTTTACTAGCCATGAAGAACCATCAAAACTCAGGGAACGAAAGCTATGTGGGTCGCTGTTCTAAACACAAAGCAAAATTTTAGTTTGGTGCTTTTGGAAGACAATGGACTTTCTTACATATAGTTGAAGATCTGAGTTGACGACTTTTCTATTGCAGTTTGTCATGGGGCAAAACTACAATTCTTGATTTTTAGCTTTGAGGGCTAGCAAGGAATAATTTAGAACGTTTCATGAACTGGAATAGAATCTTAGTGCTTTTATTGTTGTTCAGGTTTTCAGGACAGAACCAAACCTCTGTAATGGCTGAAAGAGGTAGAGGAGATCCAGTTACGCTAAATGACTGGATTACACTCCCATGATTTGTTATTTCATTCCCACTTAGTTTTCTTCCCTGTCCTTTCTTACCCATTTTATTACTGACATTGTTCATATTTCCCCCCCCCCCCCCTTATTTATTTATTTATATCAGCCCTGATCAGTCTTTGGAAATACTGTCTGACTATGCTCAGCAGCATACGCTGGGGAGAAAACTGCAGACTCATGCTGTTACATATGATTGCAACAATCCTGCTTCTCTTGTAAGTACTTGTGTTAATACTTACCTCCCTAAGTGTCCTGTCATATGTTTTCTATTCAGCTGCAGTGTCTTCTGTCATGTAGTTGTGGGGAAGCTAACCTACTCATTAAAGAGTTCTTGATTTAGCGTTATGTTTTCTTCAGAGCAGATTTGCACATGTGAAAACAATTTGTTTGGAGCGTTCATCTTGGTTCATATGAAAGCCATAAGTGACAACCAAGTGGTGTTGACAGGCTTGGCAGCTGAAGGGAAGGGGTTATTTCCAGATACTCATCCTGCATCTTTACAGAGCAGACTTTGGGGCTAAGAGCTGTTTTGCAGGTGAAAGCAGAAAAATAGGGGACTTCAGGTAGGCAATATTGCAGTAAGGACAAGTGGGTAGGGAGAGGGATCATAGGAGAAGAGGCAGGGACTTGGGAGTGAGATCATATGACTATAGCAGTCTCTGGGATAAGAATATTTTTGTATGGAATAGCATCAGTGCAAGACCTAGCAGCATTGCTCAAATTACAGTGTTGATTATGGCCAATGGTTTGGATGTTAGCAGTGACTGCCTGGAGGAAGAGGAGGACAGAAGGATAAGTAAGCAGTTACTTTTGATTAGCTTCTGCATAGAAACTTGTTTTGCTTGTTGATTGCTTGTTTAAGCTTATCCCGAAGGCATGTAGTGACTTAAGTCACGGTTGTGACTTAAGTGACACAGTTGAAATCCTGGCTTGAAGAGAAGATTGAATGGAGTAAGGGTATTGCCGTTGTGGGGAAAAGGGTTGTAGTGGTAGGTGGTAGAAGAGAAGGAGATGGGAGAGGTGAAAAAAGCAGCAAAGGATTTAAGAGGTAATTGTGGGCAGACGAAGGAGAGCCTAATATTTATACTTGTAGACTTCAGTGATACGCCTTTGGTCTGGCTAGTGCAAGCCTGCCTTCAAAGGAAGAGAAGGTGACTGGCATTTTAAGACACAGTGAAGGAACTTGACCCTTATTGCCTATTTTGTAAATTTCTTTACTGAGTTAGTTTTTCAGCCATATTAAAATAAAACTGCTAAGAAAACAATGGAAACATAATTACTTTGGCTTTCTCACTTGTATGTACCTCAAAGATTCTATCTCTAATTGAGAACTGAATACCAACAACCCATGTTATCAGGGTTAACATGACTACCAAATCAAAGTAACTATTCCTCTTCCTATTTATACATGTAGGCAGTTCTAAAGAACCTTGCAGAAGCTGTAAGAGGCCATTATCATTGCTACTCTTCAAAGGGAGAGGTAGGTGACAGCTAGAGAGGCAATGCATTTTTCTCTCTTTTTGATGACTCTTCATTTTAGAAGGTAAACTAGTTATCATCTGAGTAGAAGTTTATAGCAAGACCTGGTGCTGAAAGTCTCTGTCTTAGAAGTGCTGAGGATGTGGTCAGTAAATCTGTGGTTAATTCCTTCTGCAACTGAAAATGCTTTCTAAAAAGTGGAATAAAATTTGCAGATACTGTTCACTGACTTAAAGCTGATGAACAGGATGAAAGCAGTGGTACACTGATTCAAAATGATAAAATAGTATCTTTTTTATAAAATAATGCATAACTTACATGCAGTGCATTAGATACATTTACACTCAATTCTGCTATGCCAGGCAGTCTTGTATACATGCATGCACATCAAAGGTTGATATTTGAATGGTAGTTAACTTATTTTTTCCCCCTTTGTTTTCATATGTACAGAATTTTGATAGTAGTGATGTTCATCTGATACTTCAGGAATCCCAGAAGGCTAAGGACCTCCTCAAGAGACTCAAACAGACTTTTCAAAGAAGAATTTGTGGCTCACTTATTAGTAGAATAGCAGATGTATGTATCTTTTTATTTTTGGATGTACTTTGAAGTATCAGGGCTAGAAGTTTTCAGTTTTCACAATATGAAAAAAAATTTATATGATTAATCAGGTGTTTTGATAAGTGAACTTTGAATATTATGTACTAGCCATTCATTGTGTGAGTGAATTAAGGCCAAAACCAGTAAAGGACACATTTTGCTAGACATTCTCCAAAACACATCAAGTTTTATAAAGCAACCAAAATGCAATGAAAAGAACATTGTACCATGATCATAATGGAAATCTAAGACAAGCGCTGGTCTAACTGTATGCATGATCATTTAAATGAAGTTCCAACAGTCCTTTAAGTAAAAAGAGACTTACTCCTACCTGATTGAGGTGGACACTTAAATCAGTTGGAAAATCATAAGGACTTGTCTAGATCCATTACTAGTGTTGAAGTTAGGAGGCTACAGTTTGTTACTCATCTGTCTATGTGTTGGTCCTATCTTATTGGCACCATTTTTTCTGTAACAGTTGTCTTGTTAATGCTTCTATTCTTATGCCTTATTTGACCAATATATCAGACACTCTTACCTTCTTTGTCTTTTCTCCAATAAAGTAACTTTTAAGTGCTCTTGAGGAAATATGGATGAGGAAGAAAAAGAGTCTTCTGTGATTTTTTTTTTCTATGGAGTGTTTGGATCATTTCTAGTTCTGCTTTGATCTGGTAGAAAGATTATTTACTCATGTCTTTCTTCCACCTTGCACAGATAGTCTTAAGTGGAAATATGCATCTTTCTTTTGCCTTATTCTCATCTCTGTTCTTTCTAGGGGCCTGGAAGTTTAGAAAGTGGCTGAATTCACCTATGGTTGCTAAACTTTAATGCTAGAAATTTGGCAGCACTATTTTACAAATCTGTGAGGATTTTTTTTGTTAACAAAAGAAATAGTCTGTTCTCTGTCACAACTACTGTAGGCAGTTGCGCGAGGTGGACAAATCTGATCTGAAAGAGAGATTGAAAGCTTCCATTGGGTATCCTTGCATATCTGGTCATCTGACCTGAGACATTCCAGACAGGAGGCAAACTGGTCATTTGTGAATAATATTTCTGTTTCCCCTCATCCTGCATATTCTGTATGTATAGAATTCTTTCATCTCTCTTCCAACCTCATAATTACTAAGGACCATGTAAACTACATATGGAGTAGAAGTCACCCTGAAATTACTTAGAAGGTCGTATATCCCCAAATAAAAGCATGTAATTTCAGAAACTTACTAGTCAAACCTCTGGTATGAAAAAACATCACAAACTTCTGTCTATTCATAAAACAAAGGCATCTTTTACTCCTTTTTGAAATAAAGGAATTCTGGTGCCCCACAGGAGTTTTTGTTGACTTGTTTCCATTGGTGTGAATGAAGGTAGGATGTGGTTCATTTGAGTTGGTGCAGGTAGAAAATGGAGCAGTCAGCATTTGATCTGTGTGTCACAAAGACTCTTTTCCTACTTAGTTTTCTTAGAGAAATGATTGGCTGTTTTCATGCCAGTGTGTATAACCATGATGTTTTAATTTTCCTGTGGGTTTTTGCATTGTGGCAAAAACAGTGAAGTTAATGGAACTTTGTCCCCAAACCCCATTATTAAGAGGACCAGGGATAGCTATTTTCAAAGTATTTTGCTTGTTAAAATCCCAGCACTTTGGTGAACATAAGACTAATATTTCATGCTGGATGTTTTGGATTGGGGGTAAAAAATTTATGCTAAAACTTGCGAGAGTTTTTCTTAAAATCTGGTTTAGGTTTCCACAGAATTTGCAAATACAGCACCTTCCAACTTCTTACCAAAGCCTCCAAAGCACGAAGGACCATTAGTTATTCAAACCTCATGCGTCTTGGCCAAAACCTCAACAGACTGGTTACAAACAAATGGATTGAAAGGTAGCACAGAAAGAAAAGCTTAACAGGTATGAACCATGAATTAAAGACAGAGCATGTGTTTCATTTAATTTATTTGTTCCTTGCTATAGCTAAAAAGTTAAACCTTTATCAAGTTTTGTCTCCCAATGCTTTCTCTCCCGTGGAAGAATTTGTACCTATTCTTAAAAAAAAAGTGTCATCAACTCTACATGAGGTAAGCGATGGGGACCCTTTCTTTTTCTTTTTTTTTTCTTTCTATTGCTACATCTTTCTAATGAAAATCAGTACTTTATAAGTTAATGAAATTCTGTAGGCTTTAACTGAAATTTGAGTCGTAGATTCAAATCAGATATTTACACCATTCTTAAGAATGATTCAGGAAGGAATTCTGTGTTAATGTAGCTTGTGTAGGCTTCTGTAAACACATAACTACTATTTATCCTTCTAGAAAGCGATGATGCAGTTTGAATGGTATGATGGAACTGTCAAAAATATCCATGTTGACCTGCCAGTATTATACAACTATCAGGTGAGTTGTCTATGGCTATGTGGCCTTGTCAGGGCTAGATGACCATCTAATTATTCCATATTAATTGTCCTGTTACATAAGTACTGCAGGGATTCATATGCAGACAGCTGTCCGTGTAAGTCTGCAGTGATCTGGTCAGACTTGGGACCCAGATTCTTGTGGTAGTGAGGAAGGAGCCTAAGTAAGAGAAAGAGTCCATCAATGCTGCTCATAAATACAGCAGTGTGCATTTTGAAATTATGTCTAAGATGTATTTAGATAATTCTACCCAGGTATGTGTGAATCCTTTAGCCTGTACATTGAAAGGGCACAACACAATACTTCAACAGAACTGTGCCATTTCATATTGGTCTAACCGTTAAAAAAACCCCAAGTTTTGTATTTTGTTTTATCTTTTTGAAAGTCAAACGGGTTTTATGAAGAAGGATGTCTTAATTGTTACTGGCTAGACCAGGAAGGAGTCAAGGCCTAGCAGCAACATTCTAGGAAGTAGTGTAGGAGCAAGCTTTGATGGTTGTAGCATGACTTGAAAGATGTTGTGTGATATGAAAATATGTGCAAAGGCACATAACATAGCAGCAAACCAGAACCTCTTCCTGTCACAGAAACCTGCTCCCTCAGATGTGTGGGAAACAGAGTCAAGGCAATGGATTATTTTGAAATAAAAGTTTGATCTTAAATTACCAAATAATTGACAAGACTGGTTGAATAAGGGATTAAAAAAATATACAGTGACATGAGTTTCTTTGGTAGGTGAGCTGCTCTCAGCTCCATGAATGGATGCATGGATGGAGATGGGGAGAATGATGAAAAAGGACAGAGTATTCCAGATCAGTGATGTTGATTTGTGCATGTGGGGAAGATGGCAGAAGCATATGAAAGTCTGCATTATGAATAAAGCCACAGGAATAAAATTAGGTTGCCTTGATTACGGTCTTGCATTAGTCTGTATTCTAGGTTTGGATGTGTACATAACGTGAGTTTCTCCTGTGTAGTTTGGAGTGGATCGTATAGCACCCAGCACCGTCTCTCCTTCTGTTTGAAATCCTGCTATAATACCTTAACACCAGTAATGTAGTACAGTTCACATGGAGAGTCCAGTAGGATTTGGAGATACAGTTTATATCCTGAATTCAGCATCTGATCTGTACTTTCAGAGACACCACGTTAGCCTTTTCATTGTCTAGATCCTTTACTAGTGTTGAAGTTAGGAAACGACAGTCTCCTGAATTAGTCTAGTTTATCCTCTTCCTTTGCAGCTTGCATGAAGGTTTGTTTTGATTTTATTTTTCTCTCTTCTAAAGTTGGTGTGGTATGAGGAAACTGCACTCTTCAGGCACAGCTGGGCATGTGTGCATGGTGGTTTTGGTCTTGCAGCTTTGGTTTTGCAGCTTTATGTGCAAGGTGAAATACTGTGGAGGGACTTGAGTCCTGGGAAAAACAAGAGGATTGTGTCATTGTGCAACATGGTATATGATGAGCAGAGGCACCCAGTGCTGTCACATCTAGAGCTCCACATTCTACACTAGGGGCAAGACAAGAATTGTTCTCATCCTGGGTCAAAAAGTAGCAATCACAAAATGGAAGCTTTTAAGCCTTGTTCGCTCTTAGTCAGTGGGAAATTAGTGGGAAACTATTTTTATGAAAGAGTTCAAGAAGGTTGATCACACCCTGTTATGTAGGCTCACAAAGCAGGCTAGAGTTCAGAAAAAAAGTGGTTTTGTCCAATGATACCAACTGCCCCATTTAGTTTGAGAAATCTGTGTAGTACTTATAAAATGCCTACTCCGTGCCTTCCAGCCTGTAGCTGTGTATATAAAGGCTGTTTCTCAGTAGTCTTTCAGGCCTTTAGGAGTCCCGGTAATTTCCATAGCAAGCAGTGTGGAGTTTGCCTTGGAAGATTGATGGTGAAAATGATTTAATAAGACTAAAAGTAGAAAAAACATCCAGCTATGTACTCTGGCCCGCCCTTGAGACAGAGAGGGAAATGTCGATGATAAATTCAGCAGATGGAAAGTAGGCCAGGTAGCTGTTTCTTATATGTGGTGTGCTCTAAATTGTAATCGAGTGACAGAAAAAGGTAATATCTCAGTGGCTGAGTCTCTGGTAATATAAGTGACTTTTTCATTAGGTAACTTTTTAGCAATTAAATGATTTTTAAACTATGCAGGTGGTATTGGGTTTGATGTCCCTCTAAAGAGAAGCTTTAAAAGACAGCTTATGAACAATATTGTAGATAGTGGTACTGGTGAATTCACTAACAACAGTAAAATCCCTTATAGATAATAGATTTATGTTAAGTATTGATTGCATTGTCTCAAGTAAGAGCAGCTTTTTATTCCAAGACATGTTCATTTGTGTTAAGCACAACTGAAATTGTGTCAAGCACAACAGGATGGCAGTTCAGTTTGAAGAAAAGATCGGTGTCTTAAGACAACACTCTCTGTCTTCTTACCTTTCCTTCTATCTCCCTTGAGCTACATTGCACCCTGCTCTCTGCTATCTCTTACCTTCACCTTAAGTTTTTGAACTGGCTGCACAAACTGAATATCCTACTGTGCATTTGCCTTGAGCCTGATAGTTGCCAGACGTTCTTCAAGACCATAGCAAGGCTGCTAATAGAGTTTCTCCTGAAGCTTGCAGATGAATTAAGAATGCTGTTACATCAGGGATGTTAGGATTTTTACATATTTTCCAGGGTGATATTACTGTATATGTAACCTGAAAATTACTGGCACATCAGGAGAACATTTACACTTTATGGGATATTGAAGATCTTTGAGGACTTCATTCACTGTTTTAAGTGTGAAAGAAGTGGTGATACATGTATATACAGGTAACATAACGAAGGCCGCTGGAATTCTTACAGGCAGTAGTGATTCTAGAGGATTTCCTCCTTGGTCAGAATGCAGATCATCAGAGAGTGGGACAAGTTTAATGAAATAGAAGCTGCTTGGGGATACTTGCAGCCAGGGTGTGTTATATAGTGGTCTATTCATTGTTTTTCTTTTCTCTCCTCCGTACCACTAGCAGTCCTGACAAAGGGCTATGGGAATGTTTGCAGGCAGGGCAAAACATTTAGATGTTTAAAAAGGAGGAGGGATGAGAAATCTGTAGAACTGTATAGTCAGACCACAAAGGACAGAGTAAAGTTTAACTGGCAGATATGAAAGAAACTTTTGTCTCCTTGATCACCGGTAGATGCTTGTGTTTTGTGCTCCAAAAGTGTGCTACCTTATAGCTTTATTTCTGAGTTCAGTGTCCTTTTCTGGCTTGCTTTGCCCTCGTACATATAATGCATACATGTGCTTGCAAGGGTCACGTTCTGTGGAGTTTGGACAAATGGCCTTAATGTTTTCAAACTGATACTGTGTTAAAGAATGATGTTTGAAAATAACGTGTTTGTTTTAAATGACGTGTTTCATTAGGAACACTTCCTAAAATTGCTATTGAAATGGTAAGCTTGGAAAAACTGGATTTTGAAATTTTTTTTTTCCTTTTTAATGTGCTTGACCGCTATTTTGGGACATGCTAGCAAGGGGAAATGTGAAGAGGAGAGTTTAGACCTTTAGACCCCTTCTTGCTTTTTTATTATCGTATGTTTTTCTCATGGGCTGTATTCTCTTATCTTTACTAAGAATGAAGTGCTACTGTCAAAATGAATGAAAATCATTACTTTTTTCATTACTGTGCTGTGATATTACTTCTCTTTAGCATTTGCCAATAGAAGACTGACTTGAACTTTTTTTTTTAACTTAATTTTTCTATATTTTATCCGTAGAAAGCCCTTGCTAAAATGGTAGGAATCTATGAGAAACGAATTGACTGGCTATCTGTTGCTAGCAGAAGAATATGGGGAAGCGTTTGTGAAAGGAGGTATCACACTTTGATAGTCCCTTTTTTTTCGTGCGTGTATTTGTGATGGTTGTAATTTGCCAGCCTTTGCTTTGTGTGTAAGTTAACACCAAGGAATACAGGGCAGAAAAAAGTCAGATATGGAGACAGCAGTTGCAGATATGACCAGTGTAAGCAATCCACTTGAAAACAGATATGATAGTGAGCTTTTTTAATGATCCAGCGAATTTACTGAATACAGTGATCATCAGTCAACACAAAACTGCATTTTCATGAGACAGAATGAGACTCTTAAATTAGAGGTATCTGGCAGGTAAGCTAAATGTTTCAGACGTGTTTTGGATATTCAAGTACAGACAAGGAAGAGAACCTGCTTAGGGTTCAACAGCCATTATGGCCCTACACGTGCCAGTACCCTCATTATTGCATAGCTTAAAGATAGACTGTTCGATTATTGTTACTGTTTTTAAAAAATTTCACTTTGTGTTTTGCAGATTTTTTTTTTTAATATAGATTCCGTGTTTATACATTTTGATACATATCTAGAAGATATTTTCCCTAGTGACACTACAGTGAAGATAAGAGTATGTAATTAAATAAGATTTATTTTTTTTTACAAATAACATATTTCTTATACAGGGTGGTTATACTTGTTGATATATCAGTGACAAACTCCACATACATCATCCATATCCAGCATTCTTTGCGACTTTTACTTGAGGAACAAATGTCAAATAAAGATTACTTCAATATTATAGCGTAAGCAACTATTTAAGATTCTTTTAAAATTATTGTAACACATTGCAGTGAAAGAAGTACTCTGAGAGGTTGTAGTTACTACTGGGCATGTTTTAGATTTTCTTAATTGTATTTAAGCTTTACGATGAAGTAATTGCAAGAATAGCACTGGTTTATCGTTTTTGGATAGGTGTATGGATTAGATGCACAGAGACCAGATTAGTAATTAAAAATCACTGGTTTGGGTGAGGCTCACTGAAACTGTTTGCATCGTACCTGCAACAAATTCTCTTCCTGCTGTATTGTTCATAACAGTATCAATTCACGTGTCAGAAACTTTTAGTGGAAAAGGATTCTGGAGGTGTCTTGGGTACCGTAACTGAGAACACCCTTTAAATTTTACAGTAACTCCAATACTTTTAATATGTTATAGTACTAAAATTTTGCACTCAGCACTAGTAGTCTGAAATTTATGACACAGCTGCTGAAGAGCAGCCTAGCAGATTTCTGAGTGGCAGATAAAAGCAAGAGACTCATGGAGTTCCAAACCTGGTGAGAGAGCAGAGCTTTTACCTCACAAGAGAGATACAGGCAGCGTCTGAGGGTTGGGATTTTTTTGTTATGATCCTTCTGCTGAGCTTTTACCAGCTCACTTAGTATCCTGTTCAGGAAAGACAGACATAGTCTGGCCCACTGCCTTGAAAATCTGACAACCCCTGAGTGATGGGTAAACGTGAATAATTAAACTGTTTGAAGTAGACAATAGTTAGCACCAGGCAATTTTACATCTGATTTGGGTTTTTTTCAGTGAATTTACTCTCTTTTTTTTTTTTTTTTTTTTTTTTGTTCCAAAGCATAATCTGAAAATTAATTGCTGTTATCTTTCCATGAAAGATTTGGGAGTGATGTTGTGCCTTGGCAGCTGGAACTGGTTCCTTCCCAACCAGAAAACTTACAAAACGCTTGGAGGTAGGATCTAATAACTTTCTGATACATCTGAATTAAGTTATCATAGATACCATGAAACAGATGAACCAGAGAAACAGATTTAAACAGCATTGTGAACAATTTACGAAATTGAGAAATTTATCATAATGCAAAAATAGTTTGCCATGAACTCTTCTACACTAATTGTTTGTGATGGTTTGTTATGAAAACAGCACTATGTATTTCATATGTATACAGAATATATGTGTGCACAGATACAGAATTGTCTTGTAAGAAATGCACAGGTTAGATGAAGAACTGAAAATTGCTTCAAATTCAACTGGGATGTGAAATCTAAACTGTTTTCTTCTCACATGCACTGGAAACAAATCCCAGGTTTCTGTGTGTGGAGTCACACTCTCAGTGGTTTCATTATACCTCTGTGGTTTCATTTTTACTCCTTTAAGTTCTACTACATTACAAATTTTTCTACATAAAATTAAAGGAGAATTCTTTCATCTCTATGCTCTGAATCTTATCTTAAAAAGTAGTTTGCCATGGTGGCAATACAGAAACTAGAACAAATGATTTGGGTTATTATATAATCTTGTTTTGCTGTCTGTCATTGTCAAAAATTTTGGACTCCAGTGAAGTGTTATTTAAGATTGTTAGTTCTCTTTATTGCTTTAAGCAGAAACAAAAGCTTTAGGTGCTTCATTCTTTGAACTGTAAACGTCTTTTAGGTGGGTGTTGAGCTTGCAGTGCAAAGGGAGTAGAAACTTCATGAGTGCTCTCAGGAGAGCTGTGGAAGTAGACTTCAAAGACAAAGATAAACACAAATCGCAAGGACTTTACCTGCTGACTACTGGAATACCTGATCAGGAAACAGTAAGTATCATCACAAGTTTTGCAGCTCTTCTCTAAGTTTCTATCTGGAATTCATCTCGACTTTTTTTTTCCTTTTGGCCAGTCACCATAGCTTGTTGGCAGAATACTTCTCCTTTACATATCTAAGCCAGCACAACTATCAGGATCTCTAACTTCCATTTCTGCAGTTGTCATTTGTATGTTGGAAGGAGCGATTATTAATACGTGAATCACACAAAATTCAGGAGGTGTTTTTAGGATTCCTTTCCCACTCCAGCTCTGGTCATCATTTCACTGCAAATTTCTGAGTTTGAACAAACCAACTCAAATTTTTTGTATCATTTCCTTATAACTCATGGGAACAAAGCCACAAATAAGTTTATGGTGAACTTCATAGTGCACTATGTAGAGACAGCTCCTGCTTTTAATAACAGTAATCCATTGCTTGGATATATGTTTGTAGTGCGTGTGCTCTGTGACTGTTATGCTGTGTGTACAGCCCAGATTTTCTGAACATACAGTAGTCCAACTGGAATGACGATGCATGCCTAGTAGGGTGTCTCTTGCTTTTGTTACCAAAATTCTGGAAATTCTGGGCAAACCTAAGAAATCATTAAAAGCCCATGTGGATAACAAGAAAACAAAGGATACATACAAAAAAGCAAATTAACAGTTCCATCGCTACTTCTTTGCTTCAGTGTATGGCTACCTTGAAGTCCATGACCTTGTGTCTTGGATTCCCATAGCTACTCCATCTCACTCGGCTGCAGCAATGCTGTTGCCATTGTCACTAGTAATAGTGACAGGTTTTGTATGTATGCATGACCTGAGGAGGCATTCAGCTACTCAACTGCTGAATGCACTGTATTGCTCAGGTTGGGAGTGTTTGTACATCAGGTCAGGAACCAGTGGAGTAGATGAAAGCTCATCTGAGGTAAAGGGTCACTACTGATTTTTTCTTTTTTTTTTCTTTTTTCTTCTCTGTCTTGCAGCACACAATCAGTGCTTATGTGGCTGAGGTTTGCAGAGGTCTTGATTTGCAGCTTCATGTCTGTCTGTTCAGTGTAATGGAGGATGTTGACTCCAATGAGATTATTCCTGCCCGCTATGCTAACCCAACTGAAACTGCCATTGCTTTTAAGGAAATAGTACAGGCAGCCAATGGGAGATTTCATTGGTTTGGAGAAGCAGGTATGTGAAAAGGAATGTCAGCACATACTTCTTTTTCATTAATTAAATAATATTTATTAATGCCTTTTTTCCCCCAAATCAAGTAGTTAACTTTTTAGGATGTGATAATTCTATACTAGCACTGAGATAACAAGAGGTCCTAGTTTGATTAAGGCTTTCAGTTGTATTGCAGAATATTATCATGCAGCCTTAATGCAGGAATTTGATTTTTTTTTCTGTTTGAATTCCCCGTTTTCTGCTAGGTATTTTAAAGGTGCACATTTAAAATATAGTTACTAATGTGGTATGTCCAGACTACCTGGCCTACAGGAAACAAAGGCTTTTTGATTCTTTTCATTGATATTTGGCACGCTCTACAAATTGTTATACTCTTTAAAAAATATATTTTTAGTACACTTAAAAACCCACACTGATTAGCATATATTGATTATCAGGTATTTTTGAAAGTGATGATATCACTGTTATTGTGTCTGAAATGGAAAAAGCAAACAACTACTCCCAAAAGGTATGAATTCTGTGTATCTTTCTAAGTTATGTTTTTCTTCAGAAAAAAAATCAAGTGTTTTTTTATCTGACAATGCAGAAGATTAGACAAAATGCACGTCTTTGTAAGATAGGCAGGAATGGTCTAGGGTGCGAGAATAGTCACTGTGGAGTAAATACGGACTAGAAAGCAGTTGCACAATAGCACTGTGGTGATTGGTGTTGGAGTCGCCATGATTCCTTATGACATGTAAAAAATATTCCTAATGAAATACAAGGAGTTTACAACTGAAATGATTCTCTTTTTTGTTGCAAATCCTATGATGAATTCTTCTCAAGTAGAATTAATTGTTCGTTATAATTATAAAAATAAATATATTTAAAAGTTATATATATTATGTAAAAAATACATAGTATTATGTTCCTATAAGTCATAGTGGAGTGAGCGGTTGCCATTGGCACAATACATTTGTTCAATTCTAAAACAATTGTTTTTTGAAGGGTACTAAGGGTGTAGAACTAGACCATATCTCTCCATATTACATGCACGTGACTTTTTCCAAAGATATCTCACAAAGTGACTGAGGCAATATAGCCAGCCTGGCAGTGCAGTAGTTGCTTCTTGCAAAAGTGTGATTAGAAACATATGTGCAGTGACATATGTTTCCAGAGGTCTGAGCACCTTGTTGCATGCAAGTCTGAGTCACAAAAGGGTTTTTAAATAGAAGAGTTGGTGGATATTCAATGGGGTCTTAAAATATTTTTTTATCATTTAATAGTTGCATATATTTCTACAACTACCTGAAAGGAGGGTGTAGAGAGGTGGGGGCTGACCTCTTCTCCCGGGTGACAAATGATAGGACAAGAGGAAATGGGTTCAAGTTATGCCAGGCGAGATTTAGATTGGATATTAGGAAAAATTTTTTCACGGTAAGGGTTATTAAACATTGGAATAGGCTGCCCAGGGAGGGGGTGGATTCGCCATCCCTGGAGGTGTTTAAAAAAAGGGCAGACGTGGTACTTGGGGCCATGGTTTAGAACTGATTTTGTCAGGTTAGGTTGATGGTTGGACTTGATGATCTTAAAGGTCCCTTCCAACCTCAAAAATTCTATGATTCTGTGATTCTACTTGGTTCATCGTCTTCCAATTTGTTCTGGTCTTGGTATGTGTACTGTTGCCTTTTATTTTAGAATGTTTGCTCAGAGCAGGTAGGATTTCCCTCCTATGTGTTTGAGCAAGCATAGCACAAAGGGGTTTCTGTTCAGTTAGAGGTGTTAAGCATTGCCAGATTAATTTGGTATTCATTTTATTTATTATTGAAGTAACAAAGACAGAATGACTGTCTTTGAAATGTCATTTACTTAATTTTCACATATATGAATTACTAAATTATGTGAACTTCCATTTCAGTGTGCATTCCTAGTGGAATCCTTGAGGCAACGTTCAGTAAATCAGTCTGTTAATTCATTTATACCAGAAGGAGACTCAAATGTGCTTCTGAAGAAAGAGAAAAGAAAGCCACAGAAGTTGCCGTCTCCTAAACCCACAGCTCTGAGTCTGGCTAGAATGGTTTGAAATGGTCCCACTTTTAAGATGCTGTGTGTTTTAATTAGAGATCCTACCCAACTATCAGATGCTGCAATTTGTGAGAGAACTGCTCAGGCTGAAAATTTGAAGAAAGTAAACCAGCACTGTGATAGTACTCTGAATATACATTTTAATTTGCATTCAAAATGCAACATAAACAAAAAAGTACATCTTACTAGCTCCTGCTAAGTAATTATAATAGAACTGCATTGTAGTGTCTAAAATTGTCTAAATAATCCCTCCTCTGACCTTAAAAATTTAGTGTTTAATGAAAGCAAAGGCAAAGCAGAAATGTGCTTAACTAAGTTACGTCTATTTTACAAGGCCTTCTAGAAAGTACCGGTGAGACAGCTGCAGCATGTCTTTGGCCACACTGAGAGCCAGCATAAAACAAGAAGTAGGATGCAGGATTTGTTTCCTGCCTGCTGTGCTTATTTCCATGGAGTTAAACGACTGAGTCCTTTGGGATTTTGCTAATGTTTTCCTTGTTAATATTGATTGTGTATGCGTCTATTCTGAGTGGGTGTGCAAATCTGTAATATACATAAACGGCGAGTGCGGGTGCTTATCACTTTGGTGTACAAATGACTAGATACAGAACTTCCTGTTGCAGAGAATGTACTTAACTTTTGACCTGGAATTTTCAGATCTCCTCTTTGAAATGGGAACGGCACTCTTAAGTGTAGGGGTGTTCACGTTGCAAAGACCTCTGTAGGTGATCTCAAACAGGTCTTCCATGCTATTTTATCAAAACCAGTACATTCTCAACACCTCTTCACAAATGTAGGAAAAAACCAGTCACTCAGAGGTATGACTACACAGCATAGTTTTACAGGGATTAAACTTGCAGAAAACTGATGCCGGTTTGTCTGTAGATGTTTGGCGTTATTTATAGTAGAGCTGTATGTTAAATTAGAAGTCAGTTACTTGGAGGCTCTGTGTCACAGCAAAGATCTGACCCTATAATAGGGTTAAACAAGCGTTCATGTTGTTTAGCAGACTGCTCAGCCCCTAGAGGGTTGAGCTATACCTAAAGGAAAGATTACTGTTGTCAGCACTAGGTTTCCGTTACTCAATAAAACTCTGAGGAAAATACTATATACTATATTATATAAAACAGTGCCATTACCATACTAGACTGCTCCTTCAAGTGGCAAAAATGGTCCAAGCTTGTCTACCTATAGATGTTAGTCTTTAGTTTTATGGCAGCAGATTAAATTGGCAACTGAATTAAAACAGAGCAATTATTTACTTAACCTAGTAAGATAATCATGAATTAACAAGTTGTCATGGCAAATTGCTGACTTGTCAGAAGAGCCAGAGTAAAACAGGAATTGGAGAATAATGACGGATAGTTCCAGTTTTGAATAATGCAGTTGTGATCCAACTGAAATACTTTTTAAGGTTTTTATTTTTGTTATTATATGTGCTTATAGCGTATGAAAGACAACCAGGGTGCAGGGAGAAATGCTTCCGTAAGAGTACCGGCATGGCATCCTACTAGTGCCAAAGCAGAAACTCCACCAGGTCTGTATGGATTAGGGTCTTTTTGTCTTCAGTTTCTTTTGGGTTTTGCTTAAAATGCAGTATTAAATTACAGATTTAATTTAAGTCTTTAGAAACACTTGTAACTTTAATCAGGCTGATAGAAAATATTGTAGTTGTTTTGAAATTACTTTGGTATGAGTTTTAGCTGTAACGTCTCTAGCTTTCTTCTAGGTTGTGAGAAGAACGAACGTTGCACAGCTGTATAACTATTTCCAGGTCATCTCATTGAATACCAGTCCTATATCAGGAAATGTCAAATGTGTGTGGTGGAAAGTAGGGCCCCGCTTTGTCCCATGCCTGAAGCCATAGTTAGAACCTCAGTTCTCCTGGTTTTCAGTTCATACTCCTTTTTTTAAAAAAGGTTCAACAGTTCAGAGATTTATAACATTATTAGTTCCATATATGTATTTCTACTACTACTGTTAGATCCCATTGTAATTAATATGCTGTTCCACTTGATTTATTTACAGTCTAGTAATGAAGGAAAATTACAACATAAATGTCAGCTTATCTGAAGTGCTGACTCTTGCAGCTGTCCTGGTACATGACACAGCTCTTACATTGATTCCAGTCACTGTTGATCGCTTAAAGTCCAACTCCCTTCTCCTCCATTTTTGCAATTTTCCTGTTTTTTTTCTTTGCATCTTTGCTAACATCTGCAATTATTTTTTTTTTGCATTAAATTTGAGTCAACTTCTACTGATTTATTGAAATTAGATTGTTGATATGTAGCAGCGTTTACAAATCTGAATCTGTATTTGCATATGAGGTGCTCTGTACAATGTTAATTGTTTTTTCCAATAGATATTGTGCTTATTCTGAACCCCTAACGTTTTCAAATTATGCCCTGTGACATTCTTCCTGATGTTAATTCATAAATTTGTAAACATTTTGGTTCCATTTCTATGAAAGTAGCACAAGTAGTTCTGTAATACAGATTTTTCGTAACCACTACCTAAGAAAATCACATATTTATAATTGTGGTAATAGGAAATAATGAACTGAAAACCAGGGTTGCATGTAAGAGTTTTATCTAGCTGAAGTAAGTCAGCATCTCTTTTATTATTTATTTGTAGCTCAAACAGTAAAAGAATGGCCTCAGACTGAGAGGAAAAGAAAGCATAAACTAAGGAAGCAGTCAGAGTTTTCTGTGTCAGTATTTTATACTGATAAAGGAAGAAACGTGGGTATGTATTACCAGGTTACAGTGGGTGAAACCTTTTTATTATCAGCATTTTTATTATAAAACTGTTAGGATGTTAAGTCCCTGATAATCAGTGTGCTTTTAATAGTGAGTAGTGGTGGTTTTTTTTGGTTTGGTGTTTGTTTTTTTGAGCAGGAGTTCGGGGGCAAAAAAATAGTTTGCTCTGTTTTGTCACTTTTTTTTTTGTTTGTTTTTTTCTGGGGTGTTTTGTTGGGTTTTGGGTTTTTTTGTGAAGTCACTTGGCATCTTTTGGTCAAAGATGCTCTTAGCAAAAATGCTTTCATCGTGGTTTAGATGATTACACAGGATTTGGTTTGGAATTTTTTGAAGGTGACAATTTTTAAAAATAAGTGATTTTTTTAAAGTACTTTGATAGAAACTTTTTTCAAATGTGATATCGTGTATGAAATGGTAGTCTGTGGGTTCAAGGGTGTTTTTTTTCTTCTTTTTTTTTTTAATCAACAGTCATATGTGATTTAAAAGGGCTATGATTTAAACCTAGGGCTCTCAATATTACTTTGTTCATTTTCTTAACTAGGTACAGTATACCAAAAGTATCCAAAGATAATGTACGTAAGAAAGTCTGTTCCCTCTGTTACATTGCCAAAAAAAGAGGAAATCTGTTCAAGCAAAGAGGTATTTTGCTCCTTACTAATAAATTGCCATTTTAGAATTATCCATATGAATTAATGTGAATATGTTAATTGTGATTCTGTACAATGTATTATTACTTAAACTGTTCTAATATTTACTAACAATCAATTGCTCCATTTGTTTGTCTTACAAGTGGCTGACCAAGTACAGTATTAAAAAGCTTAAACTGGAATTGCCCAGAGTGATGTTTGGTCCAGGCTGTACTCACCAAAAGAAAACTGTGAAGTCTCTGCACAAGAAAGTATCGGCAAAATACTGTACTATCTTCCCTAGCGTAGAAATCAATGTAAGCTTTTGCAGATGTCATATATCTAAAACATTGAAAGGCTTTGTATTTGTGTAAGACAATGCATGTTGATCAATATTGGCAGCTTGCTAGTGTGATGTTCCCTGCACTCTTCCTTGTTCTTCTTTCTCAATCACCTTTCAATTAGAAAGCTAGAGAAGGTCTTTTATTCACCACAAAAAATATTTAGTAGGTTTGAAGTGCAAACTGCATGGGATCTTTAGCATGTATAGCATCTCCTCTGCTCATACAGTGTGAAAAATAATTTAAAAATTTTAAGTAAAGCTTTTAAAAAGCTTTGTGAGTCAAAACTGGGAAAATGTTGGATCTTGATTGTTAAGGTTTGTGTAATGACTGGGGAGAAGCAGAAAAAGTTAAGTCCAGGATATTGTTGTTCTATTATGTCTATAAAACTGTCAGAAATAATGCAACAGATGCACCTGTCCAGTCAAATTATATAATTTTGTTGCCCAGCACAACTGGGTGAGATGAGAACTAGGCTCTCCTAATCTGGGTAATTTAGTAGCAACAGAGTTGCAGAAATTTTCTTACACTATTTCATAGAGGTAAAGACAAAAAAACTAATCTCCTTGATTTGTAATGCCGATATTGCATATATATCAGCTGAGCTTAAATCTCCTGAAGTAAGATGCTCTTGTACAAACTGAATTTTTCCAGGGAGTTGTGAAACATCTGCAGTTTCAGCCTGAAGAACTTGAAATCTACACTGAACAACTGGAAAAAGTGTTGCAGCGCTACATAGAAAGAATACAGTGGCTTCTGTCAGGTATTAGTGTACATCTGTTTTACTGTAAAGAAAAACATGCATATCTACTATTTTTTGTCTACTAATTCTAATAGAATAAATCTGTACCTCAAATATGAATAACAGCCATCTGTTTTGCATTTCATTGAAATTTTAAAATCTATTTTTATGAATACAAGAATACAAGAGAATTCAGCATCTGTGTAGCTGATAAACATCTAGCTTGCTGTGAAATAATTAGGGCTGTGATGTAGGTTTTTCCTTTTTGTTTGTTGTGTTCATGAACACAAGGTCCCTGTTGTCAGAAGCTTTCTAACAACAGAATATATGCAATAACATATACAAGCAAAATTAGCTTTTCTGTTTCTTTTGCAAAGAATGTGCCCTATTTAGAAGTCCAGCATCACTGCTGGTGAAAAGTATTTTGATCCCTCTGTTGCTCATAAAGATATTTTTGGGGAGACAGTTTAATTTTTTGCTCAGTTGTAAAGTAGGAGTTACAAATTTTTTACTGCAAGTTGTTACAATTGGCTTGTAAATAAAGCTTGATAAATGTTAGATTTGAAATGGCAGAAGACTTTTCTATTATTAACCTTTGGATTACCTAGTTGCCACAGCGATTATAATTTATTATGTAGAAATGTGCCCAGCATAACCCCTAAAGACTGAAGATTTTACAGTATGCTCAATAAAATAATATGTTCAATAAAATTGGCCTATGTAATGACACTTAATTAGTTTTACTGTTCTGGCCCAGGAAGCCGAAGATTGTTTGGTACCATTTTAGAAGCAAACATCTGTGTATTGATTGATACATCTGGTTCCATGGATCCATATTTGCCACGTATCATGAAAGAACTTACCTCCCTTATCTGGGAACAGCTGAGAAAAAATGAAGTCAGGTATGATGAACTACTGATAAAGACTGAAATCTGCACTACTTGTTATGTTATTATGTAATAAGATTACTTAATCATTACAAATAATACAGTACTGAAACACAATACAAGTAATTATTATATGTTAGTGCATAATGCATGTGACATGAACTGCTTTTTCTGTTCTTCTTTTTAAGCAACTTTTAATTCTGAGCTGTCTAAGATTTGAGCCTCATTTGCTATAGGCTGATGCTGTTTATCCTTTTGGGCTCAGCATTCCCATAGATTTTCTGTTCATGCAGAGCGAGATATGCTTCCAAAGCTGAAGACCTTAATCCAATACTAGGCTCTTGGTTGGGTTTATTTTGGTTGCTTTTTTCCTATTGGGTCTGGTTTTGTGTTTGGGTGTTGGGGGTTTTTTTTGTTTATTTATTTCAAAACTTGCTTATCTGAAGTGACTGATAGTATTGGTTAGGGTTAAATGTTGTGGGCCATGTTTCTCCTCAGGTTTAACCTGCTGAGATTTGCAGAAAATACAGAGAGTTGGAAGGAGTGTCTTGTAGAGGCAACTGATGAAACATGTCATGATGCTGTGCAGTGGGTGTCCAAATTCCACGCTCATGGTAATACATGCATCCTTGTGGCTTTACAGGTTAGTAAATTGTGTACCCCATTTTGGAGAAGACATGTTTTGTGGTGGTAAAACACTTCCATCTGACTGATAATATTCTAGGACAATTATTTGGTCAAACATACAACATTTTTACATGCAAAACACTGAACAGATCTGGAATTGAGCCACTGTTTCTGTCCCTAGGGCTCGTAGATACTGGAATTCATTGCTCATACTGAGTTTAAAAAAAAGATGAAAAAATATCAATAGTTGGTGAAAGGTGAAATATCAATAGTTGCATTAATATTTGTGTTCAAAGAATACTGGAGAGAGAAAATAGCCAGTTGCTCAAAATCATGCTTGTGTACAGCTGTGGCTGTGATATATTTGCTCTGAGCCAAACAGGGATTTTAAAGAAGCAGCATTTGTTGGAATCACATGGGCATTGAGTACAATTCTTCAATTTCAGTAACAGGTGAAGAAGCTTTTCTCCTATAAAAATTCTCAGTTTAGAAATTAACTAGTAGTAATGATATAAACCAGAGACTTGTGATTTCATGAGATTTAAAATTTGAATCAAAAACAAATGTTGCCTTAAATGAATGATTCTTCTTCCAGACATCCTTGCAGAATCTTCTTATAAATTTTATGGAACTGATCGCGAATCAAGTCCAGTAGAACTGTAAGGCACGTCTGTATTACAAAAATGTCTACTTGAGTCAATTACCATAGCAAGTTTTCATAATATGAAAAGGCTAAGTCTTAGTGAGCCTGATTTTCAGACATTGAGCATCTTTAACTCCCACAAAATGTGACGTAAAAGTCTTCTGTCAGCAGTTCTCCAAAACCAGTTAATTTGCTTACTTCAGTGAGTCAGTTTTTGGTGATGCCCTGCTTATGTATATATTGTTTTATGCTACAGTATATCTATTTGTTTGTTTTTCAAATTTATATCCTTGATCTCTTTCATACTTAGTGAGAAGGAAAAAACAATACTAACTTGATTAATGATGTGGTAAATATTAAACTATCTTAAATCATTGGATAGCAATTTCATTGTTAAGTATAACTTTTCATATAAATGTACTAATTATTTAAGCTTATTTTCTGCTTTTCAGAAGGCTCTCAGTTTCCAAGGTATAGAGGCACTGTATGTATTGACTGATGGAAAACCCGACACCAGTTGCAGTCTGATTTTGAAAGAAATTGAAAGATTGAGAAAGAAACAAGATATTAAAATCCACACCATTTCTTTTAGCTGTACAGACAGGTACATGATACTTTGGAAGAACAACAAAAAAATCTTTAACATTACTAGTTTGTTTATTGTCAAAAGGCTGTGTTATCAAAATGTGCCACATGCTCAGTTCACTGAACACCAGGATTGAGCTAGACATTCCTGCATGTGGGAACTGAGAAGGCTCTTCTGACACAGGTAACTGTGACATGGCCTACATTTCCCACAGCTTATGTCCTTGAGAGAGTTGCCTTCACAGATGCAGAGAAGTAATATGGATCGCTAGTCTGCAGCACTGAGGTCATTCCTGTAGTTCTATCACTAGTCTATCATACGTACATCCCTACAGAGGCATAAAAAGTTAATACACTGACCTGGACTGGAATCAGGAGCACTAGGAAAGTGCTAATGTCAGCCATGGTGGTGGGATGTGAGTTAAAGATTTATCTCTGGATGTTCCTTTTCAGGGATCTTTGCATGGTCCAGAATTGGGGACCGTGGGACAATATCAAAAAAATATGCGCTGCTTTACATTCTCATTCATGGCTGTGGCTGTGTGACACAGGGAGCAGATAGCCAAACACGCCACCAGCTCTTCAAGCTTTCTAGAATAGGTGCTTGTCTACTCTGCCACCTCAAAATGCGGTAGTCGTCCCAGGTCTTCAAGAACTCAGCCTCTGTAGTCTTGAATTTAATGCAGCATTGCCTACAACCCTCCTGTCCCAGTGGCAGTCATGAGGTTAACAACTTCTGCATAATGCCATTGGGTTATCCAGCTGCCATGAGACATTTTTGACCCTATCATAGCACAAACTGACAAGCAGTGTTGTCTCGATTAGATCCTAGGTTGCATCCTGCTGAACTGAGAGGTGGATGTTGCCACAGCAATGGAATAGAGCTGTAAAACGAGGTTACAAAATAAAAGAAATAAAAGGTTCAGGAAGGTGAACATACAACAGAAAATATGGTCATAGGAAAGGCAAAAGATTTCAAATCAGGAGTGAGGATGGATGAGGAAACCCAGCAGGATCGCAAGGAAGTCTGAGAGACGATACCCATGAGAAAATAGGGCACACGTGATGGTTAGACCATTCTGTAGAGCTTCAGGGTGTTTTCAGAGCCCTGGATGGTTCAGGAGTCATCTGTGGGCATGTCTGCTAGGTGTACACTGGAGAATGTTGTGGTAGTACAACCACACTAATACTTGATAAAATGTTGAGAGCGTATGTGGACTGGAGTTTCTAGATTAGTCTCCTGCTATAGGACTATAGTTTGCATGTAACAGAGCTACTGTGAGAGTCAAATCAACGTGTGGCAGACAAAAATAAATGGGGATTTGCTTCAAAACTCCATTACTGCTCCAAATTAAATTGCCCAGATCCTATACTGCTATTGTAGCTAATAGACCTTAAAGCTAAATCACTCAAAAGATGACAGTGAGTTTGGATGTCCTTTTTCAAGCCCTTAAGGGGAGAAGTAGTAGACTTCATACATAGAATTATTAGTCCTAAGTTGAAAAAGCCAATTTTAAGTATTTATGATAATTCCTTTAATTATGAATATTTTTAGTTTATTTATTTGCATATCATTTGGTTAACTGGTCAGTAGCCAATAACTGTCTGTTAAGGAGATCAGCTAATAAGGGAGAAAGATGTCACTGCTGAGTACGAATTACTCTGAAACAAAATCTGCTGCTTCCTTTCAAAGAAATCTTCTAGTTGTGGAAATTTTAGTGTCTGATTCTAGAATGGAATCAAACCTTGCAGCTTACTTAAAATTAATGGATGTATGACTATTTTTGACTTTGCAATGCTAGTGCTTGGGAGACAGGACTCTGAAATGATGTATAAATGGCAGCAAAAGTGTGTGATTTAGCATACTTGCAAAAAGAATACAGTAACAATGGTACCAGTTATCCTAATAGTTCTTGTTGGATAATGACAAGTAATAGAGGCTTAGGCAAGAGAATAAAATATGGGGAATGCACAAAATATTCTTTCCCTTTATGGAGTCTCCCAGCTTTTGGTTTTCTTCCCCTGTGTAAAATATTACTGCCCTTTATCTGCCACCCTGCCTTCTGGATTTCTTGATTTAGTTTCTTTTTTTGGTTCTATTGCTACACTGAACCTCTTGTCCAAAAATAGCCTGTCTTTGACAGCTAAGCAGTGTATATTCTTCACTAGGAATTGACAATTAGAAAAGATACAGACATTTATAATCATGTCCTCCAAACTATTTGTTTTGGTGTAATGTTTTTGACAAATTCGTAGAAATTCTTTTTCTATTGCTGTTGCTTTCAGAGAAATAATTTTCATAAGTAACTTACTACTTTGTTGTTAACAGAAGAGCTAATGAATTTCTGAAGAAGCTTGCTTCCCAAACAGAAGGGCGCTACCATTGCAGTTTTGCAGATGTGGATGGACAATTAGCAGCACACAGAATGTTGACAGAGGGGCTTGATGATGAAGATGTATGTTAAATGGATTGGGTTTATTTGATTTGGTTTTGTTTCATTTCAACTTAGTTCTTCATCAGTAGTCAAAAATCTTAATACCTGGCTTTGACTCTCTGCTAGCTGCCTTGGTCAGGTGACCAAACCCATGAAAGAAGTATACAATGCAATACAGTTTTTGAGAGAAGCAAAAAAAAAAAATCCTGTATCTGGACACTGTGTGTTTTAAGCTAACTTTAGCTTTCACTGTGCCGCCTTATCCTTACCATCTTGTACTTCATTTATGTAATTGTAAAATCCTCATACAGTGTTTAGCACATTAATGCTCCAGCAGGAGACCTCAAGGATTGCCACAGTAGAAAAATATGTTAGTGAACAGAACCATATTCAATCCAGAGTCGCTCTGCTGTCCCCATGTAAGACCAATGTCTTCTCTGCAAGCAGATAATAGTAGGGAGATTTAGAGCTTAGGCTCAGTTAATTAAGTTGGTAGAAATTGAAAATAGTAACTAGGTGCAAGTTAAAGTAGAATATTTTAATTCTGTTTTCAGGATCCAGTGTTCCCTTGCTTTGAAGGAGATGATTTAAAGAAACTTACTCAAGAAGTAGCAAAAGCTAGAAGATTCTTAAAGCAGGCAAAGTCTTTGAGGTGAGTATTTATCAAGAATCTTTCAATAATTGCTTTTTTATTTCATGAAAGGAAGACAAGAATATCTGACTTCCAGTGTCTGCTATTTAAAAAAGAATTGCTGTTTCTTTCCTTGTACTGTAAATTTTAATGTTTTTGAGGCTTGCAAAATGACATGCAAGCAAGCTGTCTGCTTCAGAGGGATTTAGTTTTAAGGTCTTACACAATTAGCTACCATCGTAGTAAAGGATCTGGGCAGATTCTAACAACGTGTTAAACTTCAGGGCTGTTGTTTTCTCTCAGTTGTTGTCCCTCCATTTCTTATGTCAAAGAGAAATTACATTAAGTTGTTCCTCTCCTTGCTGAGTTCTGTTATCTGCCAAATCAACATATTTCTCTTCATATATAGTATTAAAAGAGAAAATTGACTCTTGTTAATGTGATCCAATGTTCTTTTTAGTGCCTCTTCCTTTAGTATGACTTCTTACTCAGAAATGCAAATTACTTTTATTTTCCAAAGTCTGTATGAGCTGCTTCTATCCTACCTTGTCCTGACTTGTCTAACTGCATCGTGAGCCATTCTCTATCTGCTAGAGTTATGTTCTCTGCATGGAACAATGTGAGCTCTTTCTTCTGTTCTCAAACAATCCCATCTCAACCCATTTACTTTTCAAGTTACTGTCAATCCCCCTTTCCTTTTGCCTCTAAAGACCTGTAAAGTTTCTACTAGCCTTTTTCTGGGAAGATTCCCTAAGCCTTCCTCTTTGCTCTTACATTTCCTGATTTTATTGAAGGGTCTGACAAAATCATTCTCCTCTCAATCTGTCTTTTTCTGCTTTCCTAAATAACTTGACTCTTAATCTTTTTCCTTTCCCTATTAAGTCTTGGGCCCACCAGAATTTGTCCTGTGTCTTCCCTTCTTTACTGTAATTTTCAGCTTCCTTTTCTCTCCATAGAATAAGAATGTTCTGCCAACACTCTTCAGGTTTGTCTCCTTTTCATTTCTCTTCCTCATCTTCTCTTCAGCATGCTCCCTCAACATGAAGTTTCTTCTGCCCCTTTCTGATAACAGTCATATAACAGATAACTGTACAATGTGATACCAGGCAGGGGTATCCCAGCAGACTCCAAACAAGCTAAGTCAGTCCCTGGACACAGCGCAGCCCTGTTGGCACTACATGCCACCTGTATCTCAGTAGACTGAATTGGCTTAGGTGGCACACCGTTCCCTGCTGCTTCTGGTATCATCCAGAGCTAGCTTTGATAGCTGCCTAGAACTGGAGTGAAGGACAGTTAAATTGTATTAATCCTTATGTTTCTTCATTGTTACGCTTCCTAACTGCCAATGCAGAACCAGAAAGTGCCATTTCAATAATTATAGCAGGCACAAGTACTTGCAAAGAGCTTTAAAATGCATTGTACCTCCTCAGTGAAAAGATTTTCTGTCACACAAGAACATGGCTAAACACAGATACAAAGGTACTATATGTTGCTGTGAAAAGCTGCTGTAATTCTTTCGGTTTTGTTTTTCTTTCAAACAGGTTATTACTTAACAAATGGAATACAAACCAAAACGACAATTCTGGCTTTTAAAAAAGTACTCAGGTAAATAGTCACCACAAATAGATCATGGATTATATATAGTTCGTATATTTCAGTAGAGGGACAATATTTCATAAGCCTAATGTAAAATGTATTCATTTCCAGCAGCGACTTTTTCCAAAGTTGAAAACATTTGTAATTATTTTAGTTCTTAGCTGAGCTAGTCCACAGTATAACCTAATGTAAGCAAAGAACTATATTTGGGGTGAAAGGAGCAAGGCAGATGTGTATATGTAGTTATTAATGGTTTAGCTCTTTCTAGGAGCAAAGAGCTAGGCACATTAGAGGGTTAGGACCAGATGTAATAGCTGTAATAACAATTGCTACATGGGCTGTAGGATTTATCAGTTAAATAAACAAGGCTGACTGAAAAAAGACCCTGCTAATAGATAGCCTGAGCAAACACTGGACTGTTTTCACAAATTTGTAGTAGAGGGAGCTGGACAACTAAACCTCTCTCAGACCCAACCTGCTGCTTTTAAATTGGCAAAGTACAAATTACAGGAAAAGAGAAATTTCTGGGTAGAAGTACTTTCTCAGGGTTAAACAGGACAGAAGCAATTGTCACAAAGCTGTTTGAGGGGAAAAGTGGACATGCAGACAACTACAGAGAGTTGCACTGGAGAACTTAGACCTGCCAAGATATTCATCAAGGAATTGGGTAAGGCAGATACATAGCAAGACTGTTTTTTAAATCCTTGTTTCTATAGCTGTAGTTTGTATTTTGGCTTGCAAACATTCCCGATCATTCAAAGAGAAGCCAAAAAAAGAAGTCTAGTCAGACCTGCTAGTTAAGGGTGCTTGCTTCATGGAGAATGGAACTTGGAGCCTGGTCAAATACGTGCAGAATTCAGCCTATAAGGGCTGATCACTAAAGAGAGATGCTTGGAGAGGAAACATAACCATCCTGCAGCAGCAAGAAAGTTGTTACAGGCATATGTAGGCAGAGGTTGGTCTTTCTGCCTCTGTCTTTCAGCCTTCCAAATTAAGCTGTATTGCTTGTGAAGCGTATAAGAAGACATTCCTCTTAATGTACTTCAGAAAGTATGTAGCTTTGTAGCACAATTAAACACATAAGTAAGGAAAATTGAAAGTTAATCAAGTTAATTTATATTGGTTTTCCATTACCATTTTGTCAAGGGTGATGGTGACCCTATGCAGTTCATAGTTTTGAATTGTGTTTAAAAAACTATTCATGTGCTTGACTTGTAGGATCAAATTATAGATGAAGAAAAGATGCTGAAGGGGTTTGGATTGGTACCACTGGCCTGCTTCTTTTCAGAGTGTGCTTAAAGCTTCCAGATTCAAGCAGAAAGAGGGAAGATCTATTCTTTCTTGTCGTTGAACTTCTGGCAAGACAAGTTACAGATGATAAGTGCTGCTGACTTATTCCACTTGCAGAATTTGCAGGACTCAAAGTAAATCAAGCCCTGAACTCTCCAAAGTTTAAACATAAGTAGAGGATATTTTTCAAGATAGCTAATACAAATTTAATTTAAAAGTGTAATGTATTTCCAATATAATTAGTAGTTATACAGGAGCACAACTTTTGTTTCTCTTCTGTTCTACTGCATCATACTAATAATTGCTTCAATCAGTTGGTGGTATGACCAAGATGTCTTTTTTGGCAGTGGCTTGAGACTTCTTTGCTGGTGCTCATTTTCCCGAACAGGTGGGACAGATGGCTGTGTTACTAGAAAGAGAATTCATTATGCCAGTTTTGCATAGGAAGTCCAAGAAATAACCTTAGTGCAGAAAACAAAGCTTGAATGTTTTTGCCAAGAGAAGTTTGCTAATAATTATATTGACATTCTGCTTTTTAAGTTGGTAGTAGAGAAAGGATATAGACTTGATGATTCACAAAGCATCAGACATGCAAATAAGTAATATCTTGTTGCTGATAAAGCCTGGTTATGTTTTGTATAATCAGACACTGCCAGTCTTCTAAGCAATTCTGTTAAGTTCTTATGTGTTTCCTGTCCTAGAAAGATGAAAAATATATTTGCTAGTACCATATAAGAAAATGTAGTTTACTGCAGTTAGCTTAATAAGGCATATATTTTTCCAGTTGATTTATGAAATACACTTTTTTTTTTAATGAGAAACTCTGCAATCACAGCTCATTAGCATTTTGTAGGTGTTTACTGTTGTTTTACAGAGGGTTAGGAATTAATCTCAGATGTTTAATATCTGTAATATTTAATGAAAATGGATTCAGACTGCAAAATTCAGATACTTGATCTGAGTTTATTCAGGAGCCATTTGCATCTCCTGAGTGCCAGCTGATGGGAATGACTGGTTACACTGATATGGGAGATAGTATCTTTTCTGTCCTTCCATCTGTTTTGTCTCCATAAAAAATTAAAAATTATTTCTATCATAAAAGTCTCTTTAATATTTTATGCGCTGCACCAGCTGACTCCTGCATTCCACCATTAGTACCAGCCTACTGTGGAATACTGCAGTTAAAATGGTGCTTTGTGCTATCCATCACTTTTTGTGATTTTATTAGTATATGTGTTGGTATATGTGTAACTGCTGAAATACTTTGATATAATTGTATATTAATAGGATTGTTAATTGTAAATTAATAGGATTAGTTACATTTTTATTTGGGGTATATAAATATTAGACGTTGATCACTGATAGAATGACTGGATTCGTACTAATAGTAATGTTAGAACATTAAATCCAAGTAGAAAGGATGAGGTTTCCATATTGTCAGAAAGAGATTCTTATTTCTTGCTTGGAGGATTTAAGAAATGTGACAATACTGTAGCATAGATGCTGATATTCTTACAAAGGTCCTTTAAAACAACCTTAAAAGGAAATACATTTGTGCAGGTACATTAAATGATATCAGAGACTTTTTGTGAAATAAGATAGTAATGCACATCAAATTTTGCAAATGTGGATAAGCATCAAAATATTCCAGTGTCTTGTGTTAGATTGCAGCCTGTCACACCTCCCATTTACAGCCTGTTTTCTGCCTGTGTAGTACTTGGTGTTCAGAGGTTTTACTCATTCAAAACAATTCTGTTTACACAGTGTCTCTATAGACTGATTCTCAATGGATCTGTGTAATCCTAAATTCACAGCAACCTACACTAATACTCATCAGTCAGTTGTTTGTTTTGGTTTGGACAGGTCACTTGTTTCTGTGGGCAGAGCACAGCAGGTTTCTCTGGTTCTCTTGATCATCCTCCCAGACTTAAAGTAGGTGTTAAGAACTCAGGTGTTAAAGTGCTGGTGGTGTGAGCTAAGGGTTTCTAAATGTCCCGCTCAAGAAAAAAGCAACTGAAAAGGAACAAATGTTGATGTTAGAATCTGTGTAACCACAGAAGCTATAAAATAGTTGTGTGTTACAGTATTTAGCCATTATCCCATCCCATCCAGATTCTAAGCGTTTTCAGACTGTGCAGCCTCTCTCCATGCCTCTGAAGCCTTGTTGTCTTGCAGGCTGCTTAGTCCTGCTATCTGCTTAGAGCAGCTACTTCCTTTAAAATACAGTTTCTGAATCCTGCCTGTTACCTACCTGGAAACTCCTGTCCTACTTGCGTCCATCAAGCTGAGGGCTACTTAGTCAGGAAAACATTTTAAGGAGATGGTCCAGCTGTGATGACCTGACTAATTGACTGCTCTGTTAATGACTTTTCAGTGTTGATCTGTCAGGTATGTGTCATTTGCTTTCCTGGTTTATTCTTCCTCAAATGCAATTCAAGACATAATAAAAGAGGAGTTTTATAATTGACAAAGATGTATATTTTTCTGCTAGCTTGTTTGTATGTCATGTCATTGCTGTGACTCACTGAATATGTTGATTTGCCTGCAATGAATTAAAGACAAATCGCTAAACCAGTTGCTACCTCGAAGTAAGTGTTCTACCCCCTATCAGAAGAGTGCTGTTTTGGCAGTGAGAGTGGGTAATTTCCATGCGGAACAGCTCGTGTACTGCCATAATTTACAGTCAACTTCCAGCTGCTGTGCTACAGTTAACTGGTGCAGATGTTCATAAAAGCTTAGTATGGACTGACAGTTCAGGAACTCCTTTGTGCGTGGTTCAGCCATACCTGCTTCAGGGGACAACAACCTTCAGAAGCAGCATGGGACATCTTGTCATAGTAACAAATTCCTCCATCTAGGAAATTCAGGCAAATATGCCTGAATTTCAGTCAACCCCAGTAAGTTTGTGCTCTTTCTACGGAAGATAATGGCAATAAGTGTGCATTGTGCTATGTCCTTTAGAATTCTGATCAGTAGGAATTTCTCTGTGCTTTATAAGCATGCTATCTAGTTCCAAACGTGTTAATAGAACTAAGTCACAAGAATTTTCACTGAATCATTTTAACGCGTCTCAACTAGTTAGATGTATATAAGATGTTTTTCCTTCCATTGAACTTCAGCCCTCTGTGAAACCATCTCAAACAGATCCTTATTAGAAGTTTGCTTTCTGAATAGTTAAAAAAAAAAAAAAAGCGAGAAGAAGAAGGGAAAATCCAATTACAGAAACCTGCCAGCATCAGAAAACATCCTATTCCTTCTCAGTTGCAATAAAGAGAACCTAGGGTTTAGGTAACTATATTGAATGCAGTGGTGGAACTACTGTATGAGGAGACTGATAATCTCTTGACTCCTATCATGTGAAACTTCATTAATTAGAATCTGAAATTCTACCCAGAGTTTGACAGGTAGATTAGGCCCATTATGTAAGATTATGTAAGCCATAAGTTTACATGCTTTCAGTGATATGGGCTGCCTCTGACATTGTGGCCACATTTAATGTGGTACCGAGGCTTGCTCTAAATAAATAACTAACAAATAGTGAACTTAATCTCTTTTAGAGGTTTTTTCCTTTTTCCTTTCCTACTTGGAATGTTCTGCAGCTTATGTTATGATTTCTGGGTTAGTAACAAGAATAGAGGTGAATGGAACTTTGTAAATGAAACTTGGTAGAATTTATGACAAAATTTTCAATTATATCTGACTGGCATAGTGTAAAACTGATCCTCCTCTTCCATCCATCCTAAGCCACCTCCCATACCCTCATACCTCCTCCAGTGTTTTTGGGTATGAAAACAAACCACGTAGTAGTAACCATGACCTGTACTTCTCACTTCCAGTGCAATAACCATTAGAAAACCTTGAATTAAAACAAAACCTATTAGGGTCGGTCTTCCATAATCTTTTTAAAACCTGCATATATATAGCTCCTCTGTTTTTTTGTTTTTCTCTGTGATTCCTATATGTAAGAAGCCAAGCTGTCATCCCTGCTTATGATATAGGAACATGCCTTTATTCAGTACAAGTTAATTCAGTGGTTTTATTTATGATGCACTTGTATTCCTTCCCTTCAAAAATTGCATAAACTGTCTCCTTTTCTAACATGACCTAAGAGCTGGTAAAGGGCATGTTCATTGTTGCTATTAGAAGTTGCTTTGTTTCTTCCTGGTATTCCACCCTGATTTGGCAATGCAGTCTCACTGTTATCATTTCATTTGACCTGTAAATCAGTGTAGTATGCAAAGCAACCATGAATATGAAGTAAACGAGAAAAACATAACTTGAAGAGCATTTTATATGACACATTCCAAGGCTGTGCTTTGAAGTATGTGTGTGCTTTATTCCTTCCATGAGGAAACGGTGAAATATGCATAATTGTAACACGAATAAATACACAAAGTCACAAGAAAAAGTAATAGAGTGGGAATGTTTATTTATGTTAATGAAAAACTGAAGGATTAAAGAAGAATCTGATCTCTTAGCTTTGCAGCTAGCTCTCTGAAGAATACAGTAGACGACAAGACAGGAGAAAAAAAACATAGTGTAATCTCCACTAAATATATATTTGTAACTTTTTTCTGTTGTTACGCTATACAGAAATTTATAATTACGTTGCTATACAGGAAAAATGTCTTTACAAAAGACAAGCTATTGAAATGCACAGTGATGAATGCTTAATATCTTTGCCTAACAAAAAATCAGCAGGAGCTTACTGCCCAAATGATCTTAACTTAGCCCTAGCATACAGTTGTTCTTTTGCTGTTGAAAATACACCTTTTGTCTAATAACAGCAATAAGGATCTGCATCTTCTTTTCCCTTCTGGCATGGACTTGCAGCATGACATCAGTAAGTTGGTTTGCCTCTGTATCTTACTTTCCTAACTTAGCAAGGAATGTGAAGAATGTTGTATTGTCATAAAGTATTTAATATTGCATTTGAATGATGCATACTTTGGGTATTAAATTACATCTGTTGTTGCATTAATAATGTGTTGGGAAACTTTTTTAAGCACGACTTCATTCCTCAGAAATATTTGATATATTTAGTATTTGATTACATGAAAAAGAAATATTCTTAAGTTTCATTTCCCAAATTCAGATCCCATGATTTCTCTTTATGAAGCAAAAAATTCTAAGCACAGCAAGGTATGATGTTTAAAGGAGAGATCTGTTATTTTCCTCTTTTCCATTAACATTGCAAGACCTTCTGATTTGAATGCTTTTTAACATTTTCTGTCATCTCTCACCTAAAACACGAATACCTCACCATTGTCACTTTACTTTTCTCAGCTCTCTGTTGTTTTAGACTCAATCCTTGTTATGAGGATGATTGTTTTTGTAGTCACAAAGAGCTAAGTACCTTTAGTCAAAAGTACTTACACCCTACAGCAGATCTGTCCAGACTTCTTTGGGTTACAGAGAGGATCAGCAATTTGGTACGCTGTCTAAACAAGTCTCACCGCTCTGAGTTCATATAATTGTGTCAGTGCATACTGGGCGTCTGGATGTGAACAAGTGCACAAGGGGGTGTACAAACACACGATGAGCTTGGACAACTCTACTAACTTAGTGCTTAGATACAGAATTTTTAGTAAGTCAAATGAAGAGAGGATATTTTTATGCTGCAGTTATTTCAGCAAAATCCTATCCTTGAGATAGCTTTAAGAGGGAGTTTAGTCTCTTGATCTTTTCTGCTATTCTTCTGCCCTTGGGCACTGCAGAACATCCCATCCTTCCTATGACTCAGGGCAAACATCCAGCTGTCATTTTAGCCCAGACCTCTGTCTAGCTCTTCATGCTTTGGTTACATCTCTGTCAAAGGCTCCTTTCTGCACAGTGTTTTCCACACAATTAAAAACCCTCACTCAGGTTCCTATTACCTCATGGCTGGAGCATTGCTCCTGTTCTGTGGCCTGAAAATGCAGACCTATGAAGTTAATGGGACTTGCTGAATGGAAGGGGCAAATCCCCAGGCTCCGCACGTCTGTCTCCTGGGCCACCTCTCTGTGGTCCAGTACCCAGCACTGATGCCCACAGGGGAGGAGAGTGTTCCTTTGTAGACTGGAGACGTGTAGTATCTCGCCTGCTTTATGCCCTGAGTCCTACTCGCGCCATTCAGATTTATCAGTGGATCTATCTGCGGGTGATTTGAAATCAGCTTGTGTAAGCTTACTAGATTCCTGTATGAAACAGCATGATTACATTTCAACATTGCTTTACAGTCTGGGTGTGAGTAACATTTTGATATTACATAGCCAACATAACATTTCAGAAATGTGGACCTTCTCTGCGTAAATAAACAGGCAAACTCTCTGACACTTTGCTGTTGTATTTTATGTAATCATCTCCTAGAAGTACTGAATGTTTTATTTCTGTGTGCCCACATGAGCTGTGAGTGGTTATAGGAGGGAACGTAGAAAAGGGTAGCGTATAGTTGTGGTTCAAGACCAAAAGCAAGCTTAAACCTTAATGCAGCATCTCTGCTCATTGTAACTTTAGCTTCTGTTTCTTTCAAAAAGACTCAGCAGGATGCAGTGAATAAGATATGGCCAGCCCTCTTCTTCATTAAAGACAGGAGAATAAACGTAACAGGAGAGGTACAAAATACCCATTCTGAAAGCTCTTCTGAGGTGTCTCCTTATGGCTATGGTGGAACCCAAAGCCGAGGTAAAATGATCTGTTGGTTCTCACTGGGCAACGAGGGGCTGGTGTGCTACAAATAAGCTCACCAGCTGCTTTGTCTTGTGTGGGAGTTCTGTAGTAGACCAGGGAGAGAATAGCCACTCACTTTCTCGGATTAAATGGTAAAAGCTATCAGCGCTGTGGACAGCTCGAAACAGAAGCTGGTATTCTTGGGGGTTTTACTTTGAACTGGGTTTGTTGCTCACCTGGAAATCTGAGAAGTGCAGATTAGCTTGACAGGTTCAAAGATTCCAGTTCTAATGCAGACTACAGGGACTTAAATACATATATGTCATGCTAAAATATATTTGCTAGATGTCAGTTTGAGTTCTTGTCAGCACATGAACATTAAATTACATGTAAATGGCAAAGCCACCTATGAATTTGAGATATTTCTAACATGCCAGCATTTAAAATTGTAGTAATTTATATTTAGATTTGGGAGTGTTTCTTTAGCATCTTAACTACTGCTTTGAGACCTAATTTTAGACACACCCTTTTAAAAATGTTGGCTTTGATTTCTCATTGTTTTATTTGCAAAAGGATACGTGTTTTAAAAGTGCTTTAAAATCTTAGGATCAGAGAACTTCTATAATTATTAATCATTTAATTCATTATTCATTTTGAATGCATTACTTAGTAGCAAATCACCTTTTCCTGTTCTGCTGTGTACCAGTTAGTTTGCTGCCTGTACTTCATTCATCTTGGAAGCTGGTGAGCAACCCTTGTGTCTCAGTTAAGCCTCTTTGCAAATACATGATTGGGTTGGGAATGAGGATAGAAAAGTCAGGATGAAACTGCTAAGTACCACTGCCAAATAGGATTTTTGTTTCTTCTCTTTCTCCAAATTTAGATTGAAAAGCATAGGTAGAAGGAGAAAATATTTCCATTCACTCTGCTGCTAGATGAATGTATCCTACCAAAGTTTCGCACAACAGAGAGAGATTCACTTTTAAACATTAGTGTTAAGAATTTCTTTCCTGTTTTTCTTTAGTAAAGAACCCTTTTCTCTGTACTTTTTAAAAAGTGTGAGGTGTCTTTGTAATCTAGCACAATTTGTCTACAGAACGATAGTATCAATAGTATATTTGTGTTGTCTAGTGTCTTCTCAATACTTTTACCAGGTAACAGTAAGAGACACCATCCTATTTAGCAGGGTCTGATGTGGAGAAAATATTTCATTTTTTCCTGAAAAGGAACATAAATTATGTACAAATTAAGCCCTGCCCTTTTTTGACTCCTAGCCCAGCCACCAGCTACAAAGGAGCAGGAACAGCAAAAGGGCCTGAGCACACGTGAACGTCTGTTTGTCTGACAGTACCGGATGCCCTTGTGTTACTAATTGTCCAGCCAGGAGAAGTCTCACCAGATTACTTGGACAGGAAGGACTGGGAGAACACATCCAGGATTCTACCAAGGGTACTTACTACTTCTTTAGCTATTTTTAAAAAGCCTGAAATGTTTGACTCTAACTTTTTAAGGGAAGTAATTTCTGCATTTCTAATATTTGAAATGACAGGAGAGAAGCTAAGAGCAACTCACACCACATGCACTGCATAAGATGTAACTATGCTCATCATGCAGAATACATAAATAAATCAGAATAGCTCCTATAAATTTAGAGAAACAAGGAAGTTACTGATTCTGGAAATAAGTATTTTCTTACAGGAAATTTTTTACATTCAAAATTTGGTAATAATTTTCTAATTCCATGAAGCAGATTAATATATTAATGCTATTAGTGCTTTTTAAGAGAGAGATTTCTAGCAAAATCTTCAAACTTTTTGATGCAACCTTCAGCTTACTTAGAATATAAGGAGATATTAATGACAAGTATTCAAATATATGCCATTTTTGAAATATGTCTTTTTATGGCATATGTGACAAGCTTGACCTTAGTGCTCCTTACAGTGTATAAAAAGGTACTTTTTCACAGAAGTCAAGGTGAAAGAATTTTATATGGCTTAAAACTACTGTGTAGCATAATCTAGAGATGCAAATTTAAATTTCCTTGGTTGAACAGGAGAAGTCTACTTGTTTTAGGTTTATTATATTAGTTCTAATTTAAATTTTGTTTTGGAAATGTGGATTATTTTTCATTTTTGAAATGTCAGGATATTTTTCAACATAAGGAGCTTATATTTTCCACTGTGTTATGCCACTCAGTTCATTGAATTTAGTGAGCTGACATTGGTGTTAAAACAGTGTAACAGCATGGAGAATCTGGTACTTCCCTGTGTCTGAAATCTAAAAAACAATGCATAACATAATTTTTTCTAATTTTGTTTGTGATATTTTTGTTAACTAGGCAATAGCAAAAATAGTCTGTAACTTTGTGTACTGTGTGCTGCATTTTCTGTTGCTTTTCTAGTATTTTTGTCACCCTGGAAGTGATGCAGCTGCCAGTTACCAATCATGCCCAGTTTCTGCATAATCTCTGCTCAACCCTGGTGTAAATGACTGAGAGTAAACTATGCTGAACTGTCTATGCCCAGATGGTGTAAGATGATGTACTCTCCTGCGCGGGGATGTTGCTGTGAGGACCCAGTCCAACTATGAGAAAACCATAATAATCTGCAGGAATTTGGTCTATATTCCTATATTAGACTAGCAGGCACCCAGTTTGGCTCCCACTTTACAGTGACTTAATTCAGATGTATTTATTCTGGATTTCTATTTGGGGACATAAAAGCCTAAATCCTAACGTGCAAATGCCATGCAAGGAATCAGGACAATAGGGGCTGTCTATGTGGGCAAATTGACTAATTTCTTGGAGTATATTGTGATCTGGAATACCAGTAATTTTAATCGCAGAATATGAGTGAATTTCTAAAGAAAAATAGTTGTTGTAGAATAAAGTCATTTTTAATACAGAACAAAGAGTACAGATGGGTACATCCTGTGGAATTGCTCATCACAGAATGATATTCTAACCAGGTTTCCCAGGTAGATGAATCCACGGGGCAGATGGCTTATCCTTTCTGTTCCTTGTCAGTTTAGCTGTATGTGAATGCCCTAATGAGGACAACATGGACAAAATTTAGTAAGTACTGGGCAGAAAACTAGATGTATTTAGTGCGTAACCAGAAAAGTTTTTTAATGGTAGCAAATTTTTATCATTACTGAAGAACCATGACCCAAATGTGAAATAAAGTGGATTTTAAAAGCGGAATCAATCCTTTCTTATATTCCTTATCTAATTTTTTTTTTCCTGACTAGTAGGCTAACATCTATTTGGCATTAACATATCAGAAGTTAGTGAGTTTTCAGGGATAAAATGTTTGATATACCAAGCATTCAAAAATGTAATCATACCTGTTAAGTTTAGGTAATTATAACGTCTCTAAAATCCTGTAATTTCTCACCATTTCTATATAATATGCAACTTATGGGTATAAGGAAAAGACAAAATCTTGGAATATAGAAGTACTCAGACTCATTACTCATTGTACATAGAAAACCCATCACCAAAATTATGAATTTATACATTTTAAACGTGTTAAAAAAAATCTATACATAAAAATAGTATAGTCACGAAAGGAGTATTGTAACATGAAATTTACTGAAGTTAACCAAATCTCAGAGTATTATGCAGGAATTTTCAAGAGATCTTCTATCTTGCAGTCGTGATGCAAGAAGGATCTACAGAAGAGCTCCACGGCAGCCAACCATGTGAGAGCAAACGAAATGAGCATGCTGGACCCCTGGTTAACGGAAGCAGAAGGACAATGGTGACAGGAGGTGGAGGCTACCTGGGATACAATCTGGGATGTGCCCTTGTCAGGTCAGGAATTGCTGTTGTTCTATTTGATGTACGGAAACCTAAATGGGAAATTCCAAATGGAGCAGCTTTTTTCAAGGTATGTTGAAATTACATATTTAACAGCAGTGAAATAGGGTTGTACTAGTTTTGTGCACATTAGCAAGGCTTCCTCTTAAGATTTTTTGATAAAAGTGTTTACTGAAAAGCCTTTAAGTACAATAAGGAGTCATTGTAAAAGGTCCTCAAATGATAAGTAACTGATTAAGAGGTAGCAAACAGGAGTCCAAGCGGTCAGTTCTCTCAGTGTTACCAGTGAGGTTCTGAAGAGTCCTGTGTTGGGAGGTGCCATTCAACACATTCGTAGCTCACCCAGGTGAAGCAGTGAACAACGAACTGACAAAGTTTACTGCTCAGGAAAATTATTTTGAGTAAAAAGATGAGAGAAAGGCAGGGCAATAAAAGTGATCACAAATGTAGAATGACTGCCATACAGAGAATGATTAAGGAAATGCAGACTTTCCAGTCTGGAAAAGACATTACTTGGGAGCAGGAGAGCTCTACAAACTGTGAGTGGCATGGAGATGGATAGGGATTGACCGGTCACTGTCCCTTCCAGTGCAAGAAGGAAGGGCCATCAGGTGAAATGAGGAGTTGTCAGCTTAATACAAACAAAAAGAAGTTCGTTTTTCCTGCAGTGGGTAAAAGGCATGAAAAGCCTTGCCAAAAATTTACTTCCACTGGAGATTACTAAATAGGTAAGCTAAATTAGGCTGAAGAAATCTTCTGAAGGAATACACTTTGAAACTGGAAGAGTATTCCGGAGGAAAGTGTCACATATGCTTTCCCTGTTCCTGCGCTTCCCAGGGTCCCATTTATGAGCACTGATTCCTTTTGATTCATAACCATTCAATAAATTTATTATGTCTGCAAAAGAGGGGGAACAAGAGGGACCTCAGATATTTAACAGCTCACAGTCATCTGTGGAGGACAGCATCCCCCACTGCTGCTTGATGTGGGGAGCACCAGCTCCGCACAGCTGCGTCATCCACTCAGCTTTGGGTTCTGGGTGCACAGGGGACACTACCAGTTTGTGTGTGCTCCTGCCATCTTGCACAAGTTCTAGCTAGACACGGGGTACCATTCAGTTGATCTTGTCTGAGAACTCTTCAACACCACCAGTAGAACTCGAAGGTTGATGGCAAAGCTGAAAGTGATTACAGGATCCTTGTCACAGGGGCTGTTGAGGTGATGCCACATTTTTTCCTTCAAACTACATCACTGTGTGGGACAGGCGGTAAGGGACGCAAAGGGGATGCATGACGCTGCTTTGCATGGCTGTGGAGCGGGCAGAATACCGAGCTAAGCAGACCTTTGGTCTGACCCATGGTGGTTGTTCTATTGTTCAATTTCATAAACAGCTTTTACAGAATATGGGAGAGAGAAAGTATTATTGAGGAACCATTCGAAAAACATGTTTGATTTGTTAATTATATAAATCCACATAATTTGATTTAAGTTGGTGGATTGATGGCAATTTACATCTTTTAAAGGAGACTTAAGAGATTGGACAAACAATCTTCTGAGAACAGTTTTTCTATAATTCAATTTAAAAAGAATAAATATTATGAAGTATAGGTGAATTACCTAGAAAACAGAACTATGGAGTCCTAGTAAATAAAGTAATAAGTCACTTCAGAGATCTCAGCCTTGATCAGTGAGTTGGAGATTGCTAATATTCTTTATACTGGTTAGCTATTTTACCATTTGATTGAAGGTAGGAAGTGTAAGTCAGCCATATTTGTGAAATACTTTGGCAATCTCAAGAAAAAAGTTGAGAGTTAAAAACTGATTCGATTACCTCTTAATATTACCTCCAGCCATTTGTTTTGTGATTATTCTATCCATTTCATTACAGTAAATTAAATAATCTCAAATATTTTGAAATCTCATAATTCTGAAAAGAAGGGTGTTATATTTTTATTGATATCTGTATGTATGTGGAGTATTATTCATATAGTATTGCCTGATACACAAAAATGCAATATAATGTTTGAAGCACAGCATAGCATTTGATACTGGATATAGTGTCTGTGTATTTAATAGAGTACAGTGTACAGTACTATATAATGTTTCATATAATGTGATTATAATACGCTAATATATACTAATACAATATTAAATGCCTTGAGCGTTGTCGTGGTTTGGGCTGCACTGGCCCAAAGACAGTGTGCATGCTTTTGTTTTAATCTTGTACAAAACTGTAATTAAATTTATCATTCAATGCACCTAAAACAAACCTTAGATGGGCAAAGAGACATTTGTCCAGATTGCACAAGTTGGATGTCAAGTGCTAATAGGAAAGGGGTTCTCTTACTTGGTGATTCCGTGCATGGCAAACAGCTGAACCCTTCCTGCTGTGATTCTCCAGCCCTCAAGAATATGCTGCTCCCATTCAAGTCAAACAAGTTTTGCCAGCCTGCTGGCTGGAGGACTAAGTGTGAAAATATGCATTATAATTGAAGCTAACAAGAATCGTATTTGTTTTGCAACAAAATACTAACAAAATTCTTAGTCATGGATTTTTCTCCACATTTATGTTTTATTTAATGCTAGTTAAGTATTGTGAAAAATAGATCAGAATGTTTTAGATTTTCATTAATAGCTATAGTTAATACTAATTCTGTAGAGAATGTAATGAGCTCTATTAGTCATAAATCCATTCTTTTCTCATTTTTCAGGGTGATGTGAGGGATTATGATGCAGTATTCAAAGCATGTGAAGGAGTTGACTGTGTTTTTCACGTGGCTGCATGTGGAATGTCAGGATTAGAACAAGCAAGTACAATTTTCCAAACGCTTTCTTTCTTTATTCTTGTGAAAGCAAAAATTTGTCTGCATATAGCAAAGAATGTAATGATATAATATTTATGTCAGGCAGAAGTTAGTTATAAAGGTCATGTCATCCATACAGGCAACAAGGGATGTATTCCTTAAATAATAAATGTCAAAGCGTGAAATTAATGTTCTACACAAAATACTCTAGAATAATGCAATCATAGATTTAAGATCTCAGATAAGAAGGCGTATCCTTTTTCTCTAATCTGAAGTGTGACAATATTGTTCTAGAATTAATGTTGATGCATTTTCTTCTTGTGAACTCATAGTCATAAGGATACAGACTAGCAACTCAGTATGGCTATGCTAAATAACAGTGGTATTCTCAGAGGGTGTTATCAAAAAGGTCATGAAACTACTAATTTATTTCTAGCAACAGGACAGATTGGCACTGGAACAAGAATTTGTGAAACTTTTCAGGGAGCGTAAGCCTGGTTATAAAGCCTTTTCTATATCGTGGATTATCTGGGATGTGACAAAAAACCGAAGCATTATAATTTCCTTTCAGATGCATTTTATCTTTCATTTTTCAACTTTATTTATTCATACACCGAACAAGAAAATAAAAATGAGAACTGCTAGGAATCACTGAATGTCAGAAGGACAGAGGAGTAACACATACATCACAAAAAGGCCACAGCTGTTCTAGATCTGGCAATTTTAACAATTGTATTGTGAATGAGCCTTATTCAATTAATTAGATATTGTGCAAACTCTATTTCTAGCTTCAAAAGAAAGACCAGATTGAATCCATCAATGTTGGAGGCACAAAAATAATAATTGATGGTATGTACCTAGGTGTTCTTTCTTTGCGTCTGATCCAAACCATGAATTAAAAAAGACTTTTAATTGGATGTTTCCTGTGTTGCTTTGGCAGTAAAATGGGGCTCTTCTCTCCCTGCTTTCAGATTGTGATGTAAAGCTAGGTGTGCAGGTCCCATTAAAACTGGTAGGAGATTTGCCAATGGTTTGAATTGGGGATAAGTTCATCATTCCTGGACTTCATTCCTTGGCAGACCAACTTAAACTCCCCTCCGTATACTGGTTATTTTTTCTCTTTACTCTGTGTAATGGAGAAGTATTATCCTCTTTCCTTATAACGTGAGAGATCAACAACACACTCTTTGTTGCGTTGTAATCATTTGGGAACAGGAGCCATAGATGTGCTAAGTATATTTAGCTATTATTTTATCACCTTCATATAGAAAATCTTCTATCCTTTCTGATCATCCATCTAAATGGGATCCCTTTTTATTATATAATGATTTTTAACTACTGTCTTTGGAAAATGTAAGTAGATTTCTTTCTGTATATTCAATTCTAGAAAGAACATTTCAAAGTCCATTGTAAACACCAGAGCTACTTTCTCTTTGCTTTTCCCTCAAAACCAAATGGCAAAAAAAATCAAAAAGCAAAATGGCAAAAGCAGTTTTAATTTAGACCCATTTTCACACTGCCTGTGGATTACTACTGAAAAAAGCATGAATAATTAGAGTGAAGTGGTGGGCAAGTAAAACTCTAAATGAATTGGAAGAGGTTGCCACATATTCCCTTCTTCTTACCCCAATCACTGAACCCACAAAAATATGTCATGTCAAATTTCCATAGGCTCCCAACAAAGCAACAGTCTTGGAAGCAGCATGAACCTGTTAATCTACATTTTAATAATAGATATTATTATTATTATTGTATTTTGTTCCAAATATTTACAACATGGTAATTACATTCATTATTTTCAAAACCAGCCAAAGAGCCAACTGGACAGACTGCTCTGTAGATTCTAAAAATTCCTGATTTTGAGTATGAATTCACTTAAACTTTAGAAGCATTGTTAAATCAAAAGGAAATTTATGTTATTCAAGTTTGCCATGAAATATATGCAGCAGAATTTAGACATAATATCTTAACATCTTACTGGGATCCATAATTAAGACTTTGTTTTGTAAATAAGACTAATTCCGTTTGTATTTAAGGTACTACTGATTATATACTAACAGCGCATGTTTCCTGCTACCATGTCATTTGTCTCTTCTGAACAGATTGAGACAAATACAGTTTTGTCAGAGAGAGCTAGCACATTTTCTTACACGACTTTACTTACCTACAGGGGCATCCATGAAACCGTGGTGCCAGCAGCAGTACTGCGTGCTGCTCACTGCTGAAATAAGGGCAAAAATAATGGTCCACAGACAGGCTGCTCTCCACAGTACTACCCCTACAGAAAGAAGCAGGGAGTTTTCAGTGCTATTTGATCACAAGAAATGTTCTTACTTATCTCCTTTTTATTCCTTTTGTAAAATGAATGTGTTTTAAGAAACATTTCTGAAGTAAAGGAGGGATTTTCTTCCCCTGCCAACCCAATTCCTCTATCCAGCTGATGACATGGTAGTCGCAGGTACCTAATCATAAAACATTGGGTGACCGCAATATGTAATACTTACATAGCAGATACTTGGGATGAAAAATTCCAGCTGAATGAAAGATTATATTATATTAAATAAGTTAATGTTAAAATAGTACTTTTTCTATAAGTGTAATGTTTGTTTTCCAAAAGAGAAGCTGCCAGTTGTTTCTCACTCTTTATTTTTGTTTTAAAATAATTTATTTTGTATACCATTGTAGTCTGCAAACAAAGAAATATCCCTAGACTGATATATACCAGTACAGTGAATGTGGTATTTGGAGGGAATCCTATTGAAGAAGGAGACGAAGAAACTGTGCCATATTTTCCACTGGAAAAGGTACTTTGTTCATGTGATAGCCTGGCATTTACTGTGCTCTAAAGGATACATTATGTAAAGGCTGTTCTGAGGGCAGAAGCTCTTTTACTATCGATCACATCAAATTCCATCAAATTATTTTTCATTTATAAAAATTGACTCGTGATCAACGAAGAAATACTCAAATCGTAGTGACTTTGATCTGCTATAACTAGACAGACATGAGATGATAAAATACCTAAAAATAACTAAGAAAAGTGGAATGTGACATTTAACAAGAATATTTTAAGAAGAAGGGCTTTCAGGGGACCATCCACTATGTAAATACTGAATATTATGGCCCCTGTGAGCCTTTGCATTGAAGAATGTTGTTAAATACCAAATTCTGCATCTTTATCACACACGTTTTTGCTTTCTTGATGTTCCCAAACCTTGCTCTCTTGCCACGGGCCAGGCGGTAGTTACAGTCACCTCGGGGCTCTCTGAAATACCATTTCCTTCTTTACTGTGATCCTTTAGGAAATATTTTCTCGCTGAAATCTGAAGCCCAATGCATCCTGGCCACTCTTCCCATTTGTCCTTTCCTGCTCCCAGCACACTGCCTGCAGTTAAAAGCTGTAATTTTAGAATGTACATCCTGTGTCCAGGATTACTAAGTAGGACTGACTACAACTCTGTTGGTGGTGCCTCCTGAGATACTTCACTGGATATGTCAGTTTGTGCACAGCACCTCAGACTTCTGAGAAAGCATTTCAGGAATTTGCAATTAGTTGCATGTGTCTGAGCCCCTAATCATAGGTTTTCTCTAATGGTGATCATGTAATAGCAAGCAGCAGAGGGAGGTGGGGCAGATGGATTAATCCACTTGACAGAGGAAAAATTTTCCATGGTGGGATTTTTAGGTATATTTGTCAATATAATGTATGGCAATACAAAATTCAAAAGATACATAAATAGCCTGTGGGTGATTAACGCTAAACCAGCATGTGCTAACTGTGTCCAGAATCCTAGTGTTTAAATACACTTGGGCGCAATTTTTAAAGTTAATAGTAAAAGATACAGTTGGAGAGAATTATTTATAACTTCCCAAATAGCTTCAATAAGAAATGGAAACATTTTTAGGAAAGTCTGAATTTTTAATTTAATATTTAACTTACTGTTTTAAAAAACTTTTTCCAATTCAAAATTGATGTTTTTTCAAAATAAAATTATCTGACCCACCAGAACATTTGTCTTGATATTAATTCAGTACATCCAGCACAGAGAGTGAGTTAAGTAAATACTAGTGGACTTAGATTTGCTCTGAAGCTAAACTTCTGCAACTAAAATGTAAGTCTGATAAGTTTCTTTGTCATAAACAAAGTATATTTTTGCTATGTCTTGTTGATATTTCTAGTTTGGTTTTACTCAGCTGATGTCTACAAGATGGCTAGATTAAAAAGTTATCAGATATAAACAGTAAGTTTGCCTTTACAGATGCGATAATGTGATTAAAATGTTGATCATATTCTGCCTTTCTTTATAGCAATTTAATCATTATTCTAGAACAAAGGCAATTGCAGACCAAATGGTTCTTGCTGCTAATGGAACTTTACTCAAAGGTACATATAAAACGTTCGGGGTTTTCCTATCATTAGTAGTGCTAATGGTTATTCCATTCTCTGGTTACTCATTTATCAATAAATAGTATACTTTAACTGAAATAAGGATTTATTTTGTTTGTTTCTACTCCTCTCTTTGGTGGATTACTAATTTTTTTATGTGTATAGTCAGACAGATATGAGATTATATGCAAACAATAGATGGGAGAATTCAGAAGATTTAACCTTACTTCTTCAAATCAACTTAAAAGTTTACTTTACAATAGATACTGTATTTGTGATTTATTCCCCGTTCAGTCTATCATTTCAAGATTCTCTGATAATATCAATCTCTAAGCACTGTCCGATAGGTCATTCTCATAATCCCCAAAGGTCTGGCTAGAACAATTGCAATTTCTTAAACAGATTGGTAATATCACGGTCATGCTGACTTCTAAAGTCACACATGCATGAATAGCTGTGGCTAAAAATCTAGCTGTACACGGCAAGGGAAATATTTATCTTTGCTTTTACATACATATTTTGCTATTCCTACTGATTTATCTGAACTGAAAAGTTGGCAAACCTAAATTAGGTGGGGATTCAATTTTAGCATCCTTGGTTAACTACTGAGCAAATGCCTACCACCTGTTACACTTGCTAATACAAAAGGTGTAATTGTGCTTATCCTCAGGAGTCAGAGGAGTCTGCTTACTGATTCACACGTAGAGCCTAAAGCATTCATTTTGATTTAAAATATTCTAATTCATTTGAAAGCCTCTGTTTGAGACCTCTTCTATTCCTCTGTGATGCCATTGAGCTGCAAGGAAGGTGTCAGAGTATAGCAAATTGAATTATCTTCTTCCAGTATTGCATGTGTCTACAATGATGGACAAATACATATGTTATAAACTTATATCTATAATAAATAGCAAAAGTCAATCAAGTAGGTGGCATATCTGTAGGAAAATTTGATTTGTCCTGGCCCTATTCAAGCTCTTCTGTGGTCAGAAGGATTCAGTTTTTCAGGCTGCTACGTTAGGGTCTTTCATTACTATTGAATTCAATTTTATACAGAAATGAAAACAAGTGACTAGGAAGGTGAATCACAGAGAATGGTCAGACTGATCCGTTATTTTCACAGTGCAAAACTCAGACAATATATGTCAGCTTTACCAAAGCTACCTGAAAATCACATTTTGTTCTCTCTCCAAGGAGGTGATAAGCTCCATACTTGCGTGCTTCGTCCACCAGGCATATATGGACCAGAAGAGCAGCGCCACCTGCCACGAGTAGCTGTATGTGTTATGTAGTCACCTCTGGAGGACACTACAAGTAGTTGTAAGGGCATAACACAAATGGAAGTATCTTGATTACAGTTCTTAACTATCCCTCCAGGAAGACTGTTGCAAAAGCTCAGTGACAGGTCATATGGTGCAAGGTAACAAATAGCATGATATTAGCATTGCAGAAATGGCACAATCAAGCTGCACTTCTAAGTGAAAAGAAAAAACTGCAAGGCTGAAATGCCATGGTAGAAGAACTAGGTTTTCATCCCTGATCATTTAATGGAATTATTGTCTTTTAAATATGTACTTTTAATTTCGGTCAAACACTATGTCACCATATTCTGCCACTGCATATCAGTGCAACACTCCTTGATGTATAAAACCACCAACTAGTTGTTTTTTTTCTTGTGCTGTAACTGTACACAAATAGAGCAAATTCTAAGTATTCAGGCTGAGCCAAAATGAATACGTTATACTGCACAATAAAGGAATAACATAGTTATTTCATGTTTTCTGTTTCTACAGGTAAATATCCAGCGGAGACTATTTAACTTCAAGTTTGGGAGTCACAAAGTGCAGATGAACTGGGTTCACATAGGAAATCTAGTACAAGCTCACTTACTAGCTGCTGAGGCTCTCACCTCTGAGAAGGGTTATGTAGCTGTAAGTAAACAATACAAACATTGTGTCCCAGTAGTTTTAGCTCTCAAATAGGTTTAATTTTTGATGTTTTGAGATCAAATGTATCCAAAAGGTCGTATGCTAAGTTCTCAGAAATGGTATGTGGCTCCATAAGCACATGGACAGTGCAAATGCCAGTACATTCTTCTGATATTTTGATGCGCTTTTTTTTCTGTTTTGAAAATATGTAATTTCCTGTTTGATTTGAGGAAACTATTTTTAAACAGGTTAATATATTCACCATCATACAAATACCTATATTCTGTTACTCTTTTGAAAGTAGATTCTGATTCTAGATCATAGAATCATAGAATGGTTTAGGCTGGAAGGGATCTTAAAGCTTATCCAGTCCCACCCCCCTGCCCTGGGCAGGGACACCTCCCACCAGCCCAGGGTGCTCCCAGCCCCGTCCAACCCGGCCTTGAACACCTCCAGGGACGGGGCAGCCACAGCTTCTCGGGGCAACCTGGGCCAGGGGCTCACCACCCTCACAGCCAAGAATTTCTTCCTCATATCTCACCTAAATCTCCCCTCTGTCAGTGTCAAAGCGTTCCCCCTCGTCCCATTGCTCCCCTCCCTGACCCAGAGTCCCTCCACAGCTCTCTTGGAGCCCCTTTAGGCACTGGAAGGGGCTCTGAGGTCTCCCCGGAGCCTTCTCCTCTCCAGGCTGAACACCCCCCTCTCCCAGCCTGTCCTCCCAGCAGAGGGGCTCAGCCCTCGCAGCATCTCTGGGCCCTCCTCTGGCCCCACTCCAACAGCTCCGTGTCCTTCTGCTGTTGGCCCCCCCCGAGCTGGAGGCAGCGCTGCAGTGGGGGCTCCCCAGAGCGCAGCAGAGGGGCACAATCCCCCCTCGCCCTGCTGGCCACGCTGCTGGGGATGCAGCTCGGGATGCCGGGGGCTCGCTGGGCTGCCAGCGCACATTGCCAGCTCATGGTGAGATTCTCATCCACCAACACCCCCAAGTCCTTCTCCTCAGATCCATGGATGGATCTCCTGGATCCATTCTCCGCCCAGCCTGTATTTTTGCTTGGGATTGCCCTGACCCTGCACTTGACCTGGTTGAACCTCATGAGGTTTGCATGAGCCCACCTCTCCAGCCTGTTTAGGTCCCTCTGGATGGCATCCCTCTCCTCCAGCGTGTCAACCACTCCACACAGCTTTGTGCCATTAGCAAACTCGCTGAGGGTGCACTCAATCCCACTGTCCATGTCGTCAACAAAGATGTTAAACAGCACCACTCCCAGTACCGACCCCTGAGGAACACCACTTGTCACTGGTTTCCACTTGGACATTGAGCTGTTGACTGCAACTCTTCGAGTGCGACCATCCAGCCAATTCCTTATCCACTGAGTGGTCCATCAAGATGCATAACATAAAATTTAGTGCAACCATGCCATTCTACATATAGCATTTTTCTAATTGTTTTTCTCTGCTTCTTTAACAGAGTGGTCAGGCGTATTACATACACGATGGTGAAAACGTCATATTTTCTGAATGGATAGTCCCTTTAGTATGTATTGCACACATTTACTCTAATGCACCCTATGGGCCCTAATCATATCATTAACTAAAAGACTATACCAACTAAATGAAATTCAGTGCACATTAATTCCTGAATTATTTAACATTAAAGTCAGTCCTGTTCTCCCTGCATTTCCCAAAGTTGCACTGGCTTTAAGGAAAGTTTTGGATATGCGTAACTGTGGCATTCGGCCCTTATTGTTTTGAGAGAATTTAGCCAAGAGGTATAGAATCTGCTACAGAACAGTAGCGTTTCTGTAAAGCAAGCTCACAATGCACGAGAAGTTCTACTGTTAGCATCTGGCAGACCTTTTCATTTCTGTTGTGCCATCAACTGCAGCACAGAAGGGAAGGCCTTTTAGAACCATATCTTAAAAGCTAAAAAGAGGCAACGTTATCTTTTCATAAACATCAGGCTGGGATTTTAGGAATATGCTAAAGTTTTGATCCTGCAACGCCAACACAGGAAAGACTTTCAGGAAAATGACTGCAGTAGAATGACGGGTCTGTATCTAAATGTAGCTCAGTGTTCCAGTCTTGATCACTCACCCACTGGAAAGAGCGTTGTTTCCCCTTTACCATCCAATTGCATTTGTAGGGTGGGAAGTTGACACCGAAGAACGAGTAGCAGGTTTCGGTTGCATTTCTTATGGGTGGGAAGATTAACTGGGAAGTTTAGATACATGTTTTATCAATATTCATTTTTCCGTTTTCATATTTCATTGTCACGCTCAATTTGATGCAAATTCTCTGCTTTTCTTTCCATCTATACCCCTTCTAGTTTGAAAAATTAGGCTACAGGAAACCCTGGATACATATTCCTGTTCTCCTGGTTCATATAGCAGGTAAAAATAATAAAGTACATACTTAATAACTGCACTATTTTTAAAAAAATTTGTTTTCTTATTCCTATAAAGCTATGTAATGGTTTTATAAAATTCAGGGACCTAAACTGTAGGAATTACAGAACTTAACATTATTCTAATATAATAATTGTTTATGCCATTTGGCATTAATTACACCAGATAAACTTTAAAAGCTATTCATAAACTGAGTCCATCATGTACTTTCTAAATTAAACACTGCCTTGTACCACCTTAATTGTATCCTCGGATGTCAGTAGGAATTACAGGATGTGCAATGTCAGTATTCTCTCAGTTTATTGTTATCCAGCTGTCTCACTAAGTAACTTTCTGTTTCACAGCCACTGTGATGGAATATCTGCACCTGATACTAAAGCCCGTTTTTAGCTTTACACCTTTCTTGACAAGGAATGAGGTAAATATATAAAAAGAGGGACTGTTTATATATTTCCAACCAAAATTGTCATGAAGTACGGGATACGCCCTTTGGATGCAGACAGGATTGTCTGCATTAGAGCTCTATTTTCCGCCCAGGGCGTAGTCCATTCAGGGCTTACACAGTCATTCTGTAGCCTGATTTTTCCATGCCATCCTGGCCACCCTGTATAAAATCATCAGAAATTAAACTTTACTTGAAGATTAGATGACCCAGAGAAGCATCCTAGAGGTGCAAGACAGAGTCACTGACATGGAGCTGGCACAAAGGGGAAAACAGGTACTACATCGTCATTTCCAGCGAGCTGTCCTGTGCTGTGGAACTACTTGTTAAAGGAAGGTGGTCCAAGAGTACAGAGCAAGGGGCTTGGGTCAAAGTGGAAGCAGTTGTCATAATACCAGGCTAGCCAATAATTAGAAAGTCCACTAAAAACAATTCTAAATTGGAATGAAAAGTCAATTTTGTGCAAAAAAAACCCCCACTTTCTGGGCAAATTAATTTTGATCTAACTTATGGTTTTATACAATGTTATGATTTATAATATAAGCCAAAATGCTTTAACTAATCTATTATCTAGTCTCGTACTGTATTGTGGCATGTAACATAATAGGACACTGAAGGGACTGCATGGACCTCATTAAGTTCTGCTGTAGCTTTTCAGTTATTCCACAATTTATCTATGTTTTTATACTTACTTCTACATTAGCTCTGCATCTGAAGCAAAATCATTGAGACTATGCAACTGAAGCATTTCCATAGGTACCATGCGTTCAGAGATGGAGGATAAAGCTCTCCGAAAGTGCATGTTTTCCACTTCTTAGATACGCCTTTCTGCAAAGTTGAGAAGCCACACCCCTCTCCTCCAATACATTCATCCAGTTCCATTGCACATTCCTTTGTACAGAAGAGCCAGGTTGAGGGAAGTGTGCTGATCTGTTGCATGGGATTTCTTTAGTTCATTATCTCACATTCACACGGGAGAAATCAGTGTCAAACTCCTCCTGCACCCAGTCCACCAAGCTTTGGCATTTTACCTCTCAGCGACATCAGCTCCTTCTGTTAGCTCTGGACAGCATTCGACTCCAAAATGTATATATTTTTGTGTGTCTACCTTTATTCATGTTTTTAATTCCATTGTAATAGCAGTATTGACATATTTTCATCCAAGTTCTAGAAAACTAGATATTAAAGTCACTTCTATAACTGTCCTTTGGATTTTAGGTGTGGAACATTACTGTAACTCACACTTTCCGAATAGACAAGGCACGAAATCAACTTGGTTACAAACCAAAGAAATTCTCATTCGCAGATTCTGTGGATCATTATCTTAAAACAAGACCTACTCGCCAAGAAGATCACACGTTCCTTAAAATGGTGTTTGCTTTTGGCATTTTGTTAAGTTTGATCATTCTTTCTTTCTTCTAAAATCAAGTAACTACCCACCTGTTCCAGAAAACCTAATTTTTTGAGTATTAATGTCCCTGGTCATAGTACATTCCTCAGTCTTTATTATTCTTATTGCTATGATGACGTCTCTCTGATCTCATTTAAAAACAAACAAAAAAAAACAAACCAAAAAACCCCACAAATGTGAAAACACAAGGCACATCAGGAAATGTTTCCAAGGGAAAATGCAGTGTCACAAAGTCAAAGGAGTTCACCGCTAATGGGTGCAGGAATAATTTGAATGGATCATCATTAATGGATTGCTTCATGCTGAGAATGATTTTCTAGAAACAGTAATTCAGGAGAGTAAGAAGTTGCAAGAAGAGGAACCATTGTAGGACTGCAGTGCTATAACAAGTCCAGTAGCTCCAATGAAGAAAGGGTTGACTAAACAATTCCTCTGATGAAGCTGCTGCTACAGCTACTGTATGTTAGTATGAGGAATTATGAAGACCTGGGAAATAGTAAATAAAATATGGAAAGTAAATATTTATAACTGACAGGTGGTAAGAGGACTGGAAGTCATATTTATGTACAATATTTTTATTGTTCAAAAGCTTTGTAAAATTGTCATAACTTTATGTGTGTTTGTAAATCAAATAATATCCTTTCAATGCAATAGTAAATAATAACTGAACCCAATACTGATTTTAAGGAGCCTGTGGGAAGGGGGAGGGAGGGCACATAAGACCTTGGAGTTCAGCAAGCTGTTGCTGCTGCCTTGCCTTGTAAGTGCAGCCAAGTTACACCGTCTGTAATCCTGTACCAGGGCTGGGACACTTCATCCAGCAAATTGCCGTTTCGGGGTGAGCTGGCAAGGCGAGCACTAAGACCCGAGTGAGGATCCAACGTCTCTCTTTTCCACCTTCTTAAGACTTATGTTAGTTGCTGCTTGGGTGGATTGTACTACCTGAGCCACACGTGCTACATGTGTACCACATGTACACATACCACGTGTAGCCCAGACGAATTTTCGTAAGGTTACCCGCAGCAAGGATTCTCCCAGGGACCAGCTTTGCTCTCAGCAGGGAGCAGCTGCTCCCCCTCTTGCACCCCATGTGCATCCGGAGCGCTGGGCTTGCCAGCGGGGCCACAGCAGAGAGTGACGGAAAAGCTCTGCCATCTGATTATCTCCACTCTGTATCTGTGTAGTTGTATTTTGCCTTTGTGTTAGCGTTTTACAGGATTTTTAAGACCAGCACGTATATGGAGATTCTGTCATTGTATCTTTAAATTTAGACGACAGCTTACAGCAACCCTACAAGAATAAAACATTATACATAAAAGACGGTATACAGTGACCAGGAAAATGTGTGAGCAACCACAGTTACCACTGCAGCTTATGTGAGCAAATAATTGCTTCACTCTGTTTAATTTTTTTTCTTTTCTTCAAACAAACAGTTCTACTTGCAGTGAAAGCAGTAAAGCCTGGTCTCTTACGGATTTGCATTTGGAGATCGTCCTTGTCCATACAAACTGAGCTCACACTGTACGTCTTCCCTTAGCACTGCTCAGCCCTCTCTCCTATTCCTGACTGCCTATTGTCAGGAATCTTAAACAAACTCAGTATACGCGAGACCTTTGTCTGAGTTTGATTACAACCAGTTACGTTCACAACTTGGCAATACAGAGGTGCAGCTGACTGGCAGAGAAGCAAGCACTGCAGGAGGTACAGCGTGAGCCTTGTTTCCCTAGAAATGCAGAATAGAAAACCACAAGTGTAAAGTTACTTCCCAGCACGAGCATTTTAACTGTATGCAAACCGTTAATTTGCTTTTGAAGTAGTTATTTATGAATCTTTCATATATTGCTTTTATTAGACTAAGAGCTCAGGACTGCATCCCGGATTACATCAACGCTTTTCAGACGCAGCATCGGGCAGTTGCGTGCAGCCCAGTGAGAAGTGCAGATTGTGGCCTTTTTTTTAATACTCCTCCGTAAGGACTAACCAAGGAATTTGCTGGCTTTGTGGTTGCAGGTCCACGTGGAGTACCACCATTCCAGTCCTGTAATGCCATAGCTCTGGTTTGTTATTTCAGGTAAGATGCTTTTTACATCGCTGTTATAACAGTATTGATTAATACTAACTGGCTTTGTTCAATTGATTTATCATTATTATAAATCCAGCATTTGAAGCTTTAAGACAACTTCTAGTATCAGTCTGGAGTAAGCCAGCTGTCTCATTTCTGTCAGTCTTGACTGAGTCACAGTTTAAGTCAGCTTTGTTTGAGTTACTTTTTGCTCTAACATAATTGCAAGTGTGTCTTTAAATGATTAAAATTTAATATGAACGTTCAGACATGGCACAGCGGTAACGGAAGAGGTAAATGTGTTCAAAGGTTGATTTTTGCCTGGAATGGGTAACTGAAATTCTGCAGCTCCTGACCCTTTTCACACCCTCCCAGGCACGAGTGACCACAGAGCTGAACAGAGACCCACAGCCGGCGCAGGAGGGCAGGGATTTCTGTGCCTATTTGTTGATGATTGTGTTTCCTCTTTGGGTATTCCTGCTGTTTTGCAGGTGTTTCTGGTGCTCTGCATCTCTCTGAGCCATGTCCCACCACCAGCTATCCAACCGGTAATCAAGAGATGGTGTGTTTTTCCTGAACAACCTGTTCAACAGGTATCTCAGTGTGGACAGAGCCCGAGCCACCCACAGGATGCTTTCGTGCAGTAGTCACAGCTGTATGAAGACACATGGAGGTAAGAGCCGCTATAGGATGCTGTGAGATCCCCAGGGATGCTGTGGGATGCTCCGGGACCCCAGGGATGCTGTGGGATGCGCAGGATCCGAGGCATGCTGTGGGATGAGCAAGATCCCAGGAAGACTGCAGGATTCCAAGGATGCTGCAAGTTGAGCGGGACCCAGGGGTGCTGCAGGACACCGGGGGGGCTGTGGAACGAGCAAGACCCCGGGGGCGCTGCGGGAGCCCGGGGGGGCTGCGGGAGGCTGGGAGTGCTGCGGGACGCCAGAGATGCTGCGGGACGGGAGGGACGGCGGAGGCGCTGCGGAACCCCAAACAGCGCGGTGCGCGCCCCGTGCGGGGGCGGCAGCCGCCGCCACGGGAGGACGGGGCCGCCGCTCGGGGACCCGCGGCGGCGGGGGAGCGGCGGGGAGCGCCCGGCCGGGCCGGGTCTCCCGCGGTGCGGCGGGGTCTGCCGGGGCCGCTTCCCGCGCCCCGGGCCGGACGGGCCCCGCCGAGCGGCCCCGGGGGGCAGCGGGAGCGGGAGCCTGCCCGGCCCCGCGCTGCCCCGGCAGATTTGCAAGCGAGGCGCTGGAACACCGGCAGGAGCTCGGGTGGCTTTTAATCTTTTATTGCGGCACAGGGATGTGGGCAACCACGGACATGGCAGCCACAGCCTCTAAAATGCCCGGTCTGACGGCGGTGAACCCTCGACCACTGCAGAGAGGGGAAAGAACATCCACGCTTAAGAAGGAAATGATTCGCTATTACCTTTTTCTTAACGTACTCGCTGACCCTTTCTGTCACATAGCGATTGTTTTATTCCAGTTCCCCTCCAAAGTGAGGGTTTTGATAGCTTTGTTCTCTGATACACCTTTTAAAGATACAAAGAAAGTATCAGACATTCCTCTTTCCTTCTGAGATCCTTATAGATCTCAACTCCATCGCTGCCAATGATGAAAACAGTGTATTCTTAATTTACATTCAGCTGCTGCCACTTAGAAATGAGTTGGAAATACCGCTCTTCTCAGATGTTTGTCTTTGTGATAAACCGGTGACAAGTGGAAGAAGCATTAAGGATTTCTTTTGCTGCAGGGAACATTTTGTTCTGCTTGGCCCTGCTTGCTTGTCTTTTAAGCACAGAAACTTAAATGCAATTGGTCCATCTTTAGAGTTTTTCTGACAGTTCAAGATTTCAAATTCAGGTACGGCCCTATATCACATCTGACCCCTAAAGGCCATCTTTGAGCTTGTGACACAGACCAGAATGAATTGAGATGCATTTCGCATAGGCAGCATTTTATCTTCTGCTAATAAAAAATTATGGTCTATACCATTATTCTAATTTTGATCCATTCGTGGAAAACATTTGAATTCATGTTCTCTGCATTAGGGAGATTTTTTTTTTTAGTTTTTCTTTTATTATTCTGGATACTATTTACAAATAACTATTTTACATGCAACCTTCGTTATTTGTTTTCAGGTTGCTTTCTTTATATAGTACACAAACATTTTAAATGTTTGTAAAATGTTAAAATTACAATTAAACAAACTCAATCTAAGCAGAAAAATTAAATGAGTCTTTTAAAAGAAATCTTTGAACTCTGGAAATTTTGTAGCTAGTATTTTGCTTTTGTCTTTATCTCTCTGAAACAGCTTGCATTAAAGTAAAACTTTGCTGCTGTGAATAGAGCTTGTTAACATGAAACTCACTGGAATCATCTGCATTCAGGAGCACTATGGAGCAATTTTCAACATGGAGGAGAAATTGTTACATGTATCTGGTAATAGAAGACTATTTCACTGACAGAAAACTTACACTGAGCGGGATAGCAACACCCTGGCGCCAAACTTCCAACTCCAAAGTGAACGGAAATGCTGGAGCAGTGAACAAAAAGAGTATGAGAGCAGTGGTGACAGGAGGCGGAGGCTATTTTGGATATAAACTGGGATGTGCTCTTGCCAGCGCAGGAGCTTCTGTTGTTCTGTATGACATACACAAGCCTATCTGGGAGATTCCCAATGGAGTTGTGTGTATCCAGGTATGATAAATTATATTTTCACAACAGCCAAGGTTAGGTCATTTGCCTTTTCCACAATGTCTTACTAGTTTTCACAGAATCAAAGTATCTGATTGCAAATTATTGCACATTTCAATAGCTGTTTTAACTGTGTGGATATCCCATGTGATTTTTGGTCAACTGGTTTTAGTATATCTGAAATAAAGAAAACGATGAAACCTGTAATGGGCTTCTCCTCCTGACTCTGAAGAACTCCTCAGGACTCAGCCACTGCCCTCATCTGTGCCTTAGTTTAATCACCTATAGAATGAACATAGGGGTATTGTGAGGCTTAACAAGCGTTTTTAAAGTCCTTTGAGTTCTATGGAAGAAAAGTATGATTATCAGCAAGTACTGAAATGGGTCTAGTTTTCAGTCCCAGGATGTACAGTAAGTACAGTTATATATATGCATTCCCGCTGCGCTAACCCACTACATGACAGATGCTAACCTGCAGCTTTGATTTCAAGTCCAAATCTCTTTTCTTATGTGTTACAGGCAGACGTCAGGGATTATGATGCCATATTTGCAGCCTGTGAAGGGGCTGACTGTGTGTTTCATGTAGCTTCATATGGAATGTCAGGAAGAGAGCAAGTGAGTTCAAATAGTTTCACTTTTTCTGTGTGACTGCTCACACTGAGGGTGAGAGACTTGATGCTGTAACGCTGCATATTAGATTTTATCTCTTCAAATTATCCCGAGAGCCTGAATCCACCTCCATGTTGTTTTGGTAAATTGCTGTGTGCAAACTGGTGTGCTAGCTGCAAGCAGCCTGCTTACAGTACTGTTTTCCTGATTGTGAAATTATTTCTGCCCCATTAGAGGCTCCGCCAGCACCCTGGGCGGGCTTTTGAGCTGGAAATGGCATTGAAGAGTCCTGAAATAGTGTGAGGACAAAAGGAAAGACAAGGGAGGTTGGTTCACTCCAAAATCCTGATCCTTCCCTAAACTTTTCACATGGAACTCCTAGGTGTAAGGTCACTGGGAGGAATAAAACCTGAACTAAATTATAAATTATTTTATATAACTAAATTATAACAATAGCTGTATTTCAAGTCTTAATTGTTTGCTATTGGGTAAAAAGCTGTAAGAAGCTGTAAGGATGTACTTGATATAGGACTCTGAGCCACAATTTTTATGATTAGAATGACAAACACACACAGACCCCTTCTTACCTTATTTAATAAAAGGAACTTCAGTCATTATCTTAGCTGGATAGAATAGCTCATTCAAAGATTTTTGCAATTGAGCAATGCATATTTGGAATTGGTCACTGAAGTGCTACTGAAACAGATATTTAACATATTGCTGCAAGATGTATAGTCACTGGAAATGTGTGTTCAGAAGCACCACAATTCTCTTTGCTGCAAGCAGGCTAGTCTGTAAATACAAGAAAAATACACGTGTGGTTTAAAAATAGTGATTCAACTTCCTGAAGTCTGAAACAGCAGTCTAAATTACCTTTTTTTATAATCAAAGCACTAAGCCCATTACACATTTATAACATCCCCCTATTGAATTAAAAATGTATTATTATTAAAAAACACACAATTTCATTATATTTTCTTTCTTAATTTTCCTAGTTGCACAGAGAACAGATTGAAACTGTAAACATTAATGGAACAAGATTCATCATCAATGGTATGTTGCCCCGAGAAGCTGTGGCTGCCCCATCCCTGGAGGTGTCCAAGGCAAGGTTGGACGGGGCTCGGAGCACCCTGGGCTGGGGGGAGGTGTCCCTGCCCGGGGCAGGGGGGTGGAACGAGGTGATCTTCAAGGTCCCTTCCAACCTAAACCATTCTATGATTCTATGATTCTACGTATCTAACCTTGCCATTGGGTGTTAGTATAGCACATCAAAATATTATTATACCACTTAGAAGAAGCCATTTGGCTTTTACGGCACACATTATTTTTTACCAAATACTTTGCATTTTTGGCAGAAGATGAGGAAACGTCATTGGGGTTTTTTATGCTCGATTCTGTTATGGGATGTACTATGAGAGCCAGCACTGTAGTTCAGCTACTTCAGCTTTTCGTAATCATGTTTGACCTGATGTCAGAATCCGTATCAACATAAGGAATTAACTCTTCCCACGTGTATTTTGTAGCAGTAAACCTCATTACTATCTAATAGCTTGTGCACAGCTAGTGGGCAGCCCTCGAAGCAGATGGACTGCTAGCCACCTGGCCGGCTAGAGCTGAAGCCTGGCTCGGTAGCCTGGCAGCAGCCCTCCCAAAGGCACAGTGTTAGCTTACAGCATCCAAATTAGCATGTGCCAGGTTATAAAGCACTTGGTTCTACACTGTTGTCTTCCCTTTAAATATGCTTTGCATTTTAAAATCACGCAATCATAAAATGGAAGGATTTGCTCTTTTAAGATTTGACAGTTTCTCAGAAAAAGCTCATACAAACTTTTTTCCATATTGTTTCAGTTTCCACTAAACTAATTTACTTTATACATTGCTGCAGCCTGCAAACAAAGGAACATCGCTAGATTGATATACACCAGTACAGTAAATGTGGTGTTTGGAGGGCTTCCTATTGAAGATGGTGATGAGGAAACTGTGCCATATTTTCCTATAGAAAAGGTATTTTTGTTGTATTATATTTCCATGTTACCTCTGATTACTTTCTTGTTTCTGAAAAAGCCTGGGGTTTTCATGACCATACTTTGCCTGATGCCAGCATCCAGTGCCAAGAAAGAAAACTCTTTATACTTATTGTAGATGCTATTCACAACCTTGACACGTCAATTTTACATACATTGCAATATATATATATATATTTTTGTTTCCCATCAAGGCCTTGATTTTGGAAAATAACTCATACAGTATCCCATTAAAATTAATGAAATTCCACCTGGACATAGGGATTGTGTTATACGGCTTGGTGCCTCTTTGGCCATTTATTATTTATACGATTTCTCTGTTTCTCCCTTATTGAAGATGACATATATTCAATGTAGAGCTGATATGGAAAAGCAGCCTATTTTTAGATGGTTTTATTGCACTCAAAGAGGAGAAAGTACTTCTGCTTGCTTTGCATACACATTTGTTTTTTGTGTCCCTCTATTAAGTACTCTGCAGTCTTTCAAGAAGTTGAGATGGAGAAAATACTGAATAATATTTTGAATAATATATCAAATAGTATTTTCTCTGGGACAGTGCTACAAGAAAGTGAACAGGATAATTCCGACCAATCGTAATGTCTTCAAAACTTGGCTTTTGACTTTTCCGTTACCTGAAAAAGAAGTCCAGATTACAAAGTAGTGATCAGTTACATTCTTGGCAGCATTCGAAGCATACATATATTTATTGCTTCTCAAATGTGCTGAAATTAATTAACTGGATTTGCATAAATAAACCCGCTTGCTTACCTTAGCAATATGCATGTGTTTTATCCTAAACTAATACCCCACGGCTTCTGTATTTTGAGGTATTTGTTGCCATCTGCTAAGTAAAAACTAGTGGAGAAGAGATGGCCCTCTGCCCTCTCATTTCAAGAATAGATAAAAAAATATTTGCTTTTTCTCTGTAGCATGTTGATCACTATTCCAGAACCAAATCAATTGCAGAACAAATGGTACTAGCAGCTAATGGAACTCCACTAGCAGGTACTTTTGTCTTAGTGTGAATTCATAGTGGAATTTACTCCTCCTCTTCTTGTTCTCGCTGACATCCTGTATCCTGTATCAATCCTTAGTGGACAAGATTGTCCAGCAATTATAAAGTCAAGTTATCTAATCTACCCCCTCTCACAAACGAAAAGATTTCCACTTAAAAATAACTTTTAATTTTTTTTTAGTTCCCCCATGTCTGTAAAAGCTTTCAGCATGGTAGCAATGAGTTCAGTATGTTAATTGAAAAGATGAAGACAGCTATAAATTAAACAAAAACAAGTGTTTAATGTCACTGTCTTATGCAACATAAGTAAAACGTGAATGGTGATTTAAATTGTTACCCCCTCTCCCCCAGGTATATATTAAAATCTGAATAAGCCATCTGATACTACAGCCTGGAATTATTTATTAGTGTTTCCCAAAGTTTTCCACATTGAGGAAGTCAGTTACACACTTGAATACTTAAGCTCACCTGTGAGATACTATAACTGCCAGTGCAAAACAAATTAATGTAAAGTGCAACATGATTCTATGTGACCAGGTGATGCTGAGCTAAATTTAGCTGTAGACAATTTACAGAAAAAGACTCTTCACTTGATACTTGCAGAGGGGCATAAAGAGATATAAAGTCATTGATGGGCATTCCATCTCAATAGAATTATTTTGTTTAAAAAACAGAGGGTTTTTTTCCTTATTTCCTCTTTTCTCAGTAGCTCTTTGCATCAAAGACGCTCTTAATTGTAGGAGCAATACACAGGTTTGCATTTGTCAATGAAATTAGAACCAGTCAGCATTCCAAACATCCCATTTTGATCCTGTGCCATAGCAGGATTGAGTATTTTGTATGTTTTCAAGTACTATTAAGAACAGTTATCAGCAGATGATGAACCAGCCAACTGATGTACTTAGGAAGTGATTGGCTTTTTATGTTGGACTGTCTTTACTTTCTTCCACTGAAGTTATCAGGAGCTTCTACAGCAGTTCCAGTGGGAGCTGGCTGTACCTACTGTTGAGAACCCTTCAGCTCGATCTTGTACTGCGGGTGAGTCACTGTTTCCCATCAATAACTTTGTACGAGATCAGTTGGTTTCATTCCGCTTTCTTACCAGTAACTTGCTCACTTCAGCAAACTCATCACTACAGTTGGCACATTCATTCCCTGCTTTGGCACAGAGACAAAGGACTGGTTAGAAGGAGGTTTTGAAATATCTAGTAATTTCTAGGAATCCAACGATGCTGGCAGGACTTCTCTGAATCTTATCTTGCTATTTTGCATGTTCTGATTCTGCCAACTTAATATCCAACTACTAATTCAACACCTTTTTGGTATGTATTATTTTTTTAAGATGGTAAAGCTAATTTATTTCAGAGTAAGTTCTGCTACCACAGCCTTTGTTTCATACAAACAAAGATATAATGCAGCCATGTGAAAGTCACCTAAGTACCATCTTATCAATTCTTGTAGGAGGTGGAATACTCTATACGTGTGTTCTCCGCCCACCAGGAATCTATGGACCAGAAGAGCAAAGACACTTGCCAAGGCTAGCAGTATGTATTTGAATTTTTTAATCAGCTGAATTTTCTTTGATGTACTACAGCATCACTTATTTGTGTTACAAATTGACTGACCTTCTTATTGGGCAGCAATTCAGCAATTCAATTGCACAGTTGAGGATATTATAACTTTTGTTAACAGGCACTATATTATATCTGCAAAGAATGTATACTACATTTAAAAAGCCCTTTTTTGAAATACAAACACATGTAAGTCCAACTTTATAATTTAATGCTTACTATAATTATAAGATTCAGGCCAATCTATGATATTTCAAATGCTTGTTTGCATGCAACTTACACCAAATGGTTTAAAATATTAATGAAAAGAGATATGGCAAAATATCTTATTTCCTGTCTCAACTATTAACAGCTTTCACTATCCAGTGATACAAGCTAGGGAGTCAGAACCACCTTCCGGTACAATAGGTTACTAAAGGGCAAACAGCTAAGGTGCTTGTGTTTTACTCTTTTTCACTTGCTGTCTTTTAAATTGTAGGACTAGGACAATAGGACTAGGACAGTGTTTAGAATATGATCCATGTAGAATTATAGGAGTCCATTATTTGAAAAGCATCAGTACAATATAAAGTTACGTACAGCTTTGAGGAAAGAATAGATTCAAGCTAACCACATAATAAGTATTTTTGGTTTGTGGCTGAGGTAGGGAATTATATTGAAGTCAGCCAAAATACAATTTATCATCTTCTAGACAAAATAATTTTTAAGAATGGCAAATGTAATTTTAGTTAAACCTGAGGTGTTTTCTTTAGCCCCCTCCCAAAACATAGTCTTTTAAAATATCCATTTAAGACTTTAAGCTTATTTATTATGTCCATTTTAAGGCATGATGTAACTGTCAAATTTTGCAGTTTCTAAAATGTACCTGTTAAATGAAAAATGTGACACCTAGCATTACATTCATTTTTTTCCCAACCAAAGCTATTTTTTAAATTCGATCCAGTTTAGTGAATACTTTTGTTCCATTCAACTGTATCGTACCTTTCCATACAATATTTTACTTATCCTTAGAAGAGACTTGTATTTTTTGTAAATTCAGGGTGTGTTGTGTTCAATACGTTCTTCAATCCTTCCTCAGGAGCAATACTTTTAGAGCTCTCTGCACTTTTCTTGATTCTTTTAAATGGATTCATGTAATTTTTTTAAGTAGAGACAAACCTACATTTAGCTGGACAAGAAAGTGCACTGTGGCTCATTTTAAAACCTATTTTGCTTTGGTTTCATGTTTGTTTATGTCTACAGAAGAATATTGAGAGGGGGCTACTTAGCTTCAAGTTTGGGGATCCTTCAGCTAAAATGAACTGGGTGCATGCAGAGAATCTGGTACAAGCTCAAATTCTAGCTGCTGACGCTCTCACCCCTGAAAAGAACTACATAGCTGTAAGTAAACAATAAAAGCACCAGTTTTCATTTGACAGTGGATCCTGCCACTGTGTCCTGACTATAGCAACTACTGCAGTGGCAGTAATTAATGCATGGGTTACGGTCCTTTAGGTTATGTTGTTGCGTCTGTTTTTAGTTGACAAATGTGGTACAAACAGTGTGGGACCCGGCAGCACCAGCTGTGCAGCGTGGTAAGAGTTGGAATATTCAGTTCTGTAAGAGTATCTCCATCTTTGCATTTTTGTAATACAGTATTTGCCATTTCTGGAAGATGAGCAAAGAATGTTTGCTATGTCAGAAATGAAACTGGAAGTTCAGGCAGATTTATCCCCTGTTCCCCTGTATATAGATCCAGACCTAATGTTCTGAATTGGGATCATCAGTTCTTCCTGTACCACATGCAAATAAAAGCACAGTTTATTCAGGTTCATTGATTTCAAAAATAGTTGCAACTGTTTTCCTCCTTGTAAACACATTTTTTTTATTTGACCTAGAAGCACTACCCTTAAAACATATTAGAAAGATTTTCAAAGTAGATTAAACTACTTTTTTTTTTTAAACCCCAAAAGCAAAAGGGAAAGAGGTAGCTTAGGCCTTGGTTACACAGATGGAGTCTTACGGATTTCAATGAGTCTTAACTAGACTGAAAGCCAAACACGTCCCACAATTTGGTGACTATGGTCAACAGCACAGGTTAGATATGGCACCACTTCAGTGCATTTGGTAACCTCTGCATAGTCAGCATAGCCATTCTGTACAGGCACATCTGTAATAAATAAATTATACCAAGGCATGTTAATCACAGAAACCACTTGTCCAACAATTTCAGTGCACACATTAGTGCAACTGATTGAAACACATGTAGATAGTTTGTTGGCTTCTATGTACATCCATGCATATTTTATATTGCTGTATTCTTTTTAAGCTATTCATAAGGAGTGAGATAAAGATGTCAATATATATGCAGTATTATTTTTACTAATTTGTCTCTTCTCTACCTCTTTAACAGAGTGGCCAGGTGTATTTCATTCATGATGGTGAAAAATTCAACCTTTTTGAATGGTTAACTCCACTTGTACGTACAGCATATACTTTATCTCCAAATACATTAATTTATTTGACTGTACACAACTGCAGCTTTTGTGTGCATGTTACATTTGGTATGTTTGCTTTGGGTGTAAGAGTTCTGTTCTGAATGTAGGTTTAATTCCTGCTTGAAGTTCAGTGTGATTAGTGCTGTAACAAAGCCTACCTAAAATACTACATTAAAACAACTGTTTTCACTGAGATCAAAGAACCATCTAAACCAGTATCCTCTTTTGAGTTGCAATTATCTTTATTTTTTGGGCATACATCTGTTAATGGTGGCCATTTTGGGTGGACAAAAACATATAAATCCTAATTATTAATCTGTAATATACATTATTTTCAAAAGATCATTTTATTGTTAATGATGGGCTCAAAACCATACATATGTCACAATGTTAAATTAGGTATCAGCACACCGTGACATTTCGATTAATTACTATAAACTTTTTTTCCTTTTTTTTGAGACTACCACTTCAAAATTACATAGTGTCTGCATGTGACATTTAACTGGAATCCCCTGAAAAAAGAAAACTCAAATAGTAACAACAATGACGATTTTTTTCTGTTTTATCAGTAAATACTTCCACAAGTGTCTTCTGTATTGAAACTCTAAAACTTGTTTGAGGTTTGTGGTTTTTTTTCACTGCTTTTTAAATTTCTTTCAGTTTGAAAGATTAGGTTGCAGTAAACCACGGATACGTATTCCAACTTCCTTAGTTTATGCATCAGGTAAAAATATTTTATCAACATTTCGCTTTTCTGTCCACACTACCCTCATTCCTAATTGTAATATAATGTGTTTGGGTTTCTTTTTTTAATTTTCCCGCAATTTTCAGTTTCATGTATAGAAATAATATGCTGTGGGCTCATCTAGTGTGAAGCAGTTAGAGGTGAAGTTCAGCTCTATGCAGTGTGTTGAAACCAGAATGATCTGTTATTTAAGTCCTACAAAAACAGATTTTATGTAGGACTTAACAGATGTATAACTTTGTGGAGTTAATAGTATAAATATTAAATGTAAAAATCCATGACTTCATGAAATATGCTGAAGAGTATCTGCTTTGCTGCGTGGGTAAATTTCTTGTTCTCCTGTATCCCATGCTCTCTCTAGAATCAACCCCCCACGCGCAGCTAAGACAGAATCCAACTTTGAGTATTTTGTTGTTACAAACATTTTTTTATGAAGTCTTTTCACTAGACCTGTCACCAGCCCTCCAAACCCTTTTCACACAAGTGCCCTAATTCAGGCTGACTGAACTTTTAAGATTATATCCACTCCCTTGTGAGCAAGTAGCCCTGTTGCTGTTAGTAATGGTGCCCTGAGCTCTTAGGCATGTGATTATCCTTCACTATCATATGCAGGGCAAGATATGCCACAAGCATAATAGTACAGCAATTTACTATTCCTACCTCAAGTAGAAATCTTTTGTTATGCAGCCATGATAATGGAATACCTTCATCTGATGCTGAAACCATTTGTTGAACTGTCCCCACTGCTGACCAGAAATGAGGTAAAGTCTTTGTTTGTAAACTCCCCTTGATTCTCACATACATACATGTTAATACTGAGGTACAATTTAAGATTAAGCCAGTAGAAAGTAAAATCCACCCAGTACTACTTTATGCTCATTGCCATAATCTTTTAAAAGATAAAGAGTTTATGCTTGCAATCTGGGAGAGGCTCCTTCAGCTCCTTCCTTCCAAGGAAGCCTTTGGCTTGTCAACTGGGCCCTAATTTCTGAAGATATTTAGGCACCTAAGAGAAGGCTTTTATCCACCTCCTTGGGTACATAACCAAAAGTGCAGAACATTTTTTGTGGATGTTTTCAAGACTAGAAGATTCTGCTTTGTAGCTTTTACTGCCTCTTTGGGCTTTCAAGATTGCCCTTTTGAGTGAATAGTTTTAAAGATAATGTGAAATGTCAATAGGATATTGATGGGGTTTTTATTTTACATTTCCTTACACTGTGTCTTTGCTACCATTTACAGACATATTTCCTATGTATTCCTATCTTTGTATGTTGACTCTTTGGCCTTAGGTACAGAACATTTCTATAACTCATACATTTCGAATAGACAAGGCACGGAGTCAGCTAGGATACAGCCCAGAGAAGTTTGCATTTGCTGATTCCGTGGACCATTACATTAAAACAAGACCAGAAGCCCAGAATCATCACATCTTCTTCAAAGTTTTGCTTTCTTTAATTGTTAGTTTAAGTTTGATCTTTCTTTCTTTAAGATTTGATGGCCTTTCAGGTTTGCATTTTTTTAAAGAAACACAACACTGACTTGCATAAACTGCATGTACTCAGTCACAGTACTGCTACCTGGATCATTTGAATCTCAGTAGTTACTGGCCCCAATGCAATAAACAGGCGGTTATTTTTAGACTTAAAAACAAAGTTGTAACATATCAGTAGCTGTACTTGTGAAATTAAAATACAGTAAATAATTACAGCCAAATCACTGAAACACAGTGGAATCAAGGTTGTTGCATCTGTTTATTTCACACCAAAAAAATGACTTTACAAATTGATTGATGAAGTAAATGAGAACCTGCAGAAAGAGCTACAGCCAGCCTGCAGTGCTTCACCAGTGAAGAAAAATGGCTAAAATAAGGAGAAAGATTGACCACAGCTGCTGCCATGGCTCACTGCCTCAGGGAACAGAGGAACAAGAAAAGGGATGGACAGAACAGATTACTGTAAATAACACATACCAGCCACACAGAGGGAGTTCACACTGTGAATTTCTTTACTGAATCACCTGTATCATCACTGTGTATGAGGGAAAATAAACATGTACTCGAGACTTTGCTGAAGTCAGTTCTGTGCACCTGTGCAGACTGTTCCGGAACCACTCCCCACCCTACCCCTGGGGGTGCAGAGCCATCTGTGACAGCACCTCGTGGCAGTTTGCAGGCCTTGGGGATACATGCAGGTGGTTCTTCACCAGTCAAAACTGTGTATTTTAGTTAAATTGGAAGTTATTAACTAAGTTATATTAGTTAAGTGCATTTATGTCACAGTAGAGGAATCTGCCACTATGGGTTGCACCGATCTTTGTACTGCTTCCTTTACCTCCTATAGTTATTGAGGACAACTAACAAATTTTAGTTGCTTATCAGCTGAATTTGAGGTACAACTATGTTTTTGCACCTAATTTCTAAAGTATAGCAGTTGTACTGAGCAAATCCCTACAGTAGCTAGTGAACAATGTGCTTTCTGAATTACTGTTCAGCTAAAATGGGTCTGAAAAGCTGGGGGGCTGGAAGGCCACACACCCTCCCATCCGCCACTCGTGCTGGTGATTTATCACAGAAATCTCCCTCCTCACTGCACCTTTTCCAGCCTGTAACATGGGGAGAGAACAATCAGGAGCAGGATGCAAGCAGAAAGAGTGAGCTTAGTAAAGGGCTAGGGATGAGGCAGGAGAGCTAGAGGAATCAGGGTCGGGGGAGGGCGGGTATCACAGATGGATCTGAGAATTCAGGAGAAGGTGAGAGCACTCAGACCACCCCTCAGTTGCCTCAGTCTAGGGCAGGCAGCAAAGGCCAGGTGCAGGGCCCGCGGGTTGAAGGTGTAGTAACCCAAACACAGAACTGCCAAAATTAGAATTTCCGATTTTAAGCCAAAAGACATACAAGGAAGCGAAACCCCTTTCCTCCATACGTACCACAGCTTTCTATAAGTCGATTTTAACGACCGTGACTGCACCCTCCCCGAGGCGCCATGCCCAGCCCGGCCGCCCCGTGGCGGGATCGTTCCCGCTCGCCGCCGCGGGGCAAAAACAGCTTGGCAGCGGTGGGATTCGAACCCACGCCATCGAAATGACTGGAGCCTAAATCCAGCGCCTTAGACCACTCGGCCACGCTACCGCCTGCTTATAACGATGCCCGCCAGGGCTCTTTCACGCGGGCAGCGGCGTCGCTCTCCCTACCCACCCTTACCCGTTGCCCACCCGTCTCTGCGCTACGGGAGCTCCCGCCCTCCCCGGGAAAGGCGACGACTGCTGGCGGCTGCCTCGCTCTCCGGCGGAGGGCTCTACGGCCGGGGCTGCTGGCCGCACCGCCGGGTCCCCTCCTCTGCACCAGGTCCCGCGGGCTCCCCGGGTCCTGGCCAGCCCCGGGCCGCGGCCCCCTCCTCCCCCGGGGTCCGGCCGCCGGGCCGCGCCTCTGGGCAGTTTGTCGGTGGTGGGCAGGGGCCGGCCTCGCCTCGCTCGCCCCAGCAGCGGCGGCGGGGCGCCAGCTTGTCCTCGGGAGGGCGCGGATCTGCCCCCCCAGGGATGTCCCTGCCGTGGCCGCGCAGGCAGGAGAGGCAGCCCTTCGCTGGGGCCTGGGCAGCCGCAAGAGCGGGTCTGCGCCCACCTACCCGCCAGGGAGAGGGCCCGGCCCCGCTCGAGGGGGCCGCAGCTTCCCGGCCCGCCGCGGCCCAAGTGTCGCTCGCCGAGCCGCAGGCCCGGGACTGGGGGGCAGTGACCTCCCCCGGCAGCTGCCACCTTGGCACCGCCGTGTGTCTTCAGCTGAACCGTTCCCACCCGAAGTGGGAGGCCGCTGGCTGCCTTTATCTCGGCGCTGCTCGGCACGGAGCAGCGGAGGCTGGTACAAAGGGCAGATGGTGGCCCGGGCTGCCCATACACCACTCGCTGTCTTGCCGCGCTGGTGGCTGGTTGCTGCTGAGCTCGGGCATGGTGTAAGCCGGTGCTTCTCTTGTTCACCTCAATGAGGGAGCTGGGTTTGGCAACCAGGGCCCCATTCAGGCTGTCACTGGTGAGTGGAAAGACGAATTCTCTGATTCTGGGAGGTCTGCAGGAGGAATTTGTATAATTACTTTGTGGACAGAGCTAAAAACATCAGGACTAAATGCTGTGCAATTACTACAGAGAAAGGATCTCTGCCCTTGCTTTTCCTCCTCTAGGAAGCCATGCTCTGGTGCTCCAGGAAGTTTCGTGCATGTACATTATATGCACCTACCATACAGTGGGTGAAGTTTATCGCCAACTGGATTTACCTTCTAAGAAAGGACTGTCATAGCAGTGTGGAGGCACAAATTGTTAGAGAATTAATTGATTTACAGGCACTTCTTCATCTGGATTTTCAAATTAACGCACATCAAAATTGCTCTGAAAGTTAGTATCATCTGGGGTGTGCTTTCCTTTTTCCTTTCGAAAACTGTAGTTCCCTAGAAATTGCTAAACGGAACCTCATTTACACGTGACCATACTGGGACTTTGCAAGCTTCAGTGCTCTTGGAAAAAATATGTATGTGTTGCTGAGCATACTAAATGAAAGAATAACGTACTGGACTTGCAGGTCACTAATCTCCTAGATTGCTATTTTAAATTTAATTTTTAATATTTTCAAACAAAAAATGAATGTGAATCGAACTCCTCGAGTGTTAAGGATATAATAGACAACATCTCAATATAAAACTAAAACCAGAAGATGAAGCATTTCTGGGCTAATATCTAATATGTAATTTCATTATACATCTTGCTTTAGTATTTCATCACTTTTTCATCATCACTGACTGTTAAGAAAATATTACAGAGAAGAGAAGCAGCAGACTTAAAACTGAAAGTAAGTACACTCTTGCATCAGGGTACCAGAGCTGGCTTATTTAAAAGCATGAGAAATGCATAGCTTGAGACGGTATGACCTAACTATGTTCCTAATACAGCAAAACACTCTCCATGAGGGTATAAAGCATAATACTGCCGTATGCCAGCGGGTCCCTTCTGGTCCAAAACGATGCTGTGTACTTACATGAGTTTAAAGCCAGTTACTCTTGTGACTTGCTCAGTTGTGCTCATGTGTCACACCGGTAACGGTTTTCCACTGCTATCAGTAGCCCATGATAGCAGATGGTGATTTTTTTTTAACCATTATCAACACACTTTCATGCAGTGGGAACTGGGCATCTGGCTTCCACCAGGCCTTCAGATCTAATTTGAGGAGCCTGCCCTGTTCCCAGGCCCTGCCGCCGGCTGCAGCTCTCCCCTGGGCGCTGGGCTGGGCTGCCCACAGTGAGGAGCAGGGAGGCGCGTGTTCTGGTGCTGATGGGGCAAAAGCACTCAGTTTTCGATAGTTAATATTTACAACAGTGACTTGCAGCTAGGAGGTGAATAGGGCCTCAGAGGTTTTCTGCCCAATCCTCAAACGTTGTAAAGGTGTTTGAGCTTAAACTCTGCAGGAGTTTGAGGCTACCCTGAAATGTGCCTGTAGGAAGAAGCAGAGTGAAATGGCAGCTCAGTCAAGTCTCCACTTTACATTCTCAAACGACAGCTGCGCCCTCAGCATAGTGCTGGAAATCGCTGCCAAAATTACAGGTACCCTCAAATTGCAGGCAGCGTTGCTGCACGCACGTGCTGCTCCCTCCAGTCCCCAAGCTAAAGCTAGTTTAATTTATGTAAGTAATGGTGGTGGTAGGCGGGTGTTCCTGACAGAGTCAGAGCATTTGCTCTGTGTGTTTTTAATTAAATATTAGTAATCTTACTCCTGAAGAGTATCTCGGCACCAGTGTCGCAGCAGCATTTCTCTCAGTGTTGCCTCACTCTTCGGAGAGCTCAGGGATCACGCATTCTTGTGTCTGTGGTGCCACAAGAGACCATCCTTCTGTCACGAAGGACGTATTCGCATCGTCCATCTTGGTTTTGTAACTTGCGGTAAAAAGCACTAATGAGGATTATTTACTTGAATACAAGACGTGACGACAGTAAAAGGGGCAGACTCTGCGTGCCTGCTGGTCCCTCTCGCCCGGGATCCCCCCGTCTCTAACACTTAACAGTGCTAATCGGGGGTTTTCTCCTCAAATTTTCAACGTTTTTCTCACAGGAATGAAGCGCCCAGGAGGCTCCCCCGCGCCCTCGGCTGCCGAGCGCTCGCTGAGGAGAGCGCCAGGCGCCGCCCGCGCGCGCGCTGGGCGGGAAGGCGGCGGCCGCGTGGGCGGTGAGGGGCGGTGCCGCTGCCCGTTCCCCCTCGGCAGCGCGGCTGCGCGCCCGTCCCCCGGCAGGAGGCGGCGGCGGGATCGGCCGGAGCCGGCCGGGGCGGTGGGGCTGGGCCGCACCGACCTGGTAGGTGCGGGGCGGGGGCCGGCACCGGCGGGAGGTCGGACCCGCGAAAGCCGTGGCCAGGCTGCTGGCGGGGTGAAGTGCGGAGGGCGGAGTGGGCGGTTTTAATTACAGAAAATGGTGAACGACTTGGCGGTTCGAACGTGTAACAGGCCGGCGGCCAAGGCGTGAGCTTCTGCCGTGACCTAAAATTGATAAGGTGATATTTTTGAGTTGGGCAGCACTCCTGCACTTATGCCTGGAGATAATAGTTTAATCCATGTATGTTTCCAGGACCGTGACATTAATTTTAGGGCATGCCCCGTTTAAAAGTCCCGAAATCCTGTTTTTGACTGTAGACCAGCGTGTGCTGGAGGGTGGAAGCCCCTGGCCCGTGGGCCACAGGCCAGCGAAGGGCAGGCTAGTGCGCGGGGCAGCCCGTAACGGCCCTCAGGACTACTCATCCCTGGATAATTGTTCAGATGCCTCGATATGCATAACGTGTGGGGCGATTAACAACATGGAATACGGAGCAAAGGCTTACAAAAAGTCAGTGATGGTTAATTGTTCAGTGTGTTTAAAGCCTGTTGAAATAACAGAGCTGTTAATGGCAATAGAGGGGCATTTTAAAGTTACCTTGAGAGTTCATTTTCTGTCCTTTTATACTGTTGTATTTTGGCTACCGCTAACGTAGTATTTGTTTGCATGTTTGGCAGAAGGGTGGACTTGACTCAGAAGGGTTGTTTCTGTGCTTTACTGCTTGCAGCTCTAGAAGCCACTTGTGTGTTTGAAGCTGCAGTGTTTCCTTGCATGGGGTTTTGAGCCTCAGATGCTTCGTTCTCTGAGCTGGTGCAGATGAACTCCCATTCGCTTTGTGAGTTTTGTATCGTTGCTCTCTAACACTCTCTGGCTAATGCAATGCATCGTCCCAGCTGCACTTGTGGACAAATGGGATGTGATTTGTGCTGTGGTGTTTGCAGTAGTGATGCACTGGAAGAGACCTGAAGTAAAGGCTTCTCATCAGAAGATCTGTACCTGGTAAGACCAGGTTTGTCAAAGGTAGTCAGTGAGTTCAGACACTTCTGTTTTTTTAATCTTGTTTTTTATCAGAACTGTTACCTTGACTCACTAAACCTGTTTTCTTGCCAGTGTGCGGTGCAGATGAGAATAGGCGTTTGCTTCACAGGGGTCGGTTGGGTAATTGGATGTGCTGCAGGACATTAACCTGGCAGTGGGGTTGTTCTGGACCGTGTTATGTAGCTGTGAGCCTGTAGTTCATAAAGATGACAACAATACGTTGTAAGGTGCACAGCCTGTATAGGTGCTTAGGTTAAAATTCAAATTATATTTTAAAAGAATGTTAACCTGAAAAAAGCAATACCTCTTTTAAAAGAAAAAACTGCTTGTTACTGTTACAGGTATCCTGCTAGATGGCTTTAGCTGATATGGTATTAAACCAAAAAGGATTTAGTATAAGACCAGGGAGAGGGAGGTCATTGTTGCTTTAATGCTTCTCTACAAGAGAAGGTGGGACTTCCTCTGTTCTAAGGTGGTTTCTGTTCCCCTGTCCTGTGCTAATGTGGTGCAGAGGGCTGTGTCGGAGCTGAAACAGTCACTAAGAAGTAGGTGGAGGTGCTTCAGTTGTCCCTTCTTATGCTGACTAGAGTAGGGCATTCCTATCGCTCAGCTCTTCGGGATGAATTAATGCAGGTTTCAATGCTGAGGCAGCTGTGGGGTCTTGCTCAAGGGTCCTGCCAAACCAGGAGTGTTCTGTAACAACAAACACCCTACAAGAAACAAGTCATGTTTTACCAGCACTGTGATGTGAATTTTCCCTTCTGTTTATCTGTGTTTGCATGTGCACGGTGCTGGGCAACACAGTGGATTGTCCTTGCAACTCACCTGCCCCTCCTGGTGGTGTGGCTCTTGCATATAAAGGCAAGAGAAAGAAAAATACCTCAGACGGGCTTTGGAAAAGCCCAAAAAATAATAAAGACTTCAACAGATTTGATATTTGACTGTGTTTTAGATTATCTTAATTTTGAATCGCATAGTACAAGACTGAAAAAAATTGAATACATTTTCAAAGTAGATTGGAGTGGGTAGTTTAAATTACAAGTTGTGTGTGATAACGCAGGCTTGCAGGCTAGGTTCAGTGCAGTCTGAGTCTCTCTGCTGCTTAGCCCTAGGAAAGTTTCTGTAATGGATATTAAAGTCTAAGTGATCAAAACATAGCAGCAATAGTAACAGGGATTCCTAGATAGTACAGTTTTATGCCATAATACAAAAAAAACAGAATATAAGCCTTGAGATGAAGCTCAGGCTTTTTTATAGGGCTTTTGGTCAAATGAACTGTGAGGTTTAGAGCAGTGTTTGTGTAGTTTAAGGTTTGGTTATTGAATTCTGTTTTAAAGAGCATGTTATGTAAGGATAGTTTTTGGTAAATACACTTCCAAAGCAAACACCACAAGTCCTTTAAAAGAAGTATGGTTCCAAGAAAAACAGAGTTTTATAAACACCATTAGCTTTAAATATGAACTGATTTGTGCGATAATGTTCCATTTATACAGCAAGTCACAGAAGTCATGAATGTTTGCAATCACTGCTGCATAAACCTGCATTCCTGTTGCTCCTGCTTCTCAGACCATCTCAGACCTGGCAGATCTGTTGATGTGTGTGTGACTGCAGTAGTAGAAATGCGTGTGGGACAGCAGCTGTGGGTAATGAGGCTAGCCCAGGGCGACAGTATATCCTGTAGTTAGTCCCGTGCTGGAAGCGTACTTTTACATCTGCTGGTTGTGTGTGCTGACAGGCAGTAGAGGTTAAAGTTCTCAAATACTCATTAGACTCTTGGAAGACGATCACAGTAAAAATGGTAGTGGCAACTGAGGATACCTTCCAGTTATGCAGTACTGCCTCTTTCCAAAAATGATGGCTCCTGCACGGTCTTTGCTAGAAGAGCAGATTATATAGAATCATAGAGTCATTTAGACTGGAAAAGATGTTTAAGATGGAGTCCAACCATTAACCTCACACTACCAAGTCCACCACTAGACCATGTCCCTCAGTGCCAGGTCTACATGACTTTTAAATACCTCCAGGGGTGGCGACTCCACCCCTTCCCTGCGCAGCCTGTTCCAATGCTTGACAACCCTTTTGGTGAAGAAATGTTTCCTAATATCTAATCTAAACTTCCCCTGGCACAACTTGAGGCCCTTCTGTCTTGTCCTGTTGCCTGTTCCTTGGGAGAAGAGACCGACACCCCCGCCTTGCTACACCCTCCTTTCAGGGAGCTGTAGAGAATGAGAAAGTCTCTCCTTGGCCTCCTTTTCTCCAGGCTGAACAACCCCAGTTCCCTCAGCCGCTTCTCACAAGGCTTGTGCTCCAGGCCCCTCACCAGCTCTGTTGCCCTTCCCTGGACACACTCCAACACCTCAATGTCCTTCTTGTAGTGCGGGGCCCAAAACTGAACACAGTACTTGAGGGGGGGCCTCACCAGTGCTGAGGACAGGGGGTGATCACTGCCCCAGTCCTGCTGGCCACGCTGTTCCTGATACAGGCCAGGATGCCATTGGCCTTCTTGGCCACCTGGGCACACTGCTGGCTCATATTCAGCTGGCTGTTGACCAAAACCCCCAGGTCCTTCTCCACCGGGCAGCCTTCCAGCCACTCTGCCCCAATCGTGTAGCGCTGCATGGGGTTGTTGTCACCCAAGTGCAGGACCCAGCACTTGGCCTTGTTGGACCTCATACAGTTGGCCTCGGCCCATTGATCCAGCCTGTTCAGATCCCTCTGAATACGAGCATATGGATGCTCCAAAGCGGCTTCAGTGCAAAGTCAGATGAGTTGGCTCGGACCTCCTTCAGCAGTGGTTTACTGGTTTACTGTAGCTGGTGCAGGTGGAGTGCTGGTGTTACCTGGTGGGAATGCTACCTCCATCAGAAAGGCAGTAACCAGCAACATAATGTTGCTAGTGAAAGCTGCTGTACACTAAGGCACTGTCTCTGTGGTAACCATCTTCTCAGTAGCTGTGGTCTAAGGTCTGCAGCTATGAATACTGCTGTAGTAGTGTTTTGATCTGGTACTATTTCATGGAGAAAGAAGGTTGAATATGTACATCTGAAGAATAACAGTGAAGCAAAGCTGAAGACCTTGTTTTATAGTTGTCTTTTTAGGCTAGCTGTGTGAAAATCTCCAATTTAGCTGGTTGGGTGAGGTTGCTTTAGATCTAAGCAATCGATGGGACACTTAGAAGTGTCCGCTTTAAGTTGCGTGCTGTTGTACAGCCAGCATCAGGGCCAAATTTTGAAAATTCCAACTAATCCTCTATTTTGTAGGTCTTTTCAAAGTATCTACGTAGGCTTCCACCTCTTCCAACGGCTTTGATCATTCCTACATCTCATTTTTCTAGTTTGTAAAACACGATACTTCCATTAGATGGGTGTCGGAAGGAAGGGTGATACTTACATAATATTGAGAACAAATTAAGTGCAATATTCTGTAAGCTCAAATTGTTGTTTTCAGGTCTCCAAGACCAAAAAGATTTTAAACTATATGTAATGTGGAACAAATAAAGATAGGCTGCTTTGTGTAGTCTGCTTCTGCCCTCAGGCAGACCTGATTGTAATACACTCACAGTACCCATCTGAAGAGCCAGCAAAATTCACTGCAGCAGACTTGCCAGCAAATATTTGTTTAAACTCAGCTAAATCTGTGTGAAGATTTGGATGATTATTTTGCATTCATCTAACCCCTTCCTGTTTTTCAGGAGCAGAGCAATGTGAATAATCAAAGCTAAAATGATGAGAAAATATTCCCATTAATTTGAGTGGGCATGGAAGTTTGTGCTTGTGCTACTGGTTTCTGCCTGCCTCAAAGAAAATACCGTTAAGTGCTGATAGTGGTTTAAAAGTCATGGTGTGGTTTGTGAGTCTGCTTTATTATTTTTAAGGAGAAAAATGTACACTAAAATCAAGCAGTAGCCCAATCCCTTGTGTCTGTCCCTTTCCAGCCTTCCTCTGGGTGAGCCCATGCTGGCTTTTTGTTCTGATCAGAAAAGCGCTTCTAAAGCGACTCTCCCGATCATCTCAGCTCATTGCACTTTGGTTTGTGGTGAAAAGCAGTCTCAGAGCTTGCAAACTAAACTCCTTGTGCGTGAAACTTAACTGGGGGACATAGCACAGCCACCAGTAGTATCCAGTCCCTGAGACCAGACTAGAGTTAGTCTAAAGTAAACCCCCAAGAGAGGGATGGTGAGGATGTCAGACCCTCAACACAACCGTGCTGCTCCACAGACCTGCGCCCCGTTCACCGCACCACTTGTGGTGTGGAAGAAGCTGTGCTGTGTTGATGCCCACTGGGTTCTTGCCCAGGTGTTAGATTCTCCTGGTGAGTTTTAATGAGTCAGGTTGTTCTTTGCTGTTAGCTTGGTTGGGGTGAGATTTGCTGATTGACCTCAGCATTGAATAAAAAATGCAGCAGGAAAGAGTGGAGTGACCTGGAAAGCTTCAAGCAGGGTATGGTCATAGGGGAATCAGTTGTATGTTGTTGTACTCTCAACGGAAGAAACAATTAACAAAAGCATGCGGCTGAAAGGTCATTTCACTTCAGTCTGTGTGCTTTTTAGTGTGGTCTGAGCTTTTGATACAATTGGGTATTAAAGTCATTACAGAAAGTCATTACATTTGGCAAGGACAGGTGTTAGAGACTTCAGGAAATGACTCAAACCTAGAGTTAGTGCAATTAATGAGAATAGAGTTTCAGAAAACATGAACTATCAGTAATTAGAAAACCATGCGAACAGGGACGGATTATTGTTCTGTGGAGGTTTCTTTGCTCTTTGAAGCAGCTGGTATGAGGTGAGTCATGAACCTGCTCCGCTCTGACTGTTCATACCTTTCTGAATAGCTAGAAGCCCCCATAGACATGTACTTGGTCGTGCAAGTGGGCTCAGCAGGAAAAGGACAAGAATTCAGAGGGAAAAAAGCACTTTAAGTGCAAGAGTATCCAGGAAATAGCCTGGCAGTGTGGAAAGGGAGCCTGAGCTGTAGAGAGGCACTGTGAAGCAAAGGCACCACGCTGAACGGGGGGCAGGGGTGCTGGCAGGGAACACAAGCTTCCCACTCAGCCCTATATCCCTATCCTTCTGCTTGGCAGCACGTGTCACAGGTGATGGACTAAAGCGAGCCCTTGCATAGAAGGTGCAATGTCACGGGGCACCTGCCCCTCTGTGTTCCAGAGGGCTGTTTGCTGAAGCTGTGTTGTGGGTGGAAGGGGAAGACTTCATAGGTCTAGAAAATGGCAAACTTCTGTCTGAAAGTCAGCGTTGGTGTCCTGCCACCAGTGGCTCTGGACCGTGAAACGTGGAAGAATGGAAACTGCATCTGTATGGCTGGTGATGTGTGAAAGACACAATACCTTCTGTAGCTTGGGCCTGGAGAGGTTTATTTCTGTTTGAGTTCTGCTGAATCATCACAAACTGTTTCTTGGGTGGAGGCTGCTGAGCATGTTCCTGTTGTAAGATCTCCAGGAAAAATACTTCCACAATTTGCCTATCTTTTTTATAACGCGTGTCTATTTGACCTGTTGGGCTGTACAGTGTCTGTGCGCTGCCTCCCACTATTTGGAAAAGCAATGGCAAGATGGGAGTCTTTGCAGAGCTGCAGTTTTGATACCCATATGGAACTCCCCATGTTGTTTACTCTAACATCATTTAATGTGTCAGAGTGCCTCAAAGAAATACTTACCTAGAATGTCACCTTCTGGGCTTAGAAATAGTTGAAACCCATGACCTGTCTGCCTCACACTGTTGCTTTTACTTTCAATTTGCTTAGTTTGCTTTGGAGCTAGGACGCAAGAGAAGCCAAACCCCACCTATTCTATTCTCTTAGGACCAGGAAGCTACTAAAAAGTTAAAATAACCAGTGACTAAATCGAGTATTCTAACCTCTTTGGAAAAGAACTATTAACCAGGGAGAATATTTTTTCCTTTAAGCTCTATGCTTAAAGCGAACACAGCTTGGAGACTTGATGCTGTTGAGCAGACTGCCATATCTGCTGTCTTTGGAGTCAGAAGAGGATTGTTTAATCACGCAAGACTGGTCCTAAGTGAAATCTCTTCACAGTGTAAAAGACAGAAGGGTTGAGGTACCCCTTAACATACCTCCTCTTGTCTCTCTAGTCTGCTAGTGAGTGCACTTGGGCAGCAGCAGTGGAATGGCGAGCCTTCTTTCTTGGCCTCTTTTGTACTTTGTCCTTCCGAGGATGTCCTGGGTAGCCTGGGCAATGTGCTTTGCACTTTCAGCTGCGTGCTTTGCACTTTCAGCAGCATGCTTCGCACTGTGGACTGTTGGCTGTATGTGAGCCAAAAGCCCATTTAAATTTTGGCAGTAGTGGGACAATTTTCTGTGTTGTGCCAATAATACTCCCTAACTCCTTTGGCTATTAATTTGTATGCAATATCCTTGAGAAGACTTGTCCTGAAAAAATTTGCAAACCTGACTGTGGTGTTCAAGCTAAAATTCCCTCGAGTTTCTAAGACCAGTGTTGTGAAACTCAGCATTTCAGATAAAGAATTAAAAAAAAACATTCAGAGAAGACAGGAGCATTAGCAGATGTCAGCCAGAGGCAGCAGGTGGTGTTTGCAATCCCTCAGATTTTATAGTATTATTCTATACTTGGTTATATTTTCTCAATCCTGTAGCAATTTAAAAACTGAGTGCCTTCTAGAAACCCGGATCTAGCACTGAGGTGTTCAAAACCACGTGTATGTACTTGGGGATCATTTTCATAGAGCCAAATGCAAATGATTTTTTTCTGCCAGTGTGCTGACATCAGTTTCTTACATCATTTGTTCTTTTAATAACAACCCTTTTTTATTTTTCTCTCCCACCCAGCTTCTTCCCTCCATTTGCATGTGTGTTGGAATAGTGGCTGTTTTAATCATTGCAGGAGTTAAACTGACCTCCCATAAACATGGCAGACGAGGACCTTATTTTTCGTATGGAAGGGATTGATAATGCTAGATCAACTACAGCGAACTCTGGAAATTATTTTGATGCTGATAGTGATGATGAAGACAATTATTTTATCTGTCCAATAACTGATGATCCAGTTTCTAACAAGTCTGCCAGTATCAAAGTTGACAATTATTATAGCAGCTTAGCAAAAACTGCACAGTACAGTTCAAGCTCTTCTCCTAGAAACTCGTTTAGCTTTAAGGTAAGTATTGGCTCCAGCCTTCAATAAGGTTCTGGTTTTACTTAGTTGGCATGAGAGATTCTCTAACTGCTTCATCTCTTCTAACTCTTTTCAATAAAAAAATACATCTGTTTTTTTTTCCAGACCTGCAGTTACTTCCATTAAGCCAATAGTCTGACACTGCCATTGAATTGCTTACTGTCCCTTTTAATTCAGTGGGAGATCTTCATCTACAAAAGCAGCAGAATCGAGGCAAACAATTCACTGCTGTTGTGATCAAACCATTAAAAAAGCAATACATTGATTGGGAGATTTAAAAGATTATACTTCTTATAAGCTAAATTGGGGCCTGGCAAAAGGTATATTATTATGGATTTTGCCAAGCAGAGTTGTTAATCCATCGTATTTTTATTTGGACAAATAAAATTGTAAATGATAAAATTGTAATGATAGGTTTTCCAGTTATAGTTCCTTCTTAGGGAGCTTTTAACATGTTGACTCTTGTGCTTGGACATGAAGTGTCACACTGGCAGTAGTTCCTGACAGTGTACACATGCAGTATCTGATGTTTTTAAAATGAACAGCAGTCACAGCATTGGAGAGAGGTCACAGGGGCCTTTGATGCTTCCTTGGCAGTGTGTCCTGTTCCAGTCGGCTCCCCTTCCACAGGTCAGGCCAGGCAAAGGGAGACCAACCCACGGGCAGTGGAGCATCAAGAACACAAGTGACATTCACTCTATGGCTTAGATATTCCAAATATGCACCATTTCTGCTAATCTAGCATGTTTCTTAGATTTTTGTCTAGACTGGGATTTAATGTGTTTTATTAACACATTTCTTGTTATAAATATTAACATATTATTTAATAGATACTTTAAAGTCATGGTTATGCCTAATGCATGCCTTATTCCTGAAGAGATACCAGAGGGTTTATTTCAGCTAACATATTAAGTAACATGTTAAAAGTGAAACTGTCTTGTCTGCAGCAAGATTTTTACCAATGTGTGCTATGCTAAGCAAGTTAAGACGTGGTAGGGAGCTTAGTCTAAATTTGTGTGTACATTTTAGCACGTACTAAACACTTGCCTCTGGGTTTACAGTGTGAGTTCCGAGTCATGTGGCCTGAGATAAACTGATAAGGACTTCAGAAATTGCAATTATTTCCTCCTTCCTAAGCTATCATGTTACTTCTGCAGAATATATGCACCCATGCTTTGGGCTTTACAAGGCCGAGTTAGCATTTTAGCTCCTCTCACAGATAAAATGCATTGGGTTGAGACGTGGAGCAAGCAAGTCTCCATCTGTTGCTTAAGCTGCAGAAATGGTGACTTCTAACACAGAGACAGGACTGACATCTTAAACCACCACTCAGAGTCTACCTGTTAGAGCCTAAAGCTAATGGCAGTGTGAGCCATTGATAATGAAATGCAGAGAAAGAAAGAATTACTATTAACTCTCTGCCTTTAAACAGGACTCAGCAATGTTTAATTAGCTAGCTAATAGGCAAGACCCTTTTAATGCATATTTTCCAATTAAAAAAAAATTGTTAACTTACCTTAATAGATCTGTTCACACAAGTTCTAAGAATAAACTTAAATTAGGAATGTAAGTCAAAGAGTGGCTTTTTCTTTTCTTTAACTAACACAGAGATCAGAGACTCTTTGTCAATCATTTGTCTTATCACATGTATTTTCCTACTTTTATGTTTCTCGTGCATCCTTTAGAATGACACACAGCATCGTTCTAAGCACGGCTCTGTGGTTGACCATAGTCGGGTAGGTTAAAAAGAAAACGTGAACACAGTATCTAATAGATGCATTAAGATTTTTTGTTTTGTTTTTTTTCCTTTTATGGCCTTTTTTGTTTATTATTTTATTGTCTGGGAGAATTGCTTGCCTCAGCCCATAAAAGTCATCAAGTCAAAACTAAAAAAGATACCTCTTAAATGAAATAATACCAATCTTTTGTTCTCTGCCCTGAAATATCACTTCTTTTAAAGTGCATGTCTATAGCTGTTTCTTCACAGTATTTGCTACTGTGGACAATACTAGAATGGATGCAAGACATCTACTTAGTCTGTATGGCAGCCACACACCTACAGCAGGAGAAAAATTGCACTGTTAGCACCATTTCAATGAAGTCCAACTTCTGTTTGTTGGAAGATTAGAATGCAGCTTTTGTACAAAGCACCTCACAAGATCAAGCACAAGTAATTAATTTATTTAAATCATTACCTATCATGGACACAGATCACCCTTTTGGAGAGGGACAGTACTCAAGAATGATTTAACATAGTTAATTGACCAAGCCTTGACTTGTTTCTGTCCCCCTATTTTTTTCATATATATTCAAGTATGGAAGTTCTCCGCTCCATATGAAATGTGTATCATTGCATGATCTGAGGCAACTTCATTTTCTTGTGAAACATGAAGGAAATCTTTGTCCATGTGTCTTTTAAACTTGTTTTATTTATTGTAGTATTGTGTTAGTTTTGTGGTTTTTATTGTCAGAAAGAGGGACATTTAAATTGTTTGCAAGGTACACAGATTTACAGCTGAAATAAACAGACATGAACAATTTAAAAGCTCAGCTGCTTCAAAAACTTCTTGATGCCATTGCTGACATCAATTTATAATTTATACTGTATTTTTCTAAGTTTTGGTTGAGATTTAAATTCCAAAGGAAAAAAAAAAAACTTAATATTTTAAAAATTCCTGTTTCTGCATACTTGAAATTCAGTTACAGAGGCAGTAACAAAATCTCAGAGCTCAGTAGTTCTTTACTGGTGTGGGTGCGGAGTGGCCTTTTCTCCTGCTCACCTGGCAGAAGGTCTTTGGCACATCACAGGATCATATCTCCAGTTCTCTTGGAAGAGTACAATGTAAAAAGAGGGGGATCAAAACGTTAGGAGAAAAGCATCCAAATTAGCTGGTAGAGAAAGACCGTTTATGTTCCAGAAAACTCCTTTGATTTTTTTATTCTTGACTTGGTGGAGATTGAAATAGCTACTTGTCTGGAATTGTTATAATAATCCACTTTTACAACATTCTAATTTCTTCTTTGTTATGCTGAACACAATTTTGGGGCCTTGGGGTGTACAGAACTTTTTTTCTTCATCCATACTGCTCTATTGCTAATGGACTTTTTTATGCTTACACTGTCAGCGTATGCTGTGAGTCACAAAAAGCTAAAAATCAAAACAGTAAAAGTGAATTAATATCATCTAAGTGTGACTTACCACTATTTGCAGCATACGTTTGAGATATTTGCAAATTACAACAGATTTTGCAAATGGCACTTGGTATATACTAGACTAGATTCTGTTCTCGGTAACTGTATGATGGTGCAAATTCAACTAAAACCTGATGCTTTATATTTTTGAACTGTGTTTCATTATACTTGAAGCTATAAAATGTCAGAGTGGTCTTCTGTACCACTTGGTCCCTGCTCGGACTAGTGCTTTGGGGGGTTGTGTAGTTGCATGTCTTCATAGCATTGGGATCTCGATGTGCTCTAGAAAATGCCATTGTTGTGAGTTGCCGCTGATTATAAATAACCTGCTAGTTTGTAACTTCTTCAGGAAACCTGGAAACATGCTATTCAGAAAGCTAAGCACATGCCTGATCCATGGGCAGAATTTCATCTTGAGGACATTGAGACGGAACAAGCCACTCGTTACAGGTCTGTGGGTCTTTCTGCTTTTAATGCTGATGTTAAACGGAATGCGCTGGTTTATGCATGGGCTGTGTTTGTGTAGGGCAGAATATATGTAATTACATGGCTGAAGAACTTTCAATAATGCCCAAAGTGAGTGCGTCTTAACTGAATTTCCCAGGAATATGTAAATACTGCTCATCATCAAAAAATAAACCTTTCAGCAAACCAGTGTCACGCTCTTTCTCTGTCTCCCACCTACATAGTATCTACGAGTTTCACCATCTAGATGGGAATCAAGGCTGAAAAGTATTTTCTAGTTGATTTATTAATGCTGTAAACTTAATCTAATAAGGAAATGAATCCCAATAAAGAGGCAGCATACTTAGTTTGAGTAGTTTAGGAAAAAAAGGCAACATAACACTCTGTGCCTTTCCCAAAATAGCAGTTTCACTGTTGCCTGTCCATGCAGTATTGCTGCATGCGGCTGGAATTTAAAGCCTTATGAAGCCCAGAATAGCTCAGCATGGTGTACGTGCTGAAACGGAGTTTAGCCCTTAAACTATTCTCAGTGTTTAGCACAGCTTTGCCAAAACGTTTACCCTACTGACACAGGTTTCTGGGTGGAAGGGGTAGGAGTTAGAGGCCAGTTTATTACCACTTAGCATCAGTGTTTGGGAGGCCTCCCTTCCAATCACATAACACTGTCACGCAGTGCTCTTCTTCCCCATAGACTGCTTCTGTCCCTGGTCAGCCACACAGTCCTGAAATAGTACACATATTTTAAAATACAATTAAGTGACAATATTGGTTTAGGGCTGCTCGAATACCCTATTAAAAAGAGAAGGCTCTGATATTCCTATTTCCACCTCTTTTGTCTGCTGCAAGCTGGGGTGATACAGTATGAGGGGGTATATAGGGTGTGTGCATGCATGAAGTGCTCAGTGCAGGTCAGGCGAATCAGGCTGGAAACAGTCATGTGTTGGTGACTCAACCGCTGTGTTTCTCAATTTGGCTTTTACTGCATTGGGAGTTAAGGGGGTGGGGAGAAACCACAGTCGTACTCTTTGTGTTATCGTAGGGTTGTGCAGAGACTTGCTCCTCCCTTGGTGCAGTCTTGGGCAGTTCTTGGCCCCGCTGCTTTTCACAGCCACAGCTGGTGCTGCGTTCTGCTCGCATCCTCCACAGCCCCGCCACAGACCCCAGCCAGAACCAGGTTTGCACAAGCTCAGGGTTGGGAGAGACAATCTGTCCAGTGTGTAGGGCTTGGTAAGGCTCGTTCTGCCCCCAGTGTACTGCCTAGGCATCACAAAGGAGATTTAATGTCAAAGCAGGTAAAGCCTAATTTGTAGTGTTATAAGAGTTCAGCTTCTGTAGCGGAAACTGTTCATTGTCAATAGGATTCAGTGTCTCCTCAAAGAGCTATATGTATTTCTTCTTTCCCACTGGAAGTAAGGAGGGCAGGAGTGTGGCTGGGAAGACTAGTTTTTGTGTTGGGAATGGTGGCAGCACTTTGTAGCAGTGAGCTGGAGATAAGGAAGGATAGGCGCTGGGGACAGCAGGATTTGGGCTCCTTCTGCATTTTTCTAAGAGGCACAACTCCTGATCTTGCAGGTACAATGCAGTTACTGGGGACTGGGTTGAAGATGAAGTCCTCATCAAGATGGCTTCACAAGTAAGATCATGCTCTCCTTGAGGTTTATTAGCAGCCAAATTTGTCGTTTCCTTCCTGTTATTGAATAGTGGCAGCAAGATGTTTTCCTCATATAGAATTACATTGAGACTTCAAAATTTCTTTTTTCTACCTCTCTTTCTCCTTGGCTCACCCATTATGTTTTGGTGTCCCAACAGCCTTTTCTCCCCAGAGCAAAGCAGAACGTGGAGCCAGCCCTTCCCCATCAGCAACATGAGGCATTTGTTCCTTTCACAATGATCTCCCTCTCATTTCAGCCCTCCCATTTCCTGCTGGCCTCCTCTCCCTGCCTGGCAATAGTCCTACTGTTTTATGTGCTTCCAAATAATTTCTACTCTTAGGATGAAACCAGACTGAATTTTTGGTATGTGAGGGTAGAAGCTACTGTCGCTTCCCAGTTCAATCATGGGGTTGGTAGGGTGTTGGAGTCGCCTTGCTCTGTGTTACTGACGTAGTATATGGCGTCTGGGGAGGTGAGGCTCTGTTTGGCACATCCTCTATGGAAGCCTAAATGCAGAGACCATGAGGTCTGCAAAGCCAGTTTCTCTAGGCAATCACAACAGAGCTGACTCAAAACTAGAGAGAGAATTTAAATAGCTTCTTTAAAAGACATGTTATGTCTGCTCCATGGGGTACTGAGGAAGGACTTATTCCCAATGTGTTTTCCCCAGATTGCTCCTTACACTGCCAGTGGGGTTTCACTTTTCTTAGAGGAAACAGATACTGTATAAAGCCTGTTTGAGAACTGCTTGCTTCAGGATATAAAGGGGGAAGACATGGTTGTGTCTCTTACTGTTTAGACATTAACTTTGTGGAAATGGCAATGCTGGGTTTTTGTTTTTTCTTTTTCTTTTCCCTAGCCTTTTGGCCATGGAGCAATGCGAGAGTGTTTCAGAACGTAAGTATCTGCTGGCTTTATCTTTGTTGGCCTCCATGCAGTATTTTCTTCACTAGTGACTGGAATTTCACTTGCGTGTGGTGGAAATGGTGTAGAGTGTGGCTCCCCATTAGCACCCTGCTGTGCCTTTCTAAAAGGCAGAACTGAGGGGGTTTATTCTTGTTTGTGTGACCCCAGATGAGGCACAGGGAGCAGGTTCAAAAAGCAGAGCATTCTCGTAAGGGAAGCACAAGCAAGTGTGATGCAGGCATCCAGTGAGCTTGCTTTGGAAAATCAAGCCATTGCCTGGACTGGAACTGCAGTGGGATGAATAACATGCAATCATGTCCAGTTCCAGCAAGTATAATCAGCCTATCAATTAGTAATTCATAAATTTACGCTATTTCCACCATCTCTTGGAGGCAAAATGCTCGTAAAAATACAGAAGCAGCTGCTTTGTTTCTGTGTTCCTAGTGTACTAAAATATCTTTGAATTTGATACGAGGCTGTGGGTCTGTGCAGCCTAAAGGCCAACTTGAGGCCTTATAGTTAAGCAGCGAAAAGGGGAAAGAATAGTTGTATGATGCAATCTCAATTCAGAAAGCCTCCCTCGGTAAAGAAGGTTATCCTCCCAGAGTTTACTTTGGATCACATGTACCAGAATAATCCTGTTCTAAGTAAGGCAGAGCTCGAATACTCACAGTTACTCTTTCCAGAAGGGTAAAGTGTGGGAGAAGACAGAGGAGGAACTTTTCTTTTCTCAGAGAGTGTTAGCAGATATGGTTGCAGGCATCAGCATCTAGCTATAAATCAGTTCGTGCCAGAAGAGTACCCCACCCTTTCCAGGCTCTGGAAATTAATGAAATTAGTATTTCCTGGAAAATGCACGTGTATGTGCTTAAGGCTGCTCCCCCTTCTTCTCAGCTGTGGAATCCAGAGAAATTGCATTTCATGTCTGGTTTCACTTCTGCAAAGAGAGAAACTCCTGAATGACAGAAATGTGATATTTTGAACTTGAGCAAAAAGGAGCAAAAGTAATGCCTCAGTCCTCCAGTTTGGCATTGTTTCAGTGTCAGTTCATGCTGGTGGCTCTGTTCTTGCAAAGCCAGATAGACACAGCAGTGAATGAAGCCTAAGTAACAAATCTTAGCCTGCTGACATTGCTTTTAGCTCTTGTTGTTTACCAGATTCCCCTTTACACGGTATCTTGAATAGTGCCATAAACAGAAATTTATCTTTGCAGCTTTGCCTTAACCTTTTGTACAAAAAAAGCATAACTCATATTTCAGTTTCCTACTGCTGGGTTTTTCCATAACTCTCAGTGGTGTACTGATGTTTCCCATCTGGAGCTTTCTCTTCTACATTTTTGCAACTCTGCAAGTCTTTAGTCATGACAGTGACAGTATTAGCTGCACTTGGCTCAATGAACTTCAGAGAATATTGGCTTTAGAAGAGCATATGAGCTGGCTTGTTTTATGCAGAGAAATCTGTTTCTTCAGAGAACTGGGAAGGTTTCAAATCCCAGCCAAAATTCTTATCTCACTTGCTTGTTCCTTCTTTCAAAGGCCTCTGTTACAGTGACTGCCCATCCCTGCAGGAAGACAGACAATCTGGTGTTGCTTTGCCTTTAGTGTCCCCTGTACCAAGACCTCTGCACCATGGGCTTGGGAGGGAGAGGGGGAGGGTTGAGAGTTTGAGTGCTGATACTAGCTTCTCAACACGTACAGTTTGCCATGGCACCAAGAACGTCTCAGAGAACCAGTGTTTGTTACTGAGCAGAGCATGAGAACTGCTCAGGAGCTAGCTGTGCCTTACTCTAGACTCTTCTTTTCATACTCCTCCTCCCCCTTCAGACTTGCTTGGCATTGCTGGGCTCTCCAGCTACTGCTGCTGACACAGTAGAGGGGTTTTATACCTTTTTGCTGTCTTCTCTGTTGAATTAAATTCTTGGCTGGAGTGGTGGTGGTGGGGAAGCTGCTCTGGGAAAGAAGACTGTGTCTGCTTTGGAATTCTTGATCATGTTGGTTGTTTTCCCATTTGAATTGAATGTTGGCATCTTCTGCAACCACTGGGTACCTGCTCAATCCATTTGCTGGCGGCCAGCAGATCCTCTGTTGTCAAAGTCCTTTCCCCCCGCCCCACTTTTGAGGAATGCGTGGATTAAAGTGTTGCACGTCAACAAAAGTTAAGCTAAATCGTAAGAACTGTCAGGTGTAGTTTTGCTTCTGGGAGCATGGGAGCATGCTACTGAGTAGTAAACCCTGTGTGTGTTTACAAGGCAGCAGTTTGCTGTTATCATAGGAGAGGATTTCTCCTCTCAGTTCATGTTTTGAAAGGCCACTCCCTGTTAATTTCTGGAGAAAATAATTGTTGACATTAGAACAGGGCGTTGAGGTGGTACTCACCCTTTGTACTCTGCGTGTGAGCAGAACAGGGATGGAAAGGAAATGAGAAAAGGAAGACGTTCAGAGTAGAATTAGCAGCAGTCAAGCTAAACAGGCACTTTGGCACATCCCAGCTATTCATATGGGATGTTGCTTTTTCCCTTGCCCCCTACCTGTGCTTTGCTTTTCAGCTAGAGTGTCTGGTAAATGACTGAGGGTAATGCTGACCTCAGGGCCTGGCTCTGTCCATGCAGTCAAAGAAATGGGAAAGGTTGAATTAAAATTCTTGGTTTTCCTTTCACCAATGATTGATTTGTCTTTCAGGAAAAAGCTGTCCAACTTCTTACACACACAGAACTGGAAAGGTGCCTATAACTATGTTGCCAAGCAATACATAGAGAGTGTCGGCAGGGATGTGTATTTTGAGGATGTCCGACTTCAGATGGAAGCAAAACTCTGGGGAGAAGAGTACAACCGGCACAAGCCACCAAAACAGGTACATTCAGAGATCTTGCTAAGCAAAAATGCAGTCTTGCTCTCCTATTAGATTAGTTTTCAAATGAATTTACAGGGAATTACTTATTTACATTCCACTAAATTTTATTACTTAGATTCTTCTGCCTTACTGTGTTTTCCATTAAATGGTAGCTGATTTTTAATTAAATAAATGCAGAAATTGCTTTACATTTCCAGGGTTAGGGGCTGTGTGTTTGTGAATGTCTGTTCTCAGCTGTTGACTGAAGACCAAAATAAAACAGTGTTTGTATTTCTCTTTTTGATATTTGCCCAGCTGCTTTTGAGATAACCAGAGATGTCACAGAATTTATTGCCAGCAGTAGTCTCAGCAATCACTTAACTGTTAGTGCTCCAGGAACGTAGATGCTTAAATCTTGTAAACCTATCTAAACACCTAACTAGCATTGATTTTTAAGAAGAGCTGAAAACCTGAATAACTTTATGAAGCTGTTCAAATACAGATTTCTGAGGAGTGGTCAAGAATTTTCAAAAAAAACCCGAAGATACTATGGCTTTGTTTCCTTTAGGTGTCTCAGTGACAATACTAGCACATTGTGTTAAGTGCAAAGCATTAAGATGTATGAAATTTGTGGGTGTATGGAATATCAGACTAAGCTCAGGGTATCAAGAGAAGTTCCCATCTTCTGCGCTAGGGATGAGCATAAACACATAGGATTCAGGAAGAGGTGGTTCTGCTGCTTTACTGGCTGTATTTCTGGTTCTGGGGTCCATGCTAAACATTTTGTACAGCCAACACAGCTTTCCACTTTTATGTGCTGGTAAATTGGGTAGCTGCTGGTCAAAGCTGGCTATTGTGTCCTGGACAAAAACACCTCCAGCAGCGGTCAGCTTAAGAAACAAGAAACTAAAGTGCAGGGATGAAGGACTGCAACTGTCACTCATTCCCAGCCGGTAGCTCCTCTTTATTGAGTGTGTCCATATTGAGGAAGCTGTCAAGTCCCTTCAGTCTACAGCTGGTACTGAATGCCTGACTGTAACTCTGTCTTCAAGTGAGTGGAAGAGGCGGCTTGTAGGAAGGGTGCTGTACATGCACTCTGGTATCTTGGTTCCTGCCCTGGGCTCTGCCAAAGACTGTGTGACAGGTGACAAGATGCTTGGATCAAGAAGTATGCCTCAGTGTGGGGGGCTTTAACCATTTAATAGCCAAAATGAGTGAGCACTTTTGAATATGTGGCCTATGTGCATCACCTTCCATATCACAGTATCGTCAGGGTTGGAAGGGACCTCTGGAGATCATCTAAGTCCCTTGCCACAGCAGGGACACCTACAGCAGTTGCACAGGACGGCGTCCAGGCGGGTTTTGAATGTCTCCAGTGAGGGAGAGTCCACAGCCTCTCTGGGTAGTGGTGCCAGTGCTCTGCCACCCTCAAAGGAAAGAAGTTCCTCCTCATGTTAAGATGGAACTTCCTGTGCTCAAGTTTGTGCCCGTTCTCTCTTGTCCTGTCACTGGGCACCACTGAAAAGAGACTGTTCCCATCTCCCTGGCACCCTCCCCTTAAGTATTTATAAGTATTGATAAGATCCCCCCTGAGTCTTCTTTTTTCTAGACTAAAAAGCCCCAAGTCCCTGAGCCTTTCCTCATAAGAAAGATGCTCCAGTCCATCATACGATATCATATGATATGATGGTAGTTAATAACTACCTGTCTCACAACAGCAAGGTGAGGTACAGAGTGAAATGCACAGAAAGGAATCTAAAAATCTAGAAGTTTTAAAGGCCGTGTAGGGGAAAAGGTGTAAGTAAAGTGCAAGTTTTGATGGTTTCTCCTTTAGGAATGTGTCTGGGACAGAGAGAGGAGGTGAGGCAGGATACAGAAATATCTGAATGGTAAGGTCTTTGGTCCTTCTCTGAAGAGACGTTTCTACGAGTTGTGCAGTAGTTACTGTATGTTTTCATTTCTTCAAGTTGTGCAGTACTGTGTGTTTTGCTCTCTGGGTATGGACTCTTTGCAGCGTACTCTTAAGGTACGCACAAAAATAAAATAGAAAGCTAACATTTACTAAGAATTTTTAGAGGGATCTCTTGCAGAAGTGAGCTGTTTTGAAGTGGCAGCTTTTAATTTATGGAATTCCTCCAATAGCCTAAGGAGCACATGACTCTTCCCCCACCCTCTTGTTAAAAAGACAGATCTTTGCAACTGTTCAGCTTCTTTCATTGGGAAAGTTTCACGGCTGGAGGATTCGCATACGCTTTGACCTGAAGACAGTATACTGTTTGTCATTGTTTATCTTCTTTCCCTCCCCAGGTGGATATAGTACAGACCTGTATAATTGAAATGAAGGACAGACCTGGAAAGCCTCTCTTTCATCTGGAACATTACATTGAGGGCAAATACATCAAATACAACTCAAATTCTGGATTTGTGCGAGACGACAACATTCGTCTTACTCCGCAAGTGAGGCTATGCTTAATGCTTTCCATGGAGTCTGCTGCAGGGAATTTCTTGGCTCTATCCAGAGGTCTTGCATTACTGCCAAGAAAGGAAACTGCAGGCGTTCCAGTACAATGCCAAATTAATTTCTCTTTTTGCAGTATGTCTGCCCCTTATTTGGGGCCTGCTCTTTCAAGCAGTGAGTGCTGCTTTGTTCCATTTCAGTGTCTGTTGATTTTAGTTGAGTTGAACATGGTTAATACTCTTTGGAAACCTTAAGCCTTTTAACTCTTAATTAATTATAATTGCAGGCATCAACATATTTCAAACTCTCTTCAAATTAAGACAGGGAGAGAGACCTCTTGTGTACTATGTACTAAATAGTCTTCTGGTGTTTCATGTGATATACGAGAGGAGGTGGCAAATACCCAACTTGTGTAACTAAACGTCTAGTCTCATTTGCATATAAGAATCTGTTTTTTTTCAGCTACCTCTGAATAGGTGAATCTGAGATTGTGTACAGAAATACAAATACAGATTTCAAGTGATTCTTGGATCTTGTAAAAGAACTTTAAAATACTGACGAAAAAAGCAAAGTGGTCAGCGTAGCAAAGGAGAGTTTTACTGGGGCTTGAGCGTTTTGGTCTTTTCATTTTTTCTCTGTATTTTTGAGGTATTTGTCATGATGCTTAATGTAAGCACAGGGTTTATGTTCTGGGCTGTATTTTGTACACTGAATCAGTGCTATCCTTTCACAGGTTGGGAACAAAATGTTCCATGAGATTTGCTGCAGTTAAAATGTTTGTCTGTCACCACCAGTCACCTCCCTCAGGCCTGGCAGCGCTTTTTTGGAGGCCTTCCTGGAAGATTCTGAATGTCTCAGCTTTATGCCAAAGTGAAGGGTTTTTTATACCAGATTCTTGAAATGCTGCATTTAAAGAGTACAAATGCACATTTCATTACCTGATGCATGTACAGCCAGATCAGTCGTTTAGGGGGACCTCCCAGAGGCCACAATAGGAGGAGAATTTGTGGGGGTGCTCACTTTTTTCTCCACCACCCCACCCCCACCCCCACCCCCCCAAACGTGGCAGAGCTTTGCCTGTTGGCAGAAGGAAGCAGTGTCCCAGGGTTGCACCCCTCCCAGGGTTGGAGATCCACGGACAGAGCCAGAACGTTTTTGCAGAAGTGATTCTGCACTGGCTTCAGAGCCTGCTGTTCCCTCTGCCAGGCAGCTGCCCACTTCTGAAGATGAAGAGTGTCATGGAAAACAGAATCTCTGGTACAGAAAGGAGGAGTAAAGCAATCTCCTCTCCCCTGCATGTTCCCACTTCTGCTCTTCATCCTACCTCTTTTAGCCCACCTCTGAGTGAGGGCAGGTTGGAGAGCCATCTACTACGTGCTTTTAGTCTCTTACTACTTTCATCATGATGTTTATACCAGTTATATTTCACCAATAGGGTTGTCAGACTTCTTTGCCCATTTAGAAGAGGTGAGTATGTGTTGCTGTTGTCAGTAGATCAAGGGAGAGTTTTCTCAGACATCTTCTATGGTTGTTCTCAGGCCTTTAGTCACTTCACCTTTGAGCGCTCAGGACACCAGCTCATCATTGTTGATATCCAGGGAGTTGGAGATCTTTACACGGACCCTCAGATCCATACAGAGAACGGTACAGATTTTGGAGATGGCAACCTAGGTAAAATCAGTGATCCTGTTTCACATGCTAATAGATTCTTATTTTCTCTTCCCAGCTGTCTGCTGGGTAGCCTCTACACGGCTGAGTGAGCAGGCACGTTTCTGAGGGTCTTGCAAACCGCTGGGGTCCCTGAACAGGCAGCCATCATGCATGGGCAGATTTAAAATGAGAGCTGATCTTGGGTAATGTCTCCTGGCATACTCTTAAACCAAACAAGTAATGAAATGAAGGCGCTTCCTACAATGTGAGAGCAATAATGATGGCGTTTAATTTCCTTGCCATGTGGCAGGAATGGATACAGCTGAATGTGGAGAGATAAGCCTTGCATATTTTTAAAGCTCCAAGTGTCCATACATGAAGCTGTTCATAGGACACAGCAAGTTTTGTAAGCGGAATGAAATGTAGGTGTGTTTCTCAATGATGCAGCCAAATTAATGTACTATCATATGCTGTGCAAACATAGCTTTTGAAGACTTTGTAGTCTTCCTTTCACTCTCTCTTGCAGAGAGAGTGAAAAGCCCTTACAGGTGTTAAAATAAAATGGAAGTGGGTTGAGCTGCGTGTGCTCTAAAGCACATATTCTTTCTCTTTTGACTTTTTAGAAAATGCTTTGGGACTTTTAGATTTTAATAAGTAAACCGTCATAAAAACTTTGACTAAACCCTTTCTTCGCTTTTTTTTTTAAATACTGTAGGTGTGCGAGGTATGGCCTTATTCTTTCATTCTCATTCCTGCAACAAGATTTGCAAAAGCATGGGGCTTGCACCATTTGATCTTTCACCCAAAGAGAAAGATGCCTTGGATTGTAATAAAAAATTGCTTGTAAGTGCTTGGTGAAAAAAGTGTAACTAAACAGTACAGCTGGTTTATTCTAGTTTTACAAGCCCTGTAAATAAAACTCAAATATGTTATTTAAATGACAAATAAAACCACTAATGTTGCAGTTTAAAATACAGCATTTTAAAGCTGATTTATCCATAGTTGTCTATGAATTAATACTGTAGTTTTAATGCGTAGGGAACTTTGTAACGTGTATGTTTAGGACCAAATATATCTTTGAATGCTGAACTCATTAGCGAGTTTCGTATCTCACAAACCTAATTTGGGGAGAAAAAAAGATAGAACTGCTCATCTTTAGCTGATTTCAGTTTCAACTGGTATTAGTGGGACTGGGACTTGATGAAACGCTTTGAATGAAATTCAGTCTTAAACAGAACTCTCTCTGACTGTAGCAATGCTAGGACTTGATATTTTGTTGGGTTATAGAACTTTTCAAAGCAAATAGTTATGTATGCATGTGTGTATTTTGTATATTTATACACACACCCCCTTTTGTAGAGGACCCCTAATAAACATTCATGTTGGCTTATGTAGCATGCTTAGAATACAGAGAAGCATTATTCATAGGACTTTCTTGTTAATTTGCCAAGGAATCTGCTCAGACAATTCTCCGTGGCACAGAGGAAAAATGTGGCAGCAGCCGGGTCAGAACAGTCTCTGGTAGTCGGCCTCCTCTGCTCTTCCGCCTGTCTGAAAACTCTGGAGATGAAAGCATGAGCGATGTGGCATTTGACTCTCTACCCTGCTCTCCTTCCTCAGCAACCCCCCACAGCCAAAAGATGGACATGCTTAGTGAGTGAGCCTCACGCATAACTTTCTTGGGGCTTCCTGAACGTTTGGCAGTGACTTGTTTTATTTTGTTGGTTTTAAATACAACAGTATGTTGTATTTAGTCCAGAAAACTTGCCACTAGCACTCCTCTTTGAGCAGAAATAAAACTAAAACTACTTCTATGTAGATAATTAATGCACAAATGCTTCTGTGGAAAAAACACAGTAACATGATGGTACCTAGAGCTTTCTCCTCAAGCATGTTATCCTTACAATAAAAAGCAAATATTTTTCTTCCTAGATTGGCCTGTGTTCAATGAAGTAGATAACTTGGTTCACAAAGACCATGATCAGCTTGATAACCAAAAGGTGAGTGTCTTTCCAGCAGAATGTGAGATTGCAATTCCTTAATGAATGTGTCTTTAAAGGACTGACTGAAGGCTTTGTTCAGTAAAAGCACATAGAGGTGCTCTGCCTGCTTTCATTGCTGCAGGTCACATTGCCTGCATGCATTTGCTATTTCTAATAAAGGAAGAACATTTTATTTTAAAATACCTTTTTTTTTCCACCCCAGAAATTTATTTGCACCTGGTATATTTTAACAGGTAATGGAAGTGTGTGTCTGTTCCCCTGCCTGCATGTTGTGTCTTTGGCACTGCTGTGGTATGAAAGCTAAACAGAATCCCCATTGATTAGGTCTCTGCAAATACTGGTACTGTGGGATGTTAGAAAACCTCACCTGAGGCTGCAGTAAGTTTGCAATGGGAATTTTCCAACACTAGGGCCTTACTGCCAGGGGCTGTCAGTTACTGTTTTATCTTTTAGCTGGCTGCGACTGAAGACTGAAAACTGTATTAAGTGGACTCTTGGTTTGATAAAGTATGTGAGTCCTTGGTTGTTTTTTGGGTTTTTTTGGTGTGTATTTGAGAGAGAACACAAACTTGGACACTACCTTCTGGGTCAGTAAGTCGTGTTCTGTCTGTCAGAGGTAACACAACATTTGTTGAGGTTTAACCCCAGCTGGCAGCTAGGATCATGCAGCCACTTGCACAGTTCTTCCTCTTTCCCCAGAAGGGCAGGGGGAAGAGGGAGAAAAGGAGGGGAAGGGAAAGGAAAAAAACTGGTGGGTTGAGATAAAGACAGTTTAATAGAAACAATAACAGAAAAGGAAAATAACAGTAATAATAATGACAGAAGTCACTCTCACCGCTCAGTGAATCGGTACCTTCCTGAGCCATAATTGCAGACTCCCTCCCAGGGCAGACCCCCATTTATATACTGAGCATGACATTTGTGGTACAGAACATTCCATTGGCCGTTCCATCCTTCTGTGTCTGCTCCTTCTCAGCTTCTATGGGAAACTGAAAAGAGTACTTGAAAAATAGAAACAGCGCTTAGCAACAGCTAAACCAATGTGCATTATTGACATTTCTTTCATAGCAATCACTAGAAAGAAAATTAACACTTTCCCAGCTGAAACCAGGACAGCATGCAATGATTTTCATCCAATATATCCATCCAGCGTATCTTATTGAACCAGCAGAAGGTTTTATCTGTGGGAAATGGCAAGCTGAGACCCTTACAAAAGGGTAGTGCTAATGTTGTGATGTTTTGTTCTTATCTTCTGTAGGATTTTGAAAATGGTGGAGACAGTGGATATCCCAGTGAAAAGAGAAGTGAGCTGGAAGATCTGGATCATAGAGAGAGGGTAAGAATTTAGCAGAGCTGCTGCTGTTCATACTTGAAGTGTTTCCATAGAAGAATCTTATTTTTTATCCCTCTTGATCTAGACTTTGTAAACAGAGGAAACGGTTGGAAAGAAATTCACACATGTTGCAAAATTACTTACTCATCTTGGGAATGTTAATGACACTTTTACAGGAAAAAGACTATAATGAGGAGCTTAATTTCAAACATTACATTTGATTGCTTATTGTTGTGGGTTTTTTAAAGTATTCTGTATTGTATTTGAGAAGGGTAGCCAACTGCTTGTCGTATGGAGTCTGTGAATATGATCTACTTTCAGACTCCTTTAGCCTCTCTACTTTCTATGACTTTATATGGCTTAAGATATCACAGAACTGAATGTTGTTGTCAGTTAATAATATGCAGCATTAGAATTCCTGTGGGTTAGTTGGTTACTCCTTTAAAATACAGATTTTTAAATGAATGCTTTTTGACCTGAAGTTCATAACTAGATATTTAGTTAGAAGATAGGAAAGAGAATACTGCTTCCAAAGATACCACTCCTTTTGTCACCTTTGAAGCGACAAGGTATTTGTCATGGGATACCCATTTTACAGGGTTAAAGCATGAGTGTGCCATATTCTTTACCATTTCAGTATGTTTCTTTTTATATTGTGGTATCACTGAGAGAAAAGAATCCAGTGGAAACTGTTTTGGTCATCGTCACTATTAATTTTGCTGGATAAGAATAGTCTAGAGGGGTAACTGGCACACATGAGTTGCTGCAAATTAAATGATACAAATCTTTACATTAACGTAGGGCCATTCAAACAACCGAAGACAAGAATCTGATGAAGACAGTTTGGGAAGCTCTGCAAGGGTAAATAAAGCAGAAATGTCCATAGACAATGAGTTTGCCACTCTGCTTGTCCTTTGTTCCACTCATCTGCCATCTAACTTCGCATCACTAAATCAGATGTCAGTTTTCTTTCCTTTTCAGCTACAGAATATGTTTATTATCTTATCACTCTGTGTTGTTTCCTATTTTGTTTTGGTTTTATTTTCCAGTTAAAGAAGTAATGTTATAAACAAATTGTCACCTCTGTAACTGATCCCTAACATAAATTAGTGATTATGCATGGCTTTCTCACTTCAAAAAAATAATTACAGTTCTATGGATTTTTTTCCTGCCTAACTAGTTTATATTTCCTTCTGCACTTTATTTTTTGAATTGTGTCCTATACATGGTTGGATGATTTTTTTAAAAAAAGGCACTGTTTGAAATACATGACAGTAGCTCTCTCTGCTGTGTTTCTAACTGAGCTAGGGAAGACCAGATCTTCTTGTATGTTTTTACAAAATGTGGCTTCTGTGATAATTAATTTCTGTGGCTATAAACTTAAACAAATAACTCTATTCTGCAAGGAAAGAAAAACCAGAGCTTTGACAACAATTAATGATTCAATTAGAGAAGCTTTTGAGAATTTCCTTGTAATGATTATACATTGCTGTTTCAGGAAGTTGAAACAGCTTTAACAGACTGAAGTTCTGTGCCAGTAGCCTTCCTTGTTGTGCTTCCCCTGTGTACCTCCAATGGCTTTCATTCTGATAGGATTGTTTTTGGCTGCTGTTTCACATCCACCTGTGACGTTGAAAAGTTATTTGTTCTCGTTTGTGTTAGACATCCTGAGAAACACCAATACATGTATCTGCCTATCATCTTCTGCATTGTTACTCTTCATTTTTCTAGAGTGATAGAATGCAAGCAGCATTTAAAATGTTTTGAACTGAAATTCTGACCAGAAAAGTATGGATTTTATTTTTTGTGCATGGATAACCTCAGTGCTTGCGGTGTGACTATTCAGGTGCTTATTTTTATAAGTACTGTTTTTCTGATCCAGAACATAAAGATAATGCTTTGCTTCGCTGTTGTTATTTATGGAAAATACTTGATGTTGGGATTAGAAACAGAGGGCTTTACTCTGTTTCTTTAAGAAAGAATAATAACCATTTATTCAGCCACTAACATGACTTTCGAAAGCCATGTTTTAAATTACAGTGTTTACTAATAAGTAATAATATTAATGGAGGCTTTGATTTCTGGATGGTAATCCATATGAATAATACAGAAATTTTAATTTTGGATAGAAATAATAGTATATTCCCTATTTCAGATCAGTGTGGAGAAATGGAGTCTCTACAACTCTTCCAGAGTCCACATCCACAGACCGTCCTGTGTTGCCCAAGAAATTCAAAGGCTCAATGCACTAGAACTTGAAAAGAAAATTGGGAAGTCAGTCCTTGGGAAGGTAGGATGGGTCTAATTAACCCTGTTCTTTTCAATTGGAAAGAAACATCTTGTATGTATTACTTATATAGAGGTGCTTCCCTGCATGAGTTATTTGTGCGGGTAAAAATGTCTATAGCTTTCTGCCGTCTAATCATATTTTATAAGGGACATCTAAGCTCAGGAACCCATGAATTCCCTCTGCCTTTAGAGTTGCAACATCTGGGCTTCTTTGGGAAGGACCCTGTTGTTGGTTCGTCTGCCTTTCCAGAGGCATCATACAAAGAAGATACAGTGGGGTAGAGATGGTGTGCCTGACCCACATACCTTGCAAATAGGCAAGGTTGAGCTCCTGAAAAATGGTAGCATGGACCAACTCTTCTTGCTCCAGACTATCCCAGACAATGCAAATGTGACTTAAGTTTGGGTTTAAGTATAGGCTTAAGCTCACACTCAGAACACATGATGTAGACCTTTCTGAATATCCTGAGAGCCTCAGATGTTCTCAGACCTCTTGGTTTGAGAAGAAACCTGCCTTTCCCTTGATGAGGGGAGGAAAAAATGCTCAAAATCCCATGACATGTTTGGAATAAAATCCTGCCCCCACTGACAATAAAGGTTTCAATGGTATGAAGATTTTACCCTGGATAACTTTCTGGATTTTGTATGCCTCAGTTTAATTCCTTTGTGTGAGAGCCCTTGCAGTACATAGAAGTCTGTGACCCATGGTCACCGCCATTTGCCTTGCTGACTGGCAAGTTAGGTGGTTGCAGGCTGGGTGCTTTTAACTACAACTCCCTCCTGAAGGTCTCCAAGGCCCTAGCAGGTATGCTGGGGCATGCCCCGAAGACCTGGTGCTCTGGCATGGCAACCTGCTGGGATGCTGCTTAGGGCACCCTGATGCGGGAAGGTGTTGTGGCAGCTACTGTCTTGTTGAATTAGGTCTTTTACCTCTAGTAGTCAAGTTTGTAAAGCTGTGTGTGTCTAAGCTTACAGAACTGGAGAAGCAGTTGCCCTGCCTATAATCATTGCTTTTTGCCTGTTTAATCTGTTCAGGCACAAGTCAGGCTCCGAATCTGTGTGTTATCAAACTAGTCCTCCGCTCAGTCACAGAGGTACACAATTAGCTTTAAGTAGTCACCTCAGAGAGTCTCTTTTGTGCCTTAGTAAAGTATGGGCACAGGGGTTTTGAAGAAGCAGATCTATATTTAATACTTGTGTCTCTTTCCTGTACAATTGCGTTTTAGGTTCATTTGGCCATGGTTCGCTATCATGAAGCTGGGCGTTTCTGTGAGAAGGACAAGGAATGGGATCAGGAGTCAGCCCTGTTTCACCTGGAGCATGCTGCAGACTGTGGGGAGCTGGAAGCCATTGTTGGGTTAGGACTCATGTGCTCTCAGCTGCCACATCACATTCTTTCTGAGGTCACTCTGGAGGTAAACAGAAATATCAGAGAAAATGCCAAAATGCAGAATTGTGGTCCATTGTAAAAATAACATAAGAATAGCAGGAAATGGAGATAAAACAATAACCGTAGTTAGATGTTCTGTAGCCTCTTCAGAGAAAACAGATAACTTTGTAATTCAGGACTTGGACAAAGCAGCAAAAAAATGCTTCCTGTTCCTGCAAATTACTGCATATCTTTGGGAACTTTTTGAAGTGATATTTACTATTCAGTTGCTTAGGTTTTTGTGGCTGGGCCTGTTTCTCAGACATACTAAACACTTGCAGTCATTACTGACTTGGAGAAGCTGCATTTATTGTTAGAAGAAGGAAGGGGTGGTTTTACTTAGAAACATGCATTTGAGAGGTTGTGTTTGTTTTACTAGGACACAAAGGAGAACAGAAACAAAGGATTTGATTACTTGCTGAGAGCAGCAGAAGCTGGAGACCGGCCTTCCATGATTCTGGTAGCAAGAGCGTATGATACAGGTGTAAATCTTGGTTCAGACAGGTACTGTGCGTGACTGAGTAAATAACTTGGTGGTACTCCACGAGGGGAAGTGGGGGAGGAAGCACTTGATGCATGTCTTTCATTAGCATAAAGAGTTGTTAACATCAGTGATGCTATGAAGTAGTGTTTTGGAGTTACTTCAAACTTACCCAGGTGTGAATAAAAGCAAGGTTTAGGCCATGATATCAGTAATAATTTCTGCTGTTGGACACCTGCACGTGTGTTGGGTCCACCTGCATGTTTGAGTTTAGCCCTCGTATTGAAGTTGCCCTGTGCCAAGTATTTTTGCTCTGAAGTTGGTGATAAAATTCCCCTTGACTTCCCTGGGAGTTGCATACTGGAAAACCCTAGGATCAGTGCCAGAAAATGAACACAAGAGATCTTTTGGAGATGTAGTACCCAAAAGTAAGTGAAAAGTGTTTACAACTGCCATGTCTCCCTCTTAGTAATTTTTTAAAAGCACTTTTTTTTTTAAAAAAAAAGTGTTAGTTATTTTTCTAATTAAGCTATGAAAGAATCTGTAGAACACTAGAATTAGGTGGAGTTGTAAAGTGACTATAGACAAGATGCAGTCGGATGAATGAAGTATTTGTCACAGTTGTAGCCTTTATTGCTTCTCATAATAAGTAGGAATGGAAATTTCACAGGAACGTAATCTTAATGCTGAGGATGTTACTTTTCATTAAGGATGGTTTTAAGAAGTTTAAAAATGCTTTTACTCAGTAAGTCTCTATTAATTTGGCCAGCACTCCTATTTTGATAGGAGGGACAGGAGCAGCATTGTGACTAAGAAATAGATTGTGATTGTGAAAAGGCTACACAGTATATTGGTTTGATTATTTTTATTTTTTTTTTAGCATTTTAGATGAGTTTTTAAAAGTGGACAAATTAATTTCCTTAAGTATCAAATAAGATTATAATGATTTTTCTGCTTTTGTATTGTAGCATGTCTTTGTTACTTACATGAGTTTTCTGTTTTGCACAACAGTGATACTCTTGGCAGTTGTAATACTAAACTTCTCATTGAAGTGCACTGAGCATTCTCAATATGAAAATTGCTCATTTTAAAGTATTTATAAAACAAGACTCTCTGCAACTTCAGAATATTTCTAAATAGGTTATCTTCACAAATAGAAATGCCAGACCAAAGCCATACAGCAAGAAATGAAAGCTCAGACTTTGGAGTTCAAAAAGACACTTCAGCCTGATGCTGTCTCCTCTGTAATTACTGCATAAAGTGGTCCCAGCCTCATTTGATTCAGTGACCTGGTGCTGCAGTGCAGAATTAGTGAGCCTCCATGAGAACATTTGATTTTTGGAAAGCATTAAGGCTCTGAGAAGCTAGTGCCAAATTGAATTATGACTCTCCAGTGCAAAGTACACTTGTTTCCTGATGTAACCATCTTCAAAAATTATTTTTCACTTCAGAGTACAGGATTGGAAGGAGGCACTGTACTGGTACAATGCTGCACTGAACATGACCGATTATGATGAGGGAGGTGAATATGATGGCACTCAGGATGAGCCCCGATATCTGCTCCTGGCCCGGGAAGCAGAGATGTTAATGACAGGAGGGTTCCACCTGAATAAGGATCCACAGAGATCAGGTGAGGCCTCATTTAGTTTCTGTAATCAGTAATCCTGCTTTTTCCTTCCCTTTTTCCCCAACATGTACCCCAGAAATAACATTTCCTGCTTCAGTTGTCATAAAACATACAGAGGGTCCATAGCCTCAGGTTTGTAGATGAAGCTGTAATGATGCTGGGTGATACAAGGTTGAAAACAGTGAAATAAGAGATCTTGCTGATGAGAGGGGAGCGGGCGGTGCCGGGTCCGATCCTGTGACACACTGAGTCACTAGCAAGCAACCTTCGCTCCCCGTGAGGCCGCTGAACTGCGGATTGCGGCTTGTATTTTGAGTGACACCCATGACTCCTCGGCCCTACGCAACATGGTCTTAGCTGTGTGGTCTGCATGGCAGGCATCTCCGTCTTACAGGCGTCCTGGGGGCTCCTGCAGGCCAGAGATATTTCCAGTCCTTGCGAATACATTGAAGAGCCTTCAGCAGCCAGCTGTATAACTTCCAACTTGAAGAGCAAAAGACAGATGCCCGGCTGATGTAATTCTGCTGACACTGTCAAAATGTAGCCGTACGTCCAGCCCTGTAGTTTGACCTCGATTTCTTTATTTGTCCTTTGATTGCTTCAGGATTCCTGTTTTTTCTTTACCCTGTCGACATAACTGATACTATTTCCCCCTCTAGGTGAGCTGTACACAGAAGCAGCAGAAGCAGCAATGGAAGCCATGAAAGGCAGACTGGCAAATCAGTACTACCAAAAAGCAGAAGAGGCTTGGGCGATGATGGAAGAATGACACCACAATTAACCAGTTCTTGTGTATATATATATTTTTTTAATAGACTTGCTGAATTTGCAGCTAGAAAGACATATTTTTATGTGGCGCTACCAGTTCTTTTTTTGTATTTTGGTTTTCTTTTTTTTTTTCTTTTGAGGGGAGAAATCCAAATGTAAGTGGTAGGTAGGGTGCCGTAGTGTACTTCTGCTCATGTTTTAAAGCTGTAATACAGACACACTTGACCTTTTGTATTTTTTCTTTAACTGTTACAACTGAGGGGCTGAGGTTTTTTGACAAAAAATGAAGCTGGTGTCTGTTTAGGTTTCACATGTCCTGTTTTTTACACAGCAAATGATCAGTGTGTTTACATTTTTCTTCTCCCTACATACAGAAGAAACTTTCCTAAATTCTCAGCATTTCTTCATGTTTGGTGTATTTCACCAAATTTGCATATAAATGTAAATTTGCAATTTAAGCATGCAGCTACTCATTTTAATAAGTAGTCCCATTCTATTAAGCTGGTGTCATCGGGCATTTTTATTATTCTTCTCAAACGAATTCTAGATAGAATCCTTACAGTTTGAGGGGGGTGGGGAAGATGCTTCAAATTGTGGCAGTGAGAATTTTCAGGGTGGAATATGTTGTATTCATTACCAATATTGCGTATTTTACCATCAGAAAATCACTGAAGTTCCTGATGAGGTGAGACATCCAGCTACCTCTCTCTCATTTTCACATTTTCCACCATTTAATAACCTAGTTGTATAAAATTCTACTGATCTTACATGATATTTGTCCAATGATGTACAGTAGCAAGATGTGTAATACATAGGTAATATGAAGTTATTTTTACAGTGACATCTCAATTCTCAGTGAAGCTAGATCATCTCACTTAAAATGAGAATACATTTTCCACCATTTCCAGAGGGACGTTTGAAAAGGTTAGAGGATGCTGATTCATCTATTTCTATGCAAAGAAAATAATTTATCTGGTTTAAATAGCTTTTAAAATAATGTTTTATCTGCAAATGGTTTCAAATATCAGTTAAAGAAAATTGCTGACTAAAAGGAGAAAACAATATTATCCTCAAACACTTGAATTTGTGTGTCCTGTTTGCATAATCCTAATGGGAGGACAAATTACACGGTGGTGGGTGAATTATTGCATGGAGATAAGTTTCTTCCAAATTCAGTATTTTATTCCAAAGCTGCTGTGCCATCTATACGGATAGTACAGAAGCTGTTCTTATTTTGTGGTTGACAGTAATTTTGCAGGAGATGAAGATGGAAGCTTTTTGCCTTCTTGGCCTTATAGTCCCCTGAGGATGTAAATGGATACGAATAAGGGGCAGCCCCTGTCAAGTGCTGAATTGACGTGTAATGCTTACCTGCCTCACTTCAGCCAAGCTTTTAAGAGCATGCTTAAAATAAGCAGGCTGCTAGATGATGCAGCTGACTTTGATGGGACTTCTTGCATGCATAGCCAAGTAATATTAATGTATTGTAATACATAGAAACTGTTCAAGGAATCAGTTCTTCCTTTCCCACGTGAGTGTCTGTCACTGAGCTCCAAAGTTGTGCTCCTCATCTACTCTCTTTCTGGCAGGTGGGTCTTGAATTATTGTTTAAACAGTATCCAAGCATGATGTTAGTAACAACTGCCACTGTCTGAAAGAGGAGATATCTTGATGGTTAAGGAAGTGAGATGGGAAGATTTGAATCCTTTTTAGGAGAGAAGGAAGAGTTGTCCTTGGATGTCATACTTCTGGGTGGATGCTGTAACCACCAGGCAGTTGTAGCCGTGAATAGCCTTGGAACACATGGCCACATCTTCTTGCTGGATAATGCACAGGGGGTGGGAAAGTAGTGCTCATGGGCTATTTTTATTTTGTTTTCTGTTTTGTTTTGAGAGTGAAGGCGAAGCTCTCCACCTGTGGAGGAATGTCTGATTCCTAAATCTCCATTTGGCTCAGGTACAGATTAAGCTAGGTACTAAAATAAACAAATTTTTGGACCGAATATTTTTTTGGCCTAATATACTGAAATAGAACCAGAGTTTGTAGGATCGCAAATCAGATGGATGTTTCAAGTGCTTAGCCAAAGTTCTGCTTTAGGTGCCTAAAGCCTCTTTTGGATGTGGCCTTTTTTCTCTTCTAGTTTGTAGTGTTAGAATAGCAGCTGTCAATGAGAGGTTAATGTGCCATTCGCCTCTGAAGACAGCTGGATAGTCAGTGTTTTGTGCAGAACCTATAGCATGTAGGCACTATAACAGGTTCAGACAAAAGGATTTGTTTTCCTCACAAGATGTTGATGCCAAGCCTTTGAGATCTTCCTTGAGAAGGAGGCATGTGTATCACCACCACCAAGCAAGTAGGCAGGAGAAGAGATTGAATGGGCCTGTCCAAAGTGTGCACGTAAGGGACATAGAGTATCATTATTGACACTTTTTGGTGTAGTTTAATTTGCTAAATTCAGCAGTTGCTAAAGTTGCTGACAGTTCTCTGTAGATCCGGTATGTAAATGTGCACACAGCTCTGTGAAAAAATTATGATTGATACTTTGTTTGCAAGTACTACTTTTTCAGTGAAGTAGACTACCTTCTGTCTGAAGGTGCTATCATATTATTTAGCTATACAATAAATAGGACTGTCAATAAATTGAAAATGGAAATAGTTTACAGAAGTGGAGGACAAATCTTATGAGGAGCGGCTGAGGGACCTGGGGTTGTTTAGCCTGGAGAGGAGGAGGCTGAGGGGAGACCTTATCATCCTCTACAACTGCCTGAAAGGAGGGTGTAGAGAGGTGGGGGCTGACCTCGTCTCCTGGGTGACAAGTGATAGGACAAGAGGAAATGGGTTTAAGTTATGTCGGGAGGTTTAGACTGGGTATTAGGAAACATTTTTTCACGGAAAGGGTTATTAAACCCTGGAGTAGGCTGCCCAGGGAGGGGGTGGATTCACCATCTCTGGAGGTGTTTAAAAAAAGGGCAGACGTGGTACTTGGGGCCATGGTTTAGAAGTGGGTTTTGTCAGGGTAGGTTAATGGTTGGACTTGATGATCTTAAAGGTCCCTTCCAACCTCAGCAATTTTATGATTCTAAGTATGCACACTTACTCTATTACATTCTTTTGAAGATAATATATATTTGACAGACTTTTCGAATGATATTGCTATATGCTGTATTTTTAATCTATTCACAATGAATAAATAAAAATCTCTATTTTTTAAAAATGTGAAAATAAATCTGAGGCTCAGCCTGCCAGAACTTACCTGGGTTCAGTGTTTCCAGATGTCAGTGGGAATATTGTTTGGGTAAGGACAGTGTGATGGAAGCCTTTGTATGTCAGATGTGCAAATATTGATTGCCTGCATCACTTAGTCCTCTTTGTCTGGTTTCATTCTGGCTGGTCAATAAAGTTGTTCTTTTTGTCACTTTTCTCAGTGGAGTTTTAGTCATTGTATGTGGGGGTTTGCTTTTGGGGTTTTTTTTTTGTTTGTAATTTGCCGAAGTTCAATCCTACTATTGCAAGCTTCCAAAAATCCTCTGTATTGTTTTTATTGTTGCATCCCTGATTTCATTCACTTTCAGTGGTCAGAAGTAACTACCCGGGAGGAAGTAACTAGATGTGTACCAAGAAAATCTGTGTTTTCCTTAAGAAAACTAAATGGTTGATGTGCTGTTTTATTTGCATCCAATTACACATGCAATGTCTGTAACTACTGTGGAATCAGATGTAAGGACTGAAGTGCTCATTTGCAGGACTGCCACAGAGGCATCCTTATGCCTTCTGTCTTTGCTTAGTCCTGAGAAAGGGATGGAAATACTTGGCCTCTATGATTTGGGGTGGGAGAGTTTTTTTGTAATGGCTACAATATCTAATGATAAACTGTTATCTTCAGGATGATTTATTCCCCTTTCTGTTCAAGAACAAACTGTCTGATACTAGCCCTTCTTTTTAACTGTTAAAAATGGAGCTCTTGCTTTTTTATTGCTCTATTTAGGCAGGTATAATTTATTGTACGTGTATAGTTTAAACAATATGAAGTTGTTCTCTAGCAAAGGCACTTTGAAATGGCAAAATCTCTTAATAAAAGAAACACAGCAGAGCCTCTTTACTCCACTGTAGTGTCACTAAGACAAAAAATGGTGAAATTTGGCATTACAAGTCTTGTCTTTAGCTATAACTGCTGTCACTGAAAGCTGGAGTGTTTGGCAAGTGTAGCAAAGGAATTGGGGATGGCATCCATTGCAAAACATGGAGACAGCCAACACTTACAGCTTATAGAGTGTAAATACGAATGTCACCTGTTTCTTAATTACTGGCCTGTGGGACTGATTTGAATCTCGCTGTCTTCCCCACAGGTGTATTTTCACTTCTGAGAGTAGAGTGGCTGCTGACAGACACAGGTGTAGGTTAGGTGGGCCAGATCAGGACTTCTCATCTGAATGTTAGAAGGGAGGATTTTGCTTGAACCCCAGGTTGGATTCGGGGGCAGCGTTGTTTGGTGAGTCAGGCTGTTTTCGGGTTGAAGTTCATGGGCATCTCTCCTGTGCCTCCCTCTGCTGAGGACCTGACACTGTGTGGGGACAGCTCATGGGTTTGCAACCATCAGGCCTGGTCCATAGCCTGGAGGGGATCCATACACGTGTTGGGCCCTTGCTCTTCCCTGGCTGATTCCTGTGCCAGGAAAGCAATATAATGAGGCTGGTAGCTTGTGTTATATTTTGAGTTCTGTAAGTTCATTTTAATTTGGAAAGAGTCCTGTAATCATCATTTTACCTCACACTGGTAAAATGAGAAACCTGGTAAAGCAACTGCCAGCCCCGAGGGGTGACCTGTTCCCTCATCCCCTGTAGGTGTCACACATGGCTGTGGATAGTCTTGGGTGCACGGGCTTCCTTTAGTCTTCAGCAGAAGCGTCTGTGGCCAGGCACACAAACGTTTTGGGGACAGAGGCTGAGCTCACCCACGGCAGGGCAGAAAAGCACTTCTCTGGGAGGCGTTGGTACCTCTCACTGCAGGGGCAGCAGGACCTGTGCTCCAGGCAGCCCTTGCAATGAGAAAACCACCTGTAGATGTGCTCCGTGCGGCCTCTCACGCACCACATCTTCCCCCACACCCCACGGTGCTGTGGACAGAGTCATGTCAGCTGCTGGATGAAAGCTTGGAGATGGCTAAATCGGACTTGCTCCCTAAACTTTTCTGCCTGGCCAGATTACAGGTGACTTGCTGTGTGAAGCCAATGCGGTCTGCCTTTCCTACAAAGCCAGGGCAGCTGGAGGAGCGTCAGCTCCCGCTCTTCTCAAAAAAAAAAAAAAAAAAAAAAAAAAAAAGCTCGCATCCTTTTGAAAGGGTGAGCTGAGGGTGTGAAACTGCAGCAGTGGTGAAGGCGTGTGTATGCTGCTGTTCCTCAGTACTTGTAGGCAGTGGATGAGTTGTTCAGCAGGACTGTGCCGAGCTGCAGCCACTTGGCGTGTGGTGTCCAGTGGCTCTGTGGGAAGGGGGACAGCCACAGGGATGGGCAGTGGGTGGAGGGAGGCTCAGGAGGGCTCCAGCAGGTTTATTTTCTCTATCCTGTTTAAATGAACTGCCACAACTACAGAAGGAGATCAAACTGCATTAGGACTTTGTGAGCTTGCCCTAGAGAAGCTGGACTTTTTCTCCAAATACAACCCTTCAGCTCGAATTAAGGGGTGGGAGTAACATTAAATCACCGAGAAAATTTACCAGACTTGCAGGCAAAATGTGGACAGAGACTCCCAACGGCACCTTCATGGGACAGCAGGCAGTTAAGTTGTGCCACTACCCCATTTTCATAGGAGTTGTGCTGACGCTTGCTGCTTGTGCAGGCTGCCATGCGGGTCCCTGTGCCACAAGCATAAAAACAACCCCCAAACACAAAGCCCACTGGCTTTTCACTTTGCAAATTCGGTGGGTTATAGCTTTGCAGCAGAAAATTAAAATGCATCATTTTTAGATTTATTTTTTTAGGAGTTCAGAGGGTGTGCGGTGGTGATGCCCCCACGGCGCCCTCCCTGTGCATCCTGGGCTCCATCGCACCGCTGCCACTGCACCTGCCGGGAGGCGCGGATTAAACACCCACAGAATTTTATTTTTCAGGTGGAAGGGGTGCAGCGAGAGCGGTCGCTGGGACCGGGCCGGGGGGGTGTGGGGAACAAGGGCGGAGACACGCCGGGTGTGCACTAAAAGTGGTGGCGAAACAAACGTTGTTACGGCGGTAGCGTGGCCGAGCGGTCTAAGGCGCTGGATTAAGGCTCCAGTCTCTTCGGGGGCGTGGGTTCGAATCCCACCGCTGCCAAAGGAGTAATTTTGCTGCCACCGCGTGCCCCCTGGCGGCTGTGCCGCGCAGCCGCGGGGAGAGCATTGTGGGTAGGAGGAGGGCCGCGTCCCCACGTGCCGGCCGGAGTGACGCCAACATGGCCGCTGCCTGAGCGCCGCCCGCCGCTCCGCGCACCGCCACCGGGGAGCCGGCGGCCTCGCTGCCTGCGCCGCCCTCCGCCAGGTAGGGGGTGGTGGCGCCACTTTTGCCCCTCTCGGGGCGGCGCGGGGGGGGGGAGGAGCGCGGCCTGGGCTGAGGTGGGCTTTGCCCGTTCGGTGGCGGCGGCGGGGAGGAGACCCTCTGAGGACGTGACATCGCGGCGAGTCCGGGGACCGCGTCCGTCCGTCCGTGCGGGGCCCTGACAGGAACCGGTGCGGGTCGGTGGCGCCGTAGCGGGGCCCTCGAAGGGAGCGGGCAGGAGTCCGGTCGCAGGCCGCGGGCCCTCGGCTCCCCTCACCGGCGGGCGGGGAGTGCCGGCTGGCCCTCCCGGGGCTGCAGAGCGGTGGCACCGGCCGACCCTGGAGCTCTGCGCCTCCCGCCCTGCAAGAGCGCTGCTCACGCCAAAAAATGCAGCCTCTGCCTGAGCATCGGCTCCGCGGGGACTGTGGCACAGCCCGGCCCCGCCGGGGGACGAGGCGCCCTGTTCCTCCTGCTCCGGCGTGGGCCTGCTTCGTCCCCGCCTTCCGTGCGGGTTTGGCCGCTTGGCCGTGGCCTCCCTGCCCGGGTGCCCCTTCCCAGCGCCCCCGCTCTGCTGCCAGGCTGCAGTGTCAGGGGAGAGCAGGCTCGCAAGTTGCCAGAAGTGACGAAGCCGTTGCCCGCGTTGGGGCGCGCCGAGCCCGCGGCGGAGCGCTGCCCGCCTGGGAGATGGGGCTCGGCCCCGCGACCTGCCGGGGTGCGGGGCTGCGCCTGCGACAGCTGTCACAGCAGCGAGCAGCCAAATCCCTGTGCCTGGCAGAACAGGCCTAGCACTTCGCTGCTACGGAAATTAATGCACAGTCTCTTGAATCCTGAAGATGTGCTTCAGTGACATCACCTCCAAAAAAGGGGCCTGATGCAGAGGGGCCCTCTTTGGATTCACTACCAGAAGATGACTGTGCAAAGCTGCTTGCAGACAAGCAACACAAGGAGAAAATTAAGCAAATAGTTGGGTCAAAACTGTAGTTATAAACGTTTGAAAGGTGCTTCAGCTTTTTTTGCACCTTCCACATTACTGTATGCCATGGGCCACCCTAAGCTAGAGGATCGCTGCCAGGACTGGACTGAGAAACCCCCTACAGAAGAATGTCTGGGTGCCAGCAAAAGTTATGGTAGTGATTCAGGAGATGGCACTTTTCCTACTTTGATTGCTCGTTATCTGTACTTTAAGGTACTGGTGCAGCAGGAGCTCCTGGTCTTTCCTGCACTGTATAATTATATATGAAGAATATTTCAAGTTTTGGTGTTGGCCCTTTGGGGGTCCATTATTACTAACAAATTTAGGTATCAATGAAATGCTGGAGCGTTTCTTGCAGGCTTCACTAAAAGTCTGTGTGTGTCAGATGACATGCAGATTTGCAATTTTCCATCTTACCGTTATATTAAAGTTTTTTGGTAATTAAAAAAGATAGCTCTAGTACCCAAATGCCCCTCTAAGCACAGACTTAGAGGTAGGATTCAGTTGCTTCATCGGTGATTTTTACAATTCTTTAACCGCAATATTTTTCATCATTGGTTCTAAATTGATGATGTTACAGGCAGCTAATGAGCGGTTCCATTGGTCCTAACGTTGGTTACATTGCAGGAGAAATGAGAAGATTTGTATGTTTTGCTGTTCTAAAGTTCAATGATTCATACTAATAACTTGCATTATATTTTGATTTGCGCGTTTGTCCCTTTTAAAAGAAGACAATTCTGCCACAAGGAAATTTGAAAATGCTGACCATGTTTGTTATCTCCTAGTATCACCACTCTTGTGTCATATATATGTATGACAAATGCAGAAATTAACACCACCATATATGTGTATATATATAGTGTAGACATAGAATTGCATCTGCCTGCCTTCAATGAAAACTTCATTCTGGTTCAGAGGATTCCGTCAAGTTGCATGAGTGTTATAAATTGCACTAGGACACACTGCTTCCTATTTATAGACTTGTCATTCTGATACTCCAATAAAAGGAACTGTAGTCGTTCTTTATCCTTAAATGAATAAGAAAAAAAATGTAATTTCTGTAATACAACTTTTTCCTTGAGTATTGACAGCTGGATTCACAAAGAGATTTTGTGTATAATTGTGCAGGCAGCATTAGATGAGGTGCCAGAGACCAGGTCCTTCAGGCTAAGTTTATGTTTCTCTCCGTAGCCCAGGGAATCTTAATTTCTCTTCTGGAAAGTGAAATAGCTTTCTCAGGAGAGAGAGAGAACGAACTATCGCATACTTGGCACTCAGGCTGTCAAGAAGGGAAGGGTGGTTCCCAGCCCTCTCAGGGGGGTGAGGAAGGAGGGTTTTGACCCAGGTCTCCCACCTTCTGGGTGTTATCACGTGTCCTTGCACATCTTGGGCATCCTCCCATCATCAGCTCTGTTCTGAATGAAAACTGCAGTTGTTCCATTTTGTGCAGAGCTATCAGGCTGGCTCTGCGTGAGCCTGCTGTGTCGGGCCACCCAGGGGACACGAGTGGGGAAAGCAAAATTGGAACTGACAAATCTCATTTCTTTAAAACAACGTGTTCATGCATGTACTTCTGGGAAGAACTGAGTGCCCGATCGCAGAAAACACTGATACCAATCACATACCACATACGGTTGTGCAGCAACAGCCCCAGCCTGTAGTAAAGTCACTGGCTTTTTGCTGTGAAGGTTTTGCATTTCTACAAAATTGTTTCAAATATGAATCTGAAATATTAAGTGGGGAATTTTCAAATACAGATATATGGTGGAAAGAGACAGGGATGTGCTGGTGCATAAGGAAATGGAAAATACCAGTTCAGTTCAGGGGCACTTTTTTGATAGTGGAGACCCTGTAAGTGAAAAATATAGAATCATGTTTCTAGGTGGAATGGCAGAAACAGTGTAAATAAACCAGAGGTGTTTCCAAATGGAAATTTGCCCATGTAGTGACGTTAATAACACTCACATCCAGAATGCCTATTCAGCCTCTCTGAAAGGTTTCTTAGATAACTGTGTATATATTAACATGATGTTTTGAGAAGGCAGTGTGTCTGTTGAAATACACTGAGCTGCTTAAAATGTGTGGTGGCTTGTGTATTTGAAAAAAAATGCTGCTGTCTTGGATGTAACATGGATGCTGGCTTCCTTCTCTCGCAGCCTCTCTGTTGCCAGCTGATCCTGGACGCTGCCTCTTTCTCTTCCTCCGTAGGAGGTCCAGCAAAGAAGCGAGCTGGTGTCGAGGAGTGGAAGACCGTGAAGGAGAGTTCCAGAACATAAATCTTATTTCTCTGCCTCATCATCTTTGTTGTTAAAACTTTCCTTGGTCAGTTTGTGAGAGGTCTTATTTTTTATGCCTATCTTGACCAGTACTGGCTGATTAACGGTGTCTTAAATGATCTGGACTAATTAACATTGTTGCAATGGCATCCCAAATAATTTGTACGTCCTTTTGTTTGATTTCAGCAGGGAAAAACTATTGTTGTTTTAGCTGAGGAATCATTTTTTATTCAAAGGTCTGAACCAGGCATGACACTGACTCCAGCACTGGATTGAACAAGATGAATCTTTGTTCTAGAGTCCCCAGTTAATATCAGAGTCTTATTTTCTTTGGAGTTGGTATAGTTATGAAGTAAAATGTGGTGTTCTAGTGATTTCAAAGGACTCCCAAGAGAGGCCGAGGAGTGTATTTTGGAGCTCTCATTTAGCAATGCAGTTTGAGGAGCAGTAGGTCAGGAGACAAGGCTGCAACGTGTCAGACAGATGAAATCAAGGTCAGCATGTTCACGTGTGTGCTCCCAAGTGCAGGGTTTACGCAGGGTTTTTTCTTCTCTCAGGTCTTTAGCTGGGAACTTTCTCCATTATCTACTTTCAAGGAATTTTTCTGAGAAAGGAAGCTAGTGGTGGACCGTATGGCACTGTCCTTGTGACAGTGACGACTGCAGTGGCACTTTCAGAGCTCACACGTGCTAACTGACCAGCAGTGTGCTGCAGGTGTACTGGCTGGAAAACCACCTGCTACCTGTGTGTTATAGTTATGCAGTATATAAAAGATATATTTTATGCAAGTACAAAAGGCCTGGTTTTTTAGAGCACTGATTTAGTGTCGTCTGTCTTATGTAGCTGCTGGCTTTCAGAAAAGTTACAAGAATTTGCCTATTTTTGAGATGTTTGCTTGTTTCTTAAATTTGGTGGCAGTCAGTCAAGATTGTGGAGTATTAGGGACCCGATCGTGCAAACACATGCATTCCTTCGAAAAACTAATGAAACAGATTACCACTGAAAGGAACAAAGTTAACTTGAACAAATACTCTAGGCTGCATGTGGTACGTGGCAGAGATGTAATGACTCATATGACATTTCTGGTTTCTTTCAGGTTGTGCCAAGAAATAAGCCAAGAAAAAGCTTTTTGTATCCTAGCATGGCAAATGAAGAAGATGATCCAATTATACAAGAGGTAAAAGTGCACTGTGGCAGCAGTGATTGTACATGAGGCTTTTTTATTATTATCATTATTACTATAGTTCCCAGTGTTCTTACATTGCTGAAACAACATGTCATCAACATCAGTGGTTGTCTTATATATATGTCTTATATATGGCGATGGCTTGCTGTGTGTAAGCATGTTGTGTGGGCCAAGTATATTGCAGATTGCAAAGGAGAGGATTGGGAAAACGGAGCACCGCCCACTGTAGATGAAGATAAAGTGAGAGACCACCTGAGGAACCTGAAGGTGCACAAGTCCATGGGACCTGATGAGATACATCCGCGGGTCCTGAGGGAACTGGCAGATCAAGTCGTGAAGCCACTAGCCATCATATTTGAGAAGTCGTGGCAGTCTGGCGAGGTTCCTGCCGACTGGAAAAGGGGAAACATAACCCCTATTTTCAAAAAGGGAAACAAGGAAGACCCGGGGAACTACAGGCCAGTCAGTCTCACCTCTGTGCCTGGCAAGATCATGGAGCAGATCCTCCTGGAAACTCTGCTGAGGCACACAGAAAACAAGGAGGTGATTGGCGAGAGCCAATATGGCTTCACCAAGGGCAAGTCATGCCTGACAAATTTGGTGGCCTTCTACGAAAGGGTTACAGTGGCAGTGGACAAGGGAAGATCTGCTGATGTCATCTACCTGGACTTGTGCAAAGCGTTTGACACTGTCCCACACGATATCCTGGTCTCTAAATTGAAGAGACATGGATTCGATAAATGTACCACTCGGTGGATAAAGAACTGGCTGGATGGTCGCACTCAAAGGGTTGCGGTCAATGGCTCGGTGTCCAAGTGGAGAGCAGTGGCGAGTGGCGTTCCTCAGGGGTCAGTACTGGGACCTGTACTGTTCAACATCTTTGTCAGTGACATGGACAGTGGGGTAGAGTGCACCCTCAGCAAGTTTGCTGATGATACCAAGCTGTTTGGCGAGGCAGACACGCTGGAGGGGAGGGATGCCATCCAGAGGGACCTGGACAGGCTGGAGAGGTGGGCCCAAGCCAACCTCATGCAGTTCAACAAGGCCAAGTGCAAGGTCCTACATCTGGGTTGGGGCAATCCCAAGCACAAATCCAGGCTCGGCGGGGAATGGCTGGAGAGCAGCCCTGTGGAGAAGGACCTGGGGGTGCTGATTGACGAGAAGCTCGACATGAGCCAGCAATGTGCGATCGCAGCCCAGAAGGCCAACCGTATCCTGGGCTGCATCAAAAGATGTGTGGCCCGCAGGTCAAGGGAGGTGATTCTGCCCCTCTACTCAGCTCTTATGAGACCCCACCTGGAGTACTGCATTCAGCTCTGGAATCCCCAACATAAGAAGGACATGGACCTGCTGGAGCGGGTCCAGAGGAGAGCCACAAGGATGATCAGAGGGATGGAGCACCTCTCCTATGAGGACAGGCTGAAAGAGTTGGGGCTGCTCAGCCTGGAGAAGAGAAGGCTCCAGGGAGATCTTATTGCAGCCTTCCAGTCCCTAAAGGGGGCCTACAGGAGAGCTGGGGAAGGACTTTTTACTCGGGCATGGAGTGATAGGACGAGGGGGAATGGCTTTAAGCTGGAAGAGGGCAGGTTTAGATTAAACATTAGGAAGAAGTTTTTCACTTTGGGGGTGGTGAGGCACTGGAACAGGTTGCCCAGAGAGGTTGTTGAAGCCCCATCCCTGGAGGTGTTCAAGGCCAGGCTGGACATGGCCTTGGGCAACCTGGTCTGGTGGGAGGTGTCTCTGCCTATGGCAGGGGGGTTGGAACTCGATGATCTTCAAGGTCCCTTCCAACCTAAACCGTTCTATGATTCTATGATTCTATGATAAGTATATGGCTCATGGTATCTATTTTGCCAAAATAGTGGTGTCCATGTTGGCAGATTCAGCTCAGGTTTTTCACCCTTTGTGACCTTTCCATGTCAGAAGAGGAACACAGGTGGGGAACTTGCTTCTACTACTGTGTGTTTCCAATGACTCTGTTGCATGTCTCTGAGAGCTGTTAAAAATTGGAATGACTTTGATGGGTCAATATCTGTTAAATGTGAAGCTAAAATGTTCCATGTCTTGTGCTAAACCAAGCAGTTGTGTTCTGATCGTGGACTCGTCTAAAGGACTGCTGTGTCCCAAAGGGTAGCCACAGTGTCCTGTTCACTTTATGTCTGAATTTACACACCAGAAGTACAAGGAAGGGCAAGCTCATAAGAAGGAGAAAAGCCGTGAGAAAAGGAGTGGGAATTGTCAGGACTATATCTGTAGGTATCTAAAATGGCAACTCCCATATGTGATATTTATGAAACATCTGTGGATTTTCAGTGCTGGTAGCAAAATGAGAATATTGAATCAGATTTGGGATGTGGTGTCCCTTGTCTAATTTAGAAAGATTTTATGACAAAATACTGGTAACGAAGTTACCTTTCAGTCATACTGCCAAAGAGAGAACGTCCTCCTCTTTCTATAATTGCAATAACAGATTCACTTCAGCCCCTCAGAAGATTTCAGATTTGTTTGCCAAGTTTCCTTAGAGCGAAAAAACAGCTAGAGCCACTGTCTGCTGCCTCATCATGGGGCGGGGTGGTGGTGGTGGTGGTTATTTTTTTAAAGGCTGACTGCAGAATTTCATGTCCAAATCAGCAGAGGAGACCTTTGACAAGATGGTCATGAATGTGTTTTACGTTCGAGTTTGTAATGAAAAGCTAAAATTGTCAGTATTTGAGCTCTAGAGATTGTACTTTTATCTGAAGCTCCCTCAATTACAGCTGGCATCTGATGGAAGTTGCTTGGTTTGCTTTTTAGATTGATGTGTTCCTGGCCAGAAGTCTACTGGAGAAGCTATATCTGTTTCAGGTATTTCAGTTAACTTTTATGCAGTGCTAGTTTGTTTAAAATAAATTCAAGAGCAGTAAGTATCCTTACTGATTCAGCCTGCCAAGATCTTGGATATAGGCAAGCCTGTTTGGGTCTCAGTCAATTGAAATATTTAAATGGTTGCGAAGAGAGGAATGGTCATTTATGGCACAAACTTGTTATTAAGTCACTCCCTTTAACCACCCTAAGGGACTACTTTTAGTAGATGATGTCTTTTTATCGTGGATAAGATATTTTTGGATAAATCTGCAGTTTCTTAGCCATCTTCTGTCATCACTGATTTCTGCTGTCATCACTGTTTCTTTACTAAACAAACATTTCTTTAGGACTGATCCTATTTAAAATGTCATCGGTATTCATTAATCAGTGCGATTCATCAGAAGAGCCCCCTTATGTTGTGGAGATGAAACTAACTAGTGACTGAAGCTGGAGATATGTTAGGAAGGCAGCAGTCTATTTTCCATTCTGCCACTGAATTTCCCTAATCATTTTATCCTTGTGATTCACTTTTCCCATCTGTAAAATGGGAATTCTTTTGAGGCTGTTGGATGAAATGTTCATTATAAGCCTGTGGTGTCCACTGGTAAGCCCACTGCCTCCTCTACAGAACCTCTGCACGGCACGTGCCAGCAGAGCATGGCTGGAGACGGCCAGACACGGTGGACCAGACACTCAGCCTTCCCTCTGGGATACCCACAGTTGTTCTGTGTCAGGAGTGAGCATTGGTTAGTGAAGGGGCCTGTGGGTGTTCTGGAGAAATGGCAGCTCTGAGCAGGAGGCTGCTATGGCTGGAAGATTTAATTTGGATACCACATTGTCCTCTCTGCATTCCCAAACGGTTCAGAAGAGAGACCCATGTGGCTAAACCTGGGTTTGATGTCCTGACTAGCTACATGTGGCCCATGTCCTGTAAGCTAACACCACTTGTGTAAATCCACAAATATTTTACTTTTAGGTAATAACTCTCCAGAGGGTTAATGCTGGGGAATGGCATTTTTAATTGCTTCTAACACTTTCTTTTTCTGTTAGACTAACATGATACTATTTTCCTGTGTTACAGTTTATTGTGGCATATGAGGGGCAGGAATGGGGTTGTGTAGTGACAAAAGCAAAAGACTGGAGGGAAAGCAACAGGCTTTATAGGTCATACTCCCAAATCCCCTGATGACTCACAAATCAGTCAAGTAATTTCTTTTCTTGATGTCTTGTGTCCATCTAGCAAGTGGATCTACATATGAGAGGACAGGGAAGGTTGAGTTAGTTTCTGTGAAGTTCTTTGATCTTTAAATGAAGAGGGTTTGATGAAACGGATTTGTTTTCCAGTATCCTATTCGTCCAGCTTCCATGACATACGATGACGTTACACATTTATCAGCGAAGATAAAACCAAAGCAGCAAAAGGTTGGTTATCATTTGAGTCCAGTCTGTAAAAGTTGTTTTATGTTTTGCAGAATGTACTTAAGAAAAGCACATTGTGCTATTAAGCTGTTACAGCTATGCAGCTACTTGCGGGACCAGATCTCTGTGCTTGGAGGTATCGGGGGAGTCTGTCTTTGTGTCTGTAAAGTAGGGTTTAGAATAAGAGTAGTTTATAAAGAAGGGAATTAAAGTCATCATGGAAAAGCCACTCTTCTAATGTAAAATAGAGTTACTCAGGGAAACGTAGTTACTAGCACTAATTCAGTCTTTAGGTGCTTCTGCTAATACAGCTTGATTTAAAAGGTTTTTACAGCATTCAGAAAAGGGTTGAACTTTGGAGGCATGCTCTGTCTTTCAGTGTCAGTGCGGGTCTTGATTTCTCTCTTGCCTGGCTGTGAACCATCGGCAGTCCTTTTGAAATCAGTGGGGTTGTATAGGTAGTGAAAGCATAGCCAAAACCAAAATGATTGCACTTGCTTGCAAATGTATCACAAAACTGTGGCGATGGTTTTAAAATGCCTTATTTAAAAAACTCAGAAATACATGTCTGTGATATTAGGATTTTGTTCTGGGAAATGGTTAAGGAGAGTGCTTGTGTGAACTTTGGAGTTAGGATGCATGTTGTGTTCAGGAAGTCTTCTATTAAAATTAGCAAACATTTGCATTGTAAACCCTGTGCAGACTTGTAAATCTGCCATCTCATCCAGGGGCTTGTAACTAGTTCAGTTTATGAGTAATGCAAAGGGGAATAAAAAATGAGTAAATAGTTGTGACGTGAATTTATAAGGCCTTTGACACACCCTGAGGAAGAATATATACTGTATTGTTTCAGCATATAAAGAGAAGTGCTGTGCAGAAAAGCACTTATTTTTGAACATTTGTCTGAACTTTAAAGTTTGAGGGGGGGAAGTTCTCCTCGTAACTAAAAGCTTAGACCTTGTTTCTGTGCTTCGACCGGTGTAAATCAGGAATAACTATGAAGTCAGTGGTAAATGCTGCAGTCTCAAACTTAGCAGCGTCAAAGCCTTTGCCTCTGAAGAGGACATAGTTACTTTACACTGCTTGCTACCCGGACTAGAAGGAAACACACCTGAAGTTTGAGAGATTCTCAATGGATCCTCAGTGATGGGGAGGCTTGAAGTATATTGCTTGGGCACTTGATCTGTACTAACAGGTAAACTAGACTGATGATGTAGTGGAAGGTACCCATCAAAGTGTAAGTGTATTTCAGTGCTGCCTAAAGAACTCTCGTTTCTCTGCTCACATTAATTTACATAGGAGTTTATATATCCCTAGCTTATTGTTAAAATGTCCCCATCCTACAAAACCCCATTATATATGCTTAACTTTATGCATGAGATTTGCCCTGTGGGTTTGAATGATGCTGCTTATGTATTATAAATTTGCTGCAAACCTATGGATATGTTAGCAAGCGTGGGATTGAATTTTAATTGGTATGTTCGGGGTTCTGCCATGGTAATTAGCTGTCTTTCCTTTCATATTATTTAGGTTGAACTTGAAATGGCCATTGATACTTTGAATCCTAACTACTGTCGCAGCAAGGGAGAACAGATTGCTCTCAACGTAGATGGCACGTGTACAGATGAAACAAGTACCTATTCCTCGTAGGTGTCCTCTTTGCCTTCATTTCCTTTTTGTGGTGAGCATAGATATATGTATGTCCACCAGGGCTTCAGGGAAAGGTGAGAACAAGTGCTTTGGACACTGTTATATAGCAAGTATTCTCGGAAGTAATCTACATTTTTTGGCGTGCTTCGTGAATTCTGAATTGTAAACAGAACGATGAGTATACATATTTGCTGCAGTTGTTGATATTCCATTTTGAGAACTGGTGATTTCAGACCTTTAACATCTGTATGCCACATTGCCTGTAGAATACAATCTCACAGCATTGATCTGTCTACAGGAAGCTGATGGACAAGCAAACTTTCTGCTCTTCGCAAGCTGCCAGTAATGTTTCCCGCTATGTAGCTGCTGTTTATAAAAAAGGTAAGTTTGTTTTGCTTACCCCTGACATCAGTGAAACACGCTGATTTCAGTGTTAAAATAAGACCTGTTTGTTCTTTTTACTTCAGCTTAGGTTTTAATTGACTGATGTGTCTTTAAAGAAAGGAGAATTTTTGCTAATCAGTGTTCCCAGAGTCCTTGGGAAGGTCTAGCAAAATTGTAAATGTTATACAAGAACACTGTGGATTGGTAGATGCCTCCAGGATCTCAACAGTGCATGGTGACCTGAAATAATGCAAATTTGTAGCATAAATTTGTCATTGTTATTTAAATTACTATCTCTGTCGAGTTGTGTCTGTCTCATTTTCCTGTTCCAACACTTTTTGCCACTCGCTTGTCTCCTAATGCCATCACAGTGTTTTGATCTGATGATCATCTGAGATGAAAATATATATGACTTTTGTACTACAAGTCTCCTGAACTGTAGGTCTGGTCTGAGCCAGAATGTGGCCCTCTACAAGATCTGATTTAAACACAAAAAGGAAAGTAGCAGAAATAGGTCTTGGTCTTTGTGGTGGGTTGACCTGAACTGGATGCCAGATGCCCACCAAGCTGCTCTGTCACTCACCTCCTCAGCAGGATGTGGGGAGGAATAAGGTGGAAAAAACCTCATGGGTCAAGATAAAGGCGGTTTAATAAAGCAAAAGCAAAGGCCGTGTGTGGAAGAAAAGCAAAACAAAAGATTTACTCTCTACTTGCAGCCAGCAGGTGATGTCCAACCACTTCCTGGGAAGTAGGGCTTCATAAGCGTAGCTGTTGCTCTGGAAGACAAATGTCGTAATAATGAATCCCCCACCCCACCGCGGCCTCCTTTCTCTTGGCTTTTATTGCTGAGCAGACATCAAATGGTATGAAATACCCCTTTGGTCAGTGTGGGTCAGTTGTCTTGGCTATGTCCCCGCCCAAGATCTTGCCCACCCCCAGCCTTCTGGTGAGGGGGAAATGTTGGGGAGACAGCCTTGAGGCTGCACAGCACTGCTCAGCAGCAGCCAAAACACTGGTGTGTTATCAACACCCTTCTACCTACCAGTACAAAGCACAGCGCTATGAGGGCTGCTGTGGGGAAAATTAACTCCATCTCAGCCAGAACCAGTACAGTCTTTCATACTCCTTTGAAATCCTGAGCACTGGATGAATTTTTCACTTTGATCCCTTTTTACATTTTACTGTATTAAATATTTATGTTCAGTTGAAGCTGTGCCTTTACAGAGATAGGTAGATAATGAAAAGTGCTGTCCTTGTGTAGTGGAAAAAAACTACTTTAACCAATGTTCATTCTCTTTTTCAGGTGAACTTCACCTGACTCCACTACATGGAATTCTTCAGCTGAGGCCGAGCTTCACCTACTTGGACAAGGCTGATGCAAAACACCGAGAAAGAGAAGCTGCTAATGAAGGTAAATGCTCCACAAGTTGTGTTTTCTTTTGGGAGGTGAGATACAAGTTCTGTCTATAATTTTATTGATAATAGTCATTATATTCTGAAGGTGTTTGTTATTACAACATACTGATTATAAGGCCATTTCTCAGATTCTTTTGCTGATCTTATTTTCAGTGTAGCTGCATAAATGCTTTTGTGGGCACAGTGTGGGGGGTTGGCAGGGGGATGGGAGGTGGTGGATAGTGTCAAAGGACAGCAATAGCCAGTGTGTCACCACTGCCACTGAGAAGTTACAATGCAAAGCTCGTGGGAGCAGTATCTCCTATCGTAGGAGCAGTGTGGTGCTGTCATACATTGCATAGTTTGACAAGCTGGGATTGAATCCATGGTTATGTAGTTCTTAGTACTGCTTTCTCCCTGCATGGGCCCCCAGACAGTTGCAGGTTGGCTTTGGCTCCTTACTGAAGGGGTGTGTTTATTCTGTTGTATTTTTTGGCAGGTGGTGATTCATCCCAGGATGAAGCTGAAGATGATGTTAAGCAAATTACTGTATGTCCAAATTTCCTTTTTATGATAGTTCACAGTTCACAAGAAAGCATGACAATTCACACCCAAATAAAAGGATGGGAAACCTCAGCTCATCCTGGTGACCCAGGGCTTGGGAGGGGGGAAAGCAAGGTGGACTTGCCCCTGTTGCACAAGCATAAAGATGGTTTTGACAGCAAGAAGTGATTCATTTGAGCTAGGGTCCCTAGTTTCTGTTACTTATGTACCAAATAAATAATGCAGGCATTTTGTTTTGAGGCTGTATTTAATGATAATGATGCCCAAATCTTTTAGGTACGATTCTCTCGCCCTGAGACTGAACAAGCTCGTCAACGACGTGTTCAGTCCTATGAGTTCCTGCAGAAGAGACAAGCAGAAGAGCATTGGGTTCATCTACATTATTATGGCTTGAAGGTGGGTGTGTACTGGCTGCTGCGGAGGCCGCCTGGGCCTGAAGGCTCAGCCAAGTCTAGAACTGTCTTTAAATCTGGGCCCACGGGAATCAGGGAATCATGAAAAGATAATGAAGAAAAGTAGGTCTGTAGGCTTGAATGGACCCTGCAGTGTTGTGTGCCTCCTCCACTGGATAATGCTTTGGGGTCTCCACACTGGAAAATGTTTAAAACTGAGAGTTGGACATACATATAAGGAGGCCTGAGTACAAGAATCACTCAGGTTTTGGATTATGAACAGGACTTCATGAAAGACTTGGGGAACACAGTCAGTTGAGTGTCAGAAATCCTGTTTGTCTGACCCACAGGCATGTCTGTCAGGAGATTTTGAAGTCACAGCAACAGAAATGTTCCCATATCACATGAGTATCATCCGAAAAAGTGAAAGCAGAACATCAGTTAGCAATGTGGAATGCTTGAGTGGTGCAGTAATGACAGGGTGGTCACAGGTTGGAATGAGGAATCCAGGTCTCTGGCATTTTGTATGTTTTCAGTATGTGCTAGTGATTCTTGGTTTTCTCCATGTCTTCAGGATAGCCGTTCTGAACACGAGCGCCAGTATTTATTTAGTCAAGGTCATGGCCTTGCTGAAAACACGGAATTAATTAAATCTCCCAGGTAATGGTTTGATGATTTCCTACAGAAATTGCAGTAATTTGTTGGGATTGTTTTCAGAGTAATAAGCAGATACATTCTTTAAAAGTCTGATATTTGATAATTCTATCCATGATAAAAATTGAATTGTTTAAAAAATACAGAAACAAGCTACCCTTCAACTTATTTAGGTTGCTTTCTTTGTTTCCCTATGCTCTGAGATTAAAACTAGTTTTCACTTGGGGTTGTAGCCTCTTGTATGTTATCACAAACCTGCATTTTTGGGACTGTGAGTACTGTAAAGGAAAAGTAAAACAAAAGCTGCTTCTGGTTAAAATAAATTAAAACTCTAAAGCCAATTAACTTCCATTGTTAGCAAATCTTACAAAACTTTCTTTTGTCATTTGTGAGAGACACCTGAAACTACTTGAAACTTGTTCAGTTTTGTTTCTTGGTGACTGCAGCTATACAGGAATCCTCCCGTGATGCATTCGACACTAATGCTTCACAGTAATCTGATACAGCCATGGCTCAAGTTGTAGGAAAGTGGCAGACTCTCTCTGTTTAATGCTGTGGGTAACATCTCAGTGGAACAGAGCTAGGTGTTCTGAGAAGTCTTTTGGACCAGATTCTTTCCTTACAGACGCTGGTAATTACAGGGGTGGGAAAGACATTTTGCTTGTTGCAGGTGTGATTCTCTCTGTCTACGGGACTTCACGTGGTCCATCTTACTGCTGTGTCAGAGCACCCGCGTTTAATGTATTTACTCTTGCAGTTCCTCCGATTGGACACCTCTTATTTACAGAAGAGCTGGGATTCTGACTCCCACTTATTTCATACCTTCTCTTTGGGCAGATGAATGGCAATAGCTTTTACTAGTACTGAATTTACAGAGGAAGATGGGAGAGGAGGAAAGGGGAGAGCTCTCTTTTCAGGCTCATGTTTGTTTTGTAGATTCACACAAGTAGGATTGCTCTAAGCGAGAAATAACTGTACTTAAACTTGGAAAGTCCCAAGACAAGCATTTTAAGGATGTGTTTTCTTTTCTTCTAGTGAATATTTAATGATGCTGATGCCTCCAAGCATAGAGGAAGAGAAGTAAGTGTTTGTACAGAATGTTCAAAGTCCGTATTGGCTGGATGCTCTTTTTCATGGGCTGCAAATCTGCTTGTTTCTCTGCAGTGACAAACCAATGGCTCCGAGCAATGTGCTTTCTATGGCCCAGCTGAGAACTTTACCCCTTGCTGATCAGATTAAGATCCTGATGAAGAATGGTTTGTGGCTTTTGTAATACATTTGCACTTTACTTCGTGACTTCTAATTGCCTCAGATAAGGCACCTTTCCTAGTAGTATCAGTTCTGTCGCCCCACCAGACTGTCTGGTGCTCTGATTCTGTGAAGAATACAAATCCCGAGCCTTTCCTTAAGACAACCTACTGTGCATAGAAGAGCAGTAACGGTAGATCTTACTGCTGATCCTTATGTTTGCAGTCAACCTGCTCTTAGAATAATTTCTAATCTGATGACAGCTTTCTGGATACTGCTATTTCAGCTGGGTATCTCCTGGAATGTGGGGTCTGAGCGTGAATTATAAGTTGAAGGTTAATGCAACAAGCCGCACTTTGGCATTTTCTGGGAAGTTTCCAGTAATATGCACTTCATGAGTGTAATCTAGAAATTTAATTTTGTCTCTTCAGAGTTACTATCTGATGAGAGCAAATCCTGAGGACTTTGCCTCAGGAGCTTCCTGTCTTGTCAGGTATCTCTGTTTCCAAATATTGCCAAAGGCATAGATATTTTTTTAATTTTATTAATGCATTAATTTGGGACCAGTTAAGCTAATCAACTTTCATGCAACATTAGCCGATATTTTTAGAACATATAATGACTACAGTGCAGCGGGGCGGGCTTAGTAGAAATTAGGTTTGGGGTTTTTTTAAGATACAGCTTTGACCATGAACTTCAACATAAATCGTAGTGTCCTACATTTATAAATCTATGTCTTTATCATGTGCATTGAAGAAACCCTTAATCTGGTGTGTATTTTGCCTTTCAGTGAAAGTCATGCCATTTGCAAATCTGATGAGTTTGCTAGGCTCTGGGACTGACTCTACGGCAGTTCTCCGCTGTATACAGCAGGTGGCAATGCTGGTCCAGGGAAACTGGGTGGTGAAGAGGTACGGCTTGTCTTTGTTACTGGGACGTGGTTTTCTGCCTTAAGGAGGGGATCAGAACAATGGATTTTATGTACTCATCTCCTTGTGTCCCAAAGTAGCCGTGTGCTTAACACACAGAACTGTAAAATCTTGATGTAGTGTTTGGTGCTTTTTAGTGCAGTCAGATATTCAAAATTCAAAGAGTTGATGTTAAAGGTTGATACCTTAGTACCTACCCCAGCTAAAACTATGGCTGAGCAGTGGGGGAATCTATATGTGCATTTAAGTTATGTTAGGTGTTTGATGGTGTCTTCATTTATGTTCTTTTGTGAGAGGACTGTCCCGAATTCTTCCAGAGATTAGCGTCAAATATAAACACAGAAAATGAAACCAGTGTCAGCTATAGTATTTCTTAGCTAAATTTGGTCAAAGAAAGATCTTTGTGCAGTCACCTTGCTGTTCATCAGCGGATGCTGCTCTTGTCAGCTGAAAGCTACCCTCTAGAAGGCATTACTCGTTTAATAAATCAAGCGTGGGGTACTGAGTGTACCACATGAAATGGATTCTGTGTCATCCTCCTGTTTATTAGGATAAAGCATACCACTGGGAATTGAAGTCTAAACTGCAGTATGATTTTTTTACCTAGGTGAAGCACTGCATGTGGAGAATTATAGTCTCTGGAATAGATCTCTGTGTTAAAATGAGTGGCACCAGCTACCAGTCCCAAGTGTGTACGCAGGATGTGTTTCAGCTACTGTGATACACGCCTGTATTAGCAGTGTGAGCAGATTTTACAGCAACCCCTGCTGTCCCTCCAGCCTTTCCAGAAGGAAGCTGGAAGCAAGTTGAAGGAGTATATTAGCATTCAGATTGTTTTTATGTTATAGCTGATTCTTTACTACTAGTCTGAGGAGGATGTATATATCTCTAGTAGATGTGTCGTGTTTGGGATGGTTGGGCACAGAGCAGCATGTGCACACATCGGAGCTTTAAAGGCAGAGGGGACCCATTTCTTTGGCCTGGGTAGGATCAAGATCATGATTGGGTTGCCTTGAGGCTTTGGAGAGCATGCTAACAACTGTCATCCAGTTGATCTCGCAGGCAGACAAGGACACAGGGTAGTGTTGGTCTCAGGGCTGTTTGATTCGAGCGTGACATTTTGTAGTATTGTTCTCTTAAGCCCTTGATTGCTGGGGAGGAAATAAAACCCCCTTATGCCCATACATCAGCATTTTGGCTAAATGCTGCCTTCAAGTCTATGTACCACGTTAGCCTAAGCATTTCTTAGGATCATTGTGGTCTTGTTTACACCAATCCAAGGGGCAGGATGGGCTTTGCAAGAACAAAGCAGAGCTTGCACCTGTGTTGCACGCATCTGCTAGCCACAAGGCTGTGCTTTGCTGGTGTAAGTCTTTTTGCACTGCACTGTAATTGCAGTGACGTAATTACACCAATGTTAATTCGTTTAATGAAAACTGTGCTTTGGATAAAGGTATAATTTAACTGCAGAACAGGGAGGACGTGTTTGTGATGCTAATCTTCACCAATGCCATTTTTCTGGAGTACCTAGTAACTAATCCGTCTCCCCTTTTAATTAACAGTGATGTCCTCTACCCGAAAGATACTTCTAGTCCACATAGTGGAGTCCCTGCAGAAGTGCTCTGTAGAGGGAGAGACTTTGTTGTAAGTATAAAAGTGTTTGTTGTTTTTAAAGGAAAATGCAGGTGAAGTTTGCCTGAGATGCCAAGGCATTGCAAAACTGCTCCACTGCAATAAGGTGTTTCCTCTAAAGAAATTATTTGTACTTTAATCCTGAAGGTGTTATTACAAGTCTGTCATGGGAGTGTTGGTGTAGATTAATATTGTGGCTGGCTGGCAGGTTCAGATCATCTGTCGTTAATAGTATTCATCCCTTTCTAATACATGCTGTAGAGCCCCTATCACATAGCCCCCACAGCGTGGGGCTGACAGAAACGCCAGGACTGGATAATAAAGCGCTTGTTTCTCCAGATATATTTCCGTGGGCTCAGGACCGTGAGGTCTCAGGAGGGCGATGTGGGTAAGCCTTGTGCTCCGTGAGCATGCACTGTTGGTCTTTAGAAAGGACTTTACTCCCCAGAGCTGCTAATCAGTGAAAGGACTTTGTTCCCAGGCACCTTTTGTGAGCAGTAGCTGCACATGGAAGTTGAAATGAATACAGGTCTTGTAAACACACACATAACCACAGCAAAAGGGAACAACCTCTGCATTGTTTTTATTTTCGCTAACCATGGAAAGAATTAAGTTCCTAAGTGGTTCCTAAGTTCATACTCAGTTTCTGGCTTCCACCCCATCAAAGAGAAGCTGATGAGTGCATTGCGCTCATTTTTTTCAGTTTGACCTGACTGTTCCCCTTGTTTGCAAAGTTTGTTTATGAGATTTAGCTCTGAATAGGAGCATGCTGTGCAAGAGACTTTAAGGATATTACAGTACTAGTGTAAGATAAAACTGATGGTGATTGAAACTGACTTTTTTATTGTGTCTTGATGCCTGCCCAAGACACTGCCATATGGGGACCTGGATTCAGGTGTGACTTAAGTCTTTAGGGCACAGCAGATTAGGTGACATGTCGTGTGTAAAGTTCTAGGGGCCAGAAATTATTATGCTCAGTTAAGTAAGCAGTAGTGTTTTAGCGATTAAGATGTAAAGATAAATTATTTTCATTTGAATTATGTCAAATACACCTTATATGAGAAATGGATCTGGGTTGATTTTAAAGGCAATAAATGTGCTCATTAGCTCTACAACAGGTAAAAAGTTAAAATATTAGAAAATAGAAAACGTCAATATTTCTGGCTTTCAAAGTGAAATGTCTAGTCGTAAGGCTCAGAAATACTATATAATGCTGTATTGCATCTGTGGAGAAAATGTATCCTAGCTTATTTCTCTGTATACATTTGTGTAAAGTAATTAATAAGGTTAAAAAGTATTTATGGCCAATAGTGACTTATGGTGTCCACCTGGTCCATGTTGTACTTCGGGAAGCAGGAAAAGTAATTTGTGTCTTTTCTGAAAGCTTCTGTTTTTTCCCCAGATTCTTACATAATAAACTCAGAGGACATGAGTACCATTGGCTCTAGTTGAGGGTAAAGGGCCTGAGAGAAATGGCTGTCAGAGTTGTGTGCAAGGAGAGCTGATCTACTTCCTTTGGACAGCAGCTTCTTGTGCTTTAGAACAGAAATGCCCTGTGCCCTAAAGTGAGCATCATGGTTTTGTGTGTTTGTGGGCAGAGGGAAGCTGAATCAGAGGGAAGGATGACATTGTAAGGCAGGAAGAAACTGACAGTAATGAGATTTTGAATTCTTCGCAACATTATTAATACACATAGACTAAAAGAGGTTGCTGGCTACTTAAATGGAGACAGGAAGAAATCAAAGGTCATATTCAGAGTGTGTTCTGCCCAAGTCCTCATATGTCCTGCTAGCCCGCTCTCAGCAGCTGCCTCTCAGGATGTTAGACCGTAGGAGCTGCTCTGCACAGCACCTATCTTTTCCATTAACTGGGGACAAGTATGTGAGTGACAGGCCATCTCAGCATAACTTCAAGTGAGATGTGCATTGAAGAAGGGAACGGGCACTTTCTAGGGGCCTGTGTGCTGCAGAAGGGAAACAGTCATCAGCCTCTACAGGCCCCTACATTAACTGAAATGGATGAAGAGGTTTTTTAGGTTGATGACTATGTATGGGAGAAGCTGAGCCTCAGGTGCGACTTGTGGAGTCCCATCATCACTGCAGTGGATCTTTTTTTTTTTGGAAGCTAAATGGAGTTTGAGTTCAAGAGAGTCTTTATAGCTTTTGTAGTCACGGGTTCACCAAGGCAAACCATGGACTCTCGAAGCTGTTGATACTGTGTTCATGGCCATTTGAGGACAGAAGAGGCCAAAAAGCGTTTTCCCGCTACCTGGCCGAGAGTCATCTACTTCCACATTCTTGAATGGAATGGGGTTTTCATTTTTCTGGTAACATCATTGAACGAGGTCATTACTACAACTTCAGTAAAGCAACTGCTAAATACAGTTACTAGGTTTTTCTCCTTTGTTGCCTTCCTAGATGTGGAAGTTCACACGGGACCGCTGGGTTGTGAGAAAGGAAGTGGCAGCAGTTACAAAAGTGAGTGATGTTTTTTTCTTCCTAAATCAGGAGTTGGTGATAAGTGTTGGGCATTGTCTATAGGTTGGTAGTGTATGCTGCTGCAAGTCTTGTCTCACGTTCACAGCATCTGCATTACTGCTGACTTTCAGTGCTGCTCACCAGGTGTGCCTTCGCTTTGGGATGGGTATAGATACATACTCTTTTTAGAAATGTTTCAAGCAGCTGCCACAGTTACCGCAACTCCACAGGGTATGACTGGCCTTGTAGCTGAGCCACTGGAATGCATCCTGTCCTCTGATCTGTTTCGGTGGAAAGCTGGACACAGTTTGAATTAAGCTGACTGATCATGCACCAAAACAGATGAGTGCTTGTGCAGTCCACACAAGCTACTCTGCTTTGGGTGTGTTACAAAAGAGCAACTCTTCTGTTAGCGTTTGCCAGTTGTCCATATTGAATAAAAGCTTTAAATCAACTCAGGCACCTGAATGTTCTGTTAAAACTGGCAAATGAATGAGAAACACTAAGTAAAGATGACAAAAAATAATTTCCTTAAAATGCAGTAAAATGATAAAACACGAGTCAATTTATGCACAGATCATCTATTTTTGGAATGTAAGATCCAGTATGGCTTAAAAGGTGTGCATGTGTAGGTGCAACATGTCTGACCTGCAGCTCTAAAGTAAGATTAAGACTGTAGAATATGCTTCTCTTCACAATAGAGTCTTTTCATCTCGGTATGGAAACTCCCTTTTCTTCACAGAACATGCCATGAGCTATTTGACTCTCAGGTGATTAATCACCACTGCTCTCTGAAGTCTTGTGCTTTTAACATTGTGTGAAAGTGTTGGTGCAGAGGAGGAGAAGTTTCTCTGACTTAGCTGGGTGTGTATTCATGGACGTGCCTCATGCATACTAAATCAGCCCATCTCTTCCTGTCTCAGGGAACAGTGCCCATTGCTGCGTGGCTGCGTATGTCCTGTGTAAGCTGACTTCCATATGATTTATGCTTTTTATTTTCCTTTTAGCTTTGCCCAGAAGATGTGAAAGACTTCCTAGAGCACATGTCTGTGGCAAGAATAAACAAAGGTTGGGAGTTCATGCTCCCTTATGATGAAGACTTTGTTAAGAAGCATCCAGATATAGTTCAGAGGCAACATATGCTGTGGATGGGCATCCAGGCCAAGTAAATGACTTGTTTTATTTTGGCGGAATAAGATAAAAACAGCGAACTATCTAGTACAAAGTTTCTATAGACATTGATAGATAATTTGATCTGTATTGCCTCGAAGGTTCCACCTCATGTTCACCAGGCAGTGGTGTGGTGTGGGGTGTCACTGTACCATTCAAATCATTCCTGTTCCTTGGCTCCCTGGAGAAATTGAGTGTTCTATCTAATGGCTAAAGCTGGCATGGCTGCATGTAGGCGTAACAACTGAAACTGTCCTGTTAAATTTTATCTTTGTCTTTCAGATTAGAAAAGGTCTATAATCTCTTAAAGGAGCACTTGACACCAAAGAAACAAGAGGCACAATCAGGTAATGATCCAAGCAGATCATCTTGAAGCACATGCATCCCTCCATATTCCTGGGTGATGTTTTGGATTTCCTTTCTGGTTTTCAACATGGTGGGGACTGGTCTTGTTTTGTTTGATATTTTTTCTTTCTTGCAATTTCTTCTGGGTTATTTGAGACAGATCTTGGTCTTTAGTAGCATCACTAATGTTGGAGTTATACAAGCTTACTGTAGCATCCCTGTAGCAGAGCAGGGAGGATTCCTTGGCCCTGGGGACTCGCTATTTGATAGTGTAAAACCGGCTGGTTCTGTTAACTGCTTCTTCATTTAAAGCAGCTTGTATGGTGTAAGGGTGTGAGCAGCTCCTGAAGAGAGGACAGGGCCAGTGCATAGCTAATTCTCACCTCTCAGTTTGCAAGCTAATGTGCATGAGGTGATTTTTTCATTTCCCCTGATTTGCACTGGGCTGTCTGTGGCGTGCTTGTGGGCTGAGCAATTAATGAAGAACGCGTTTGGCAGGGGGCTGTAAGGAGGTGTGAAGCTGTCTGGTTTTGACATCCTTCTCCACCATGGATGCCAGTGAGAATATTAAAGTTAGCTGCTCCATAATCCTTAAAGATTGTGAAAACTTGAGAATCCGGAGAGTTTTGACTAAGCATTTGGCTCATTGCCAGATACTGGAGCCAATGAAGAGTATAATCAGAACTGACAAACGCACATATGAATCCATGTCAATACCCTGTGTCTGATCTGCTTGGAAGGATTAGGTATTGGGTTATTTGGAGAGGATTAGCGAGCCTAACAGCAGAGAAGATAACAGCATGTGTGCTGTGCATGCTTTTACCTTAAACACAGCACTCCTTCCTTTGGCATTGAGACTGGATTCCTCTGCTGCCAACATGCCCCTTCCTCTCACCCTTGGATAGCTGGGTGTGGAGAGGACACAGGGGAAGAGGCGCAGGATTGCATGGGAAAGGACTCCCTCCTGTCCATTTCTCGCCATCACTGGGTAATAATACTAAGAAGGGGGTCTCAGACTTTCGTACTGTGCACCTCATGCTAAAAGGGTGTTCAGGTTCACCATTAACCCTTTCACTCTCCTCACTGTACCCATAGGACGTCCTTGTCCTGGCTCTGGCAGTTGCTGCAGCAGGCCCCACCAGCCACTAAATACTCAAAAAAATAAAAGCTGTTGGGCAGAGAGCATTTGGGTCACAAGCAGGGATGTTTAAGCATTCTGTATCCTGGTTTCCTGATTTGCAGAAAAGGGCCTAGTGATTGAACAAGTGCACTTTGTCTTTGTTTCAGGTTCCTTGACTGGAACAACCTTCCCCAAGCAGCTGGCTTACAATTGTCAATGTGTTTATCTTTAAAAAAAACAAACACCACCACCTCTCCCCAAAAAAAACCCCAAAACTAAAGCAAAATTTAATCAACAAACTGGGTTTATATCCTAGATTTCACAAGCAGATGATGTTTTGTGGTTTTATTTCACTATGAGCCCTTCAAGAAACATTCTGCAAGACCAGAGCCCTGGTTATGGTGAGATTTATGGTATCTTTTGTTTCTTACTAGCTCATCCATTGCTGGTTTCTGGGGAGCAAAGGGTCAACACAGCTAAAGCAAAAGTCAAGCAAAACTATGGGCAGCTGGAGAAGGAGCTCCAGAAGCAAAAGGCAGAGATGAAATCATATGACACCTCAGCCAAGATGGATGTTTCCAATATCCATATTAAAGAGGAGCCTGTGAGTGACGAGGAGGTGATGGATACCTCGGCTTATAAGGGCATGAACAACGGCATTGTCAACGGCCTCCATGCGGAGGAGAACTCCACGGACTCTTTAAATGGCCACTTGCCTGGAGGCTGCATTGACCGGGTAGCCCAAGAACTGAAGGCGTTTGTGTCGTCAACATTTAAGAAACAATTTGTACTCACCCTGAGTGAGCTTAAACGGTTATTTAACCTTCACTTAGCCAGTCTGCCTCCAGGACATACGTTGTTCAGTGGCATTTCAGACAAAATGTTACAGGACATGGTGTTGGACACTGGCTGCAAACAGATTTTGGTGCCTGTAAGTATGTCTTTCCCTTGGTGTACTTTGGGGAGGAGAGACTGGGGGGATGGTTAAACACCTGAGCTGTGAAATGTGTGGCCTGTGCTGGTGGCCTGGAAGAACAGATGTGCTCTGAGTAACTATCCAATATTGGATATGTTGAAGCTGCTGGAGGTCTGTGTGATGTCCTGCTTCTGGCAGGCCCTGCACTCTGCTTGCTTTGCAGTGTGCTGTGCTTCATAGCTTAGTTGTCTTCGGGGCTCTGTTTCCACGTCCATGCTGTTAGGCTGCAGTGACTCACTGTCCCAGCTTGCTCCTGTAAGATGATCTAAGGCAGTCCCAGATTCCCGTCATCTCTTCTGGAGTTGCACAAGCGCCTTCTCTCAGGGAGGGAACACAGTTGGGAAGGAGAGGTGGCAGTGACTGCCTGGGGGTGGCAAGGCACTCCCAGCAGAGCCCTTTGGGAAGCGACAAACCATACCTGCAGCAGGTGTCTTTGGTCAGTCTTTTCCTCCTAGTGTGCAGAGGTGTCTTTGTTTCTTTGTCTTTATGGAAATGACACATGTGATTGCGTGAGACAGAGCCAGGTTTGTGTGACAGTAGATTGCTTAGGAAAGGAAAAGGAATTTGGCATCATGGGAAAGAGCCTAAAAGGAAATTAATTTTACAAGACATCTGGCAGTGCTGATTGGGTTGCAACCAGAACGAGCTTGGGAGTCAGCTGCCGTTGGGGAGAGAGGAAGAGAGACGTGAACTGTTCCAAAGAGCAGGCAAGGCGGAAAGAGGAGGAAGCGGGCAGGCTGACAAGAGAGAGCCCGGAGCACGGGAGGTGAAACCCAGCTAAGGAATAAGGGTTGCTTCGGGGGGCTGAAATAACATGTTCAGTCCTGTGCAAAGTACATGTTGTGGCACCTGGGAACCCAGCAACAGACTTGAAATGCCACTAGGGAGACTACCAATTTCGGTGCTTTCTGCTTTCTCTTTTGACAGCTTCCAAGTCCTGGGGTCACGTTTGCCTGGAACTGCCTCTTGGTGCGGGCTAGGCTCTCCTGTGTAGGCGGTGTAACGTGTGCGTTTGCCATGCTGGTGGTAAATAGCTGAGGCCATTGCTGTGCTATTGCTTGGCAGTGGGACTTGTTTGCTTTGGAAATTTTTGGATTTTGGAAATGTTTCCATCCACTCTTTGCTTAAAGGCTGTGAAGAGTAAAAGTGGGATAGTTTCTTCTTTCAAAAAACAACCAAAATAAAATCCTCCTCAAGAGAGGTGTTTGGGGACTTCCTTCTGTCTGGAAAACCCTGTCACAGGAGACCTGCAGAGGTGTAGAAATGGTCACTGGAACATCTCTTGCTGGAGGTCTGCTGTAAGTTTTAGATCTGCTGACCCAGAATTTACTGCAGAACTTGAGATCCTGTGCAGGAGCCTATACTGTTATCAGCAATGTACATCATTACCCCCCAAGCCTCCCCCTGATGCTCTGTGCAGATGGCAGAGGTCCTGGGGCTGGTTTTACTCTGTGCATGGGCTCATACACTTTGGCGTTTCTTGATTGTTCCCCTGGACAATTTTGTCAGAACCCTACAAGGGCGCCTGAGCTCAGGGAATGCCTGGAGAGTTATTCAGTGTGGGATTTCATAGTTGCTCATTAGTTTTCTGTAATTGAAAGTGCTTTGGTGATAAAAATCAATGATCTGAGGTAATTAAAATGATGTTCTGTGGAGGTGAAGGCACTCAGCTTGCATGCTGCCCTATTATAGAAAACATGTTGCTGAAAATGGCAATTGGAACCTTACCAGGGGAACACAGGATTTATTATAAAGCTGACCAACTGCACCCAGGGTATGAGACAAATAGTGTTTGTGGGGAGCCAGAAGAGATGCCGCTCCAGCTGCAGATGAGGCTGCGGCAATGCCTGCAGGTGCTGTGCTTGCCTGCGCTTTGTAGCGTCCTCAAGTGGGAGGAAAAAGCATGCGTAAAGAAATAGCGAACCCTGGGCAGACGGCCCAGGTGCAGTGGGCTGCTGCTGTCCTCAGAGAGAGGGCGAGAAGGGGCATCCTCTGGCAGACACTGCGCGGCGCCTGTGTGGCTGCTCGTGCAGGCTGGGCCCCTTGCTGTCTGTGGGGGACGCCTGGGCAGCAGTGTGGGCCTGAGTGCCCGTGTCCTGCAGACCGGCGCGTGTGCGTGGGGGTGGCCAGCTCCTGCTGGCCGCCTTCCCGTGGTCCGTGGGGTGCCGTGGTGCTGCCCACATCTTGAGGGTATTTTTGGGGCACCACGAAATGACATAACCATGTCCAGCGTCCTGCCTGGCTGGGGTAACAGGAGAGGAATGCAGCCCTGCGTTAGGGTGAGCCTTTTGGGCTAGTGCCTGTGCCGGGATCCTGGAGAGGGAAGCTCAGCAGTTTGCCTCCAGGATTATCCCAGCTGGTAAGCTTTTTCTGGCAGACTCAGCCCCTTTCAGTCCGGTTTAGCTATAAGGTGAGGCTGCCTGGCAGTGCCTGTTTTTGGGGCGTGCTGAGTGCTTGAGTGAGCACATCCCCAAGCCAAGGGCTCCTCCCCGAGAGCGTCCTGTTCAACGTGGCAGCCCCGGGGACCCAGGGCAGCACCTCGTCTCCTAAAAGCCCTGTGCTAGCTCAGGGACCTTAGAGCAGGACGGGGCACAGGGCAAATATTTTAAAGCAGGGTTTTAAGGCAGTGGAGAGCTGTTTCAAGGTGAGGCTGGAGAGATTAAGATAATGAACATGAGATGGCAAAGGGACAGGGGATGGCACGACAGTCCAGATGTCTGGAGAGAGCAGCGCATCTGTGAGGAGCGGTGTTTCCCACGCTGCGGCCACGCTGTGCGATGATGGGGCACTGCGGGCAGCACCAGCGCGCAGAGTGAGGCTGGACACGCTGGACACAGGGAGGAGAGCCTTGGGGGTTTCTTCCCCAATACGCATTGTGTTGGTTTGGGAGCAGTTTCCTCACGGAATGGCCAGAAAGACATGGCTGCATTTCAGAGGGGCAGCTGAGGCAGGGGGAGTTTGTGCCTGGGTCTCTTGAGCGCCTTTCTTTGAGCAAGGCAGCTTGCGGCTGGGTGCTGCCAGTGCCCTGCATTTTGCCTGTCCTGCTGCGGCCTTCTTCTGGAGGGAAGCTGAAGTATTTGATTTTATCTGTGCTGAAAGCATACAAAAGATATTATTCCTCAAAAGCGAGCGTCCTTACAAGAAGAGAACTATGTCAGGTGTTGCGAGCCTAATAAACCTGAATCCTGGCTCTAAACCAAGTGTAAAACCTTGTTATATTCCAGCCATTTGGACCAACGTGAGAGCCAAAGCTGCTAGTCCTACCAGGCAGCTCCCCCTGGACACACCACTTCCCCTCTGCAATAAGATCAGGGGCAAAGCATGAAAGGAGAGGCTGATCTTCCACTCTGCGATGCACAAGCCTCTTGGCGTGTGTGAGGCTGGGAAGAAAGGTTTGGGTTGTACCCGCAGCCAGGATGGGGGATGCTGGAACAGTCAGGACTGGCCTGTTAGCTTTTCATAGAGGATTGATTTAGGTCGTCTGGGTGGTTAGCAAGGAATAAATTGTTAGTGACAGACAGGAAGGGACATGTCAGGAGTGAAGTCATATTCCAGCGTTGCTCATTAGTCACTGCTCCAAGGGGAGATGTTAAGGCAAATGGATGGTATTCTATTTTTTCAGGAGTTTGGGGCACGGAGGGGAGGCAGTTGTGTTCCATCCTGTGTACAGGGGTGTGAGGCCTCTGCCTCAGAAAACACAAGTGTATTTCTCTAGTTTGGCACATGGAAAAAAACAAAAAAACCAAAAAACCTTCATATTTGGAGCCTGAAAACAGAGTCTGAATTTCTAAAACCTGCCACTGTAAATGTAAAAACCTCCAGAAAGACCCTGCAATGCACTTGATGCTCTTGATTGAATACTGCTTTGGGTGATCTGGAAGCAAATGCTGCTGACAGGAAAAATCTAGACATCTTGCCATGAGATACTAAGGTCCAAGCCCTGGGTGTTCTGGTATGTGGGGGTTGACCCTCCACCAGTGGGAAACTGTCCCCATGCAATATACACAGGGTTCCAGCATGCCCAGCAGTTCCCTTGTAGAGCTTTGAGATGGTTGGTGGTGTGCCAGACGTGGCACCAGGGCCATGGCACTGGTGTGGGTTACCCCACCGTGACCAGAAGCGTCAGTCAAACCGTGGCTTGGCCATATCAAGGCACAGGTTGGGGTGCTGTGGTCCTGGTCTCATTCTCTAGCCCGTAGTTAGCTGCTCGTTAATTCGGGGTCTGTGCTGCAGGATCACCCAGCAGGACAGGTTTGATACAGATCCTGTTTCTGTGGAAGTCATGGGCCCTGCGAGAGGCTGTCTGCCCCGTGGCTGCAGAATGGGCCGTGCCGGGGCAGGCACAGGGGCTGCCAGTGCAAAGTTACCCTTCAGGTGCAATGGGAGAGGAGCTCATGTTCTCATTACATGGCAACGATGATTTTGATTCAGTAATAGGTGCCCAGGGATACTTTATCATAGAATCATTAAGCAGAACTCATTAAATAGATGGTTATTTTTAACAGCCTCTTGTTCTCAGTTTCCTCCGCAGACTGCTGCTTCACCAGATGAACTAAAGGTCTATGCGCTTTGGGAAGCTGGTGATACTTATGATCAGGTAAAGATAAAAATGTGACATTCCCAAATACATGCTTACTGAGCATTTGGCATTGTTTGAATTTTTGTTTCTGGAACTGGTACAGCAGGTAGTTTTCCACTTTCCCTATTGAAGTGTCCAGGTGTCAGTACCAACGTATTTCCATCTGAGAGGAAGCTCTAAGCTCGCAGGGTCATCATTGCTGTGTCAAGACAAGGCAGTGTGGGTAGAAATGACATGATATCTTGGTAACATATGTCAGTAACTAGCTCAGTGGAATACAAATAATTTTGAACCTGTGAGGAGAAAGGATTCTCCGATGCAGGCCTTACCCTGGGATCCAGTCCAATTTTTTTTTTTTATTTTCATGGTAGTGCAAACGTTAACCAGAGAGGAAACGATGTTGTCACCTGATGTATCTGTTTATACTTAGAATAGGAAATGATTAAAGCATATGTGAGCATCTCCTGAGTTTTAATTGCTATCAGAGTAAATGAAGTGAAAGGGAAGGCACCTAACAAAATGTGGATGGGCAGCATAACTCCTACGTCCGTGATCTACATATTGATAGGAAAGTCAAGCAGTATCCAGCCTCCTGGCTGGAGTGGGCCAGGTGAACTCCCATGGGAGCATTTGAGAGGAATATGTTTCAGCCCCTTCTTCAGCATGTTCTTGTACCTTTGGAGGTGCCCCAGGTCACAGGACAGGTGCAGGTCTGGCCACGGGGTATGGAGAGATCCCTGTAGAGCCCTTGGAGGTGAAGGCACTGCCAGAGAGCAGATGTATATGGGATGGTTTCAGAATTATAAAGCAAGAATCCTCTGATATAGTTCAGTGAATGTTTTGTACGGACTAAGGCACATGCAGTTTTGATGTACAGAAAGACAGGAATAATTGTTTTTGTCTTTGTATTTATGATACATTTTCTTTTAAAGCATCGCCAAGTTTTGCTTGAAATCTTTTCGAAAAATTATCGAGTGCGCAGGAATGTGATCCAGAATCAGCTGAGTCAAGAATGTGGAGAAGATCTAAACAAGCAGGAGGTGGATAGAGTGTTAAAGGTAGGTTTCTATTCTGTTGTGGGTTTGATCCAATTAATACATGAATTTTTAATGCTTGGTTGGAGCAAAGGATCATATTTTACCTTGAATTAACAAAACAATTGATGTTGGAATGCGGACAAAGCCTGTTTTTCAGCTTGTTTTCTTAAAAATACACTTGTCTCATTCTACCTTCTTTGCCTCCAAGGAGTAGTGATTTTGACTTAGGTGTTATTTTGTATTGTTGCAACAAATCTTTATTTGTCATCTTGGACCAGCAGAGAATAGAGTGTAGTAAATGTGATACTTCAGAGTTATTTTTAAATAATGCGGAGTTAAACATTAAGGAGGTGGAAGGGCTCTGCACAGCATTCTGAGTTTACCAGCTGACTGCTGTTGGTTAGTGCTGAAGAGTGCAAGTGCCACATATTCAGAAGGAAATGCATTTCATTCTGTAGTGGGACGTGCAGCAGTGTACGGAGCAAAACCCTAGCCAAAACAAGCAGGCAAAGTAGTAGTTAACCCATTTCATTGTGAGTGTTTATTTGAATCCTTTCATCTGTCTTTGAAGGTGCACCATTTACTTGCTAAAGAAGTGTAAGGTATAAAGTACTGACCATGCAGGCCATGATTGACAAGCTTTAAAAGCAATGCAGGATGGCTAAGTAGAAAGTTGCCAACTAATGTAATACTTTAATCACTGTTGCTGGGCCTTTGCTTACTGTCACCCACTTCAATAAGACATGTGCTGAAGTACTTTATGACATTGGGATCTGGAAATGGAATAACAGCATATTTGAAAAATTACAGATCTGTTGCTGTGATAATAAGCAAACTGGTCTTGCTTGAAAGAACCTGGTTGCCTTAGCATGAAAATAAGCTCAGACATTTCTGCCTGCTAGACAGTATTTCATGTGGCTTGCCTGTGCTGGGAGATTTGTCAAGCGACTGGATGAGCTCAAGCATCAGCTCTCCTGGAACATCTAGACCATGTACTGGCATTAGTTTTTCATGATGCTGTTGCAATTTAACAGATAACCTATTTCTAGAAAAAGCACCTTCCCCTAAAAAAATGGGTACTGTTTTCATGTTAGTCACTACTAAGTCATCGTGCCATCAGCCTTGTGTTGTGTCAGGCTTCTTTGCCTTGAATACATTTGTCACAGAAGTACATGAAATTATCTTTGTTTCTGAAATAAAATTTAGAAGTATGAGCTAATGAAATAGGAAGATTCTCTGGCTTCTTTAAGCCACAAGAGATTGGATTCCTCTTTGAATGAAGTTGGATTTGTTGACTCCTATTTCCCCACCTGCCGTGTGCTCCTTTTTTGTACACAGAGGAACAGAATAACAGGGTTTGTATTTTTGCAGCTGCAGATCAAGTCTGCAAACCCTTTTTCTAGCCTCCACACTTAATTTCTTATTTGGTTTTGTGATGTGTGAGTCCCAAGACTTGAGGAAAAAAAAAAAAAAATACGTTTTTCCCTTCAAGCTCCACAGCATCAGTTCTGTAGCAGTACTTCAGCCTGTGTTGAATTACCTAAATGGGAGGGTGGGAGTAAAAAGAAAAGAGAAGCCATTAGCTTAGAACTCGAGAGACTGGGTGCTCATCTATAGAACTAAGAAAATGAGCCACAAGAAAACCCACTTACTGAACTCCTTTGCTGTGGTGCTTAGCAGATGTGTGGTCAGAATACCAAAGCACAGTTCTGAGCTTTGACAGTTCATTGTCACAGAACGGTGTTTCTTGCGACTGCCTTCACACTCCAGCCTGTTCCCACTGCTCCCTTCAGCCTCTCCACCTGAGCGTCAGTCCGTGTTTACCCCTCAGTTCCCATTGTCCTCACCCCTCCCCACCGCCTTTCCCGAGCTGGCTTCTGCACGATCCCCACCTGCTCCCCTAAAAAGCCCGGTTTCTTGCTGCCATCGCATTGTTTGTCCTCCGTGTGGCCTCTCAACCTTCACTCTCTTGTGTTTGTCATCTTCATTCAAGCCATATGGTCTTCAGGTTGGAGATAACCTGCTGCTCTGGATTCGTGCTCTCCCTTGTGCACTGGAGAGGGGACTACTGTTATGACATTTACTATCCCAAAGCCAGACAGTGGGTCCCAAAACCTTACAGACTTTCCCTTTCTCTCCAGGACTGCTGTGTGAGCTACGGCGGAATGTGGTATCTTAAGGGGACGGTGCAGTCTTGACAGCGGTGGTAGCGGTTTCAAGTGATCGCCAGGATGAAAGAGAAAAACCTGCAGCAGGCGGCACAGACAGATGCCGTGGCCTCGGCAGTATGGGGCAGGATCTGACCTACTTTGGGGCACGTGGGCATTGCAGTCATTAACATCCCAACACACTCACACACGTGTTTGCATGGCCGCCAAGGCACAAGAGCAACTAGGAAGACAACATGGGACCCTGTCTGCAGCTTGATTAATCTGGGATTTCTAATGTATTTCAATTCTCATTCTGTTTCGTTATTAAAAAAAAAAAAATAAAACCATATACTGACGCAGACATGATGGAAAATCATGGTCTAATACTTTATTTTGTAAGTAATGCCAATAAATTAAATTTGTTTACAAACATCCCAGTTTTTGTTAAATACCTATATGCTCACGCTTTAGACAGCATTGTAATAGCCCTTGCAGCCCACTTTATAAAGAGAAGATCGTCATGTTCACGGAAATGTCAGGCCGGGGTGGGGGGGACAAAATCACTGTCTTTGAACTCTGTACTACGTAGCAATTGTTCTCACCTGTTGTCTGTCAAGTGAGTTATTTGGAAAAGCACCTACATTTGGAACAGATGTGGAACAACTACTGGATTTCTTTTATTGGTGTGGGTTTTGTTTGAGGGATGTATGCAAATACAGTGAGGTTAGTAACCGAGTGCATCCTCTGGAAGGCATCCAGCTGTAGTTATCACACGGCAACAATGTAAAGCCTCTATTTTGTGTAATTTTTTTTAAATAAAATTCTATCTTGAAGGTCAATTCTACCCTGCCTTGTATTTGTCCGAGAAGAAACAGAAGATGCACCTGCTTTTGTAGCCTGAAGGCTTATGGAGGAAGGAAAGGTCAGGAATATTTGAGCAGGGGTTGGAGGCAGACAGTAAACTGCCTCTTGAACTGCTTCACATCCTGGTCTTTAGGGGTGCCGAGCAGTGGCTGTCAAGCTCAGGGCCTGTGGCACAAGGTACAGTAACTGAGCTTTTTGTTACAGGTTTATCACTGAAGCCCAACTGCAATGAGTTCTCTTACAGCAATGTCCTGCTGTAAGCATTGTAGAACATGGTTACTTTACTGGTCATGTTCTTTGCTATAATGTCCATCACATGAGAAGCTCAAGGAGATTCTATTTCATCTACTTACGCTCAGAATAGACCGAGTTGAGTTGTTGACTAAAATAAGCAGATTAAAGTAATTAATCCAGGTAAGATTGGCTAAGAATATTGTTACCATACTTATGGCATTTCACATTTCTGTGAAGTGTATCCATTTTTAAACTGCTAAAACACTACCTTAATTAATAGTCTAGTGTAGTTTATTAACCACATCAGTGTAACTGGGAGGCAGTTTACGTTCAGGCAGCTTTTGCAGCCTTTGTCATGGTCTGCTGTGCACGCCTGTGGCTGACCCTTCCCTAGCGCAGCCCTGTGCTGTAGCGTTACCTCTGGCTGCATCTATAAAGCATCTCCCTGGGAAAGCCACAGTCTGAGGGAAGTTATGGAAGAACCCAGCCTTGGAGTTTTTCATTGTACAGAACAGGCAGAGCTCAGCAATGGCACAGGTAGCCAAGGGGAAGTTACACTACAGAAGAATCAAGTAGTTTTGCAGAAAATTAAAGCATAAAAATTGTGTGTATATGTATAAAGCGCTCTAAATTAGCCACCAGTAATAAACCACAGAATATCACCTATTTAACCAAAAATTCTGAATTGCTTTTATATGTCGTCTGGCCCAGCAGGTGTGGATCCCCCTTCCCCTAAAGTGGTGAGGAATATTAGTACTAAATAATTTGTGAGTGTGTCATGCCTTTCTTACTGAAGGCCACTGCTTTCCAGTATCTGAACTGGGGCAGACTCCCCTCCCCAGGTGATGAGGATGTGAGCATTAGGGAAACAGCAACAACACAGGTAACCCCATGGCAGAACAGCAGCTTTTCTGCCTTCCTCTCCCCCCTCCTTTTTGAACAGCACTGACAGACACCACTGGGATTTCTATCCCAGACAGGCCTATCCTTTTCCATGAACCTTTTTAAAATACAAATTTAATGGGAACTCCATCTGAGCTATGCAGGCAAGATGGCAAGACTAGATACTGCAGGTGCCATCTGCACCGAGTTTACTGATTGGTGGAGATGGGCATAATTACTAGTTACACACGTAGCTTGACTGGATTATTTATTTGCTTAGAAAAACACTCACAAGATTCAGACTCCCATTTTTAAATAATTTTCCAGAATGCAATGCATGTTTTAGAGAAACTCCCACAATATGAAATCTTAATACTGCAACTGAAGGACAGCTATACACAAGCTTAACAGGGTACAACGTAAGGCAGGCAGAACTGCAACAGCAGCAACCTAAAGCTGAGGAACTGTCAACATTCTGTGTCGACTGTTTGGTATTGCAGCAACTCAAACAGGCAGTAAGTTGACTCCCAGGAACAGCTGACCAAATTACCTCTGAGACCCTTTACGAGAAGAAGGATGTCACCTTTCATTGTGCCTTCCTCCCGCCCCTTAATTTCTTAGCCTTTGTTTTCCTCACACTTTGAAGCAGTTTTAAAGAACATACTTCTCCACATTCTTTGTTTTTCAGAACTGGAATACATCTGCATTATTACTAGGGAGTGGAGAAGGCGAGGAAGAACAAGAGCATGGTCCCCTGTTTCCCATAGGCTATGTTCTAGCAGCCTTGTGTCCGTCCTTGCACCCCCCAGACAGCATGGAATAGGTCCACAGAGGCTGACGTTGAAAGCAACAGACAAAATAATATGATAAGTTTTTACCTGGCCTGTCTCCTTCAAGCACTTGGAGTTTGTGGTATGTAAGATTAAAAGCTATTCCACTACATCAATGCTACTACTAAAGTTAAATAGCTAAATTGCAACTTTCTATCTTACCAAATACACATAAAAATGTACTTTGCAGGCATTCCACCAAAGAACAGTAGGTCCCAAATAACATACATAATCAATTCACAGTATCTTGCCTTAAGACAAAGTGCCCTACGTAAGAAACCATACCTAAAGAGCCATGCAAACTTTACATCAAATCCTTTCTTAGCAGGAAGACATTTACACTAATCTGTGGGAGAGCTTAGTGCATGTGAAAACATGGCATTAGCTTAAACCAAGCACAGTGCAGGCTGCTGTGCCAGCTCTCCACCTCCCTGCCAAAGCAAGTTCAGCTAGACTGCTAACTTCATTCTCAAGAATCAAGGAGAGGCTGCCCGTGATACTGGTCAGGGGCTTTGTTTCTTTTAATTTTCTACGCAGGTGTAGCTACAGGGCTAGATCATCACTGCCAACCAAAGGAAAGCCTTAGGCTGGTTCCTTGTGAGAAGCACTGTGCAGACTTCTTAGCTCTGTTATTTTTGAAGTGGACTAAGGAAACTAGTGTCAGTTACTGCTCTGGCCAGAGATTAAGTAGTAGTGTATTATTAAGCTATGATGCTCGTTTGCTTTACAACCACTAGTTTGTGTAACAGTGCTAAAGAACATTAAATCTACTGCTACATGGGTACAGGGAGACTAGCTGTTAACTAACTAGGTTGTTCACTACAGGTCTACACGCCAATTCAAAACATTCATTTTGAGTGCTCAAGAAATACATCAGTATAAGGGGTCTTCTGACATTTGTGTAAAGTTTTTCCCCTTCCTGACTAACAGATTAGTCATCAACAGAAACCAAGTCATCAGCGTGTCCAGTGTTATGGCTGAGAGGAGAGGGACTTATACTTAGCTCTGTGTTCATCTATTTCTTCCTTTGTTTTTCTGATACAGCTAAAAATTTCCTTGAAGAGTGCTTTATATTCAGGAAGAGCATTTGTGGGAGAGTCACTTAGCTCCACAGTTGTGAATTCTAGATTGCTAGCTGAAAGATCATACTGGGTATTCCCCACATTTAGGTCTTTGGAATACTGCTTCAGCGTTTGTACGGCCTTGTGTTTCAAAGAATCTTCATCCATTTGACACTTCTTCAAAAGTTCCTCGTACTTCACTTTCAGAGCATTATACTGAGCATCAACTTCATTAAGTACAGAGATTCCTCGCTGCTTCACAGCTTCAGCCCTCCTAATACATGTTTCTTCATGGCCCCTTAGAATGTCTCCCCCTGCAGCACTGTTTAGGAAAGTTTCACTGCTGCTCCGTTTCAGTGCCTTCTTCTCAAGCTCTGATACAGTCAGAAGTCCATCATCTTCCGGGCTCTGACCAAGCTCCCTTTCTAAAGATTCCTTGAACGAAATGAAAAAGGATTCTGGCACCAACTTCTCTGCATTATGGCATGTGTTTTCAGACTGAAGTATTTGTCGCATTTCAGCTACTTCCACTTCCAACTCCTCTGCACGAGCCCGATATAAGTCTATATCAACAAGCCTCTGTTCAAGGTCACAGTTTTCTTTTACCATAAGACTATATTCCTCTTCCATTGTTACCCTTTTCTCTTTTTCTAGGTTAAGCTGGGCTTGCAGAACTGTAACTGCCTTTTTTAAGTTCTCATTTTCTTCTTCTAGAGGACTTAACTGACTATCCATCGAAGTAATCTTTTCTGCAAACACATGATCATAAACAAAATACCTGCAGGAACAAGAGTAAGTATTATCAAATGTAGGAAGTACAACTGACCACACCTCCTCAAGTTTTCCTGTCCTGGGTAACTAATGACAGATTTAAACTGTGTGCTAACGCACCTCTAAGTATACACAGTAGTCACTTTACTAACCTATCAGTCCATTTAATAATCAGAACAGAGTTTGTAAATACTTACATGCCATCAAATCAGGCCTCCCAGCTTAAGCAGAATGACAGCTTGTTAACAGTTTCAAGTTATAGACAAGCTTATTGAATAACTAGACCTACAATTTAAGTTTAAATAAACATTGCCTCCATGTATCATGCAATACCTTCCAACACTCAGATTTTTTTCCACAGCACTCCACCCTTGCAACTTTTATCACTACCGATTGTGGAAACAAGCTTCAAAATTGACAAGGCAATTCTGTAGGGCTGGTATTTCCACAAGCCTTTGGCAGTTTGAAGGAATCCACTTACCTTTTGAATTGTCAAGAAATAACTTCTTTTTGGATGTACGGATTTATTTGACAGTCCTACCTGCATGTACTGCTGAAGCCCAGACACAAAAGCCTATTCTGCTTGTCTGTGCAGGGGCTTCAGTTATGAAATTACCTTCTAGGACTGAAGCTAGTTTGAGCTTTTACCCCAGGTGATTGTCCTGATGGGCATGCTAGTGCAGCTGAGCTGGGTAAAACTGCTCTAAATTAAAAAAGCAGCCCAGAGCTCCAGGCACCATTTTACCAGCTTAAGCATCATTTTAACCAGCTTAACTTCAGGAAAGCTATTGCAGGGACCCTGCTTGCCTTGAAAAGAAAACATCCACCAACATCCAAGGAAATGTCAAGTTATGGAAAATATTTTGCATTTAGGATGTTTGTTTTCAGATTATCTTGTGTGTGTTTTTATCTGACTAAAAAAAGTAGGGTACAAATTGCTGTAAGCTTTCTGGGCTACAATTTGATATGACTGGAGACTTGGTTGGGGGAAAACCTTTCAAGACAGAAAGTGGAACCTGCAGCTCCTCTCGCGCAGAGTAGTGTGGTCTAGAAGTATGCCAGAAGCAGTGGCAACACCACACAGTGCAGGACTGTGCAGATATTGTCCTAGTTGTGAACATTAGATGTTCTTCTGCTAGCTTGTTTGGCATCTATGCTTGTGTCTTAGTTTTTAAAGCTTTGCTTAAAATAACTTCAGTATTCTCTTTGCTATGCAAGGTAAAAAGTCTTACTGGCGAAAGTCATACAGCTCCTTCAAACATGAAAAACTGTGCATTGATCTTGGCTGCTCAGATATCTCATGGCTTATCCGGCCTCGTCCAGACGTTTTCAATTCTTCTACTTGTCGCTGGAGGTCATCTATGTGTGTTTGCAGATTTTCAATAGTCTCTGTCAAGCTAAAAGGTGAAGGACTGCTGTTAAAACATTTCAGCATTTAGTCAAGGACATGGGAATTTTCCATCCCCTCATATTGTAGTTTCTTCTCTGAAACCTGCTCTTTGGCCCCAAAAGACCTTTAAATAAAACTACCCTTTCAATTTAACAGTATTGTCAAACACCACTAGACAGAGACAGCCACCCACTAACTACACGAATACATTTGGACTGCTCTTTTTTGTATTATCAACTGGGGGCGGGTGGGAGGGATCTAGTAAAAGTTTGTTACCTTAGTATCTTTTGTTGTGAAGCCCTACTCTCCGCAACTAGTTTTTGATTAGTGTCTTCAAGTTCTCTTGCTGTCACATCCAGCTGTTCGTAGACTTTTGCATGCTGATCATTCATCTGACGCAAGAGCTCCACTTGCTTTGTGAGGTACTGCAAGATAATTTTGCTGTTACCAATTTACACTTGAAACAGACAGGACTACTATTCTGCATTTTTATTCATATTCATAGAAAAACTACTACATTTCAGAAATGTAGATTCCAGTGGTTGCTTTGGCAAGTGTTCAGTTGAAAGGCACTATCAGTAACTCAGCTACCCAGCCTGCCTTTGTCATGGAGGTCAACCCAGGCGGATCAACCAGCCTTTTATCCAGAGGAGTTGGGTCTTGTTGTGCAAGCTGCATTTATCCATCCTTGCTGCAGGTAGGCTTTTGCCAGTACCCAAGCCTTCTGGATTGGGTTTGTCTGTACTGCGGTCATCACTGATAGAGCCTTGAATCCAGACTTCAACATAGCCCTTATCTATCCACTGAGTCCTTCTAAAAGTTGCAGCATGCTCCAACAGAAATTTACACCATCCATCATTAGATTTCTTTTCAGCTGACCTAAGTTTTTATAGTCTGAAGCAGCATCGGGTTCAGCAGAACAGAATTTAGGTTGTAGCCAGACTTAAGGCAGCATGTGGACTACTATGTGACAAGAGTATCATCAAATTACTGAATGCAATCTTTACTTACTCACAGGGAATTATTCCAGTTACCACAATTTCAAACAGAGGTCTCCTGCCTTTTTAAAAAAATAAAACTCCACATCAAGTATTCTCATTTTAATCCTCTTCAGTTTTACAATTAACAATATAGACTCTTAAGGCTCCTGAATAATTTCAGAAAGTTTGGAATTCTCAGTCTAAGAGCAGTTAACAATCACCTAAGGCTCTTAATACAAGTGTCTTATATTGTCCCACCCAGGATAGGACTGATCCAGTTCTAAAAACCTACATGAGAATTTGCATCAGACAGACTTGAACAAGAAAACTAACCCACTAAATCCGAAATACTTTGTTCTTACATAGAATTTATTTCTCGCAATATTCTCTGTATTACTACACGCTACTTACTGAAAAGTAAACTTCAAGTAGGAACATCCAACAGACTTCTAGGGAGAATTACTTCTCTTTACATAGGCCTGTTACATACTCAAAACTTGTAATATTCTACTTAACCTTTTACCTCATTAAAAGATTGGTGGGTTTACATTTTAGGCAACTTAAGAACAGATAATAAGTTAATCTAGGACTAGTAACTGCTACATACAGACTTCTAGAAGATCAACTTGATAGCAGTTGGCTAGATTCTTTTGTAGCCCGTGTGCACATGACAGAGGATTTACACAAAAATAGTACACGGATTAGCAGCAGAATCTCAATGTGACCCTTTTCAGATTAACTTTCCCTATTGGTTATTCTCGGAAGGAGCTGGAGATAGCAGACTTTCTTCAGCAATACAATCGTGGCTAAGCACAGAAGCCAAGGCTTTGGTGCCAGAATTAGATGTTGCCACTTATTACAATGGGCTTTTGCAGAAGTTTTAGGTGAATGGAATAGCTGAAGCACCATTTTCTCCACCTTGCATCTCCAATATCTTCAGTGCTGGTGTCAAATTGGCCTGGTATAACCAGGCCACCAAAACAAAGTATAGATGTGGTAATAAAGGCTTTAGAAGTTCACATTTACTCTACCTCCCCTGCAACTGAGCACCTAACATGAAACAGCAGCTGAGACTTCTTGCATTCTACCACAAGATAAAAGGAGAGAGTCAGTAGTTCTGAAGTCTGAGTGCTAAGAAGAGATTCAGACAGGAATAAAGTTGCCCTTTCAATCCAGCATTTCTTACATCTACAATGATTATGTAGTGGCACACGTGTCAGCACAGAGGTCAGATATAATGATCCAAGGCTGTAAAATGCTTAATATGTTAGCGTTTAATATATTAGATGTAATCTTAAGCATCCTAAAGCCTTTGACCTTTCCTTTTCAGTGCAGACAAAGTAGTACCATATTTCAGAATGATTTCTTAGCCAGGTCTAGACTTTGCTACCCATAAAGTGTCAATTAATAGGAAAAAAAACCCTGAAGATTTACACTGATAGACTACACTGAAAAAGTTACTAAAAATGCAGCAGAGTAGCTACAGGAACAGCTGAAATATCACCTTTAGGTTACAGAGACAAGCACTTGAAAGCTAGAAAAATCAAGCACAGACGCTGGATATGCCACTTGCACACGTAGCCTGTGCAGTGGGGTAGCCTGTGTTTCCATAAAAGACAGAAATATAGGTATGAAAATAACTGACTAAACTGCTTTTACCAGCTAAAAAGTACCACACATTACATATGCTAACTTTACCCACATTTGTTTCAGTGAATTCCTTTAACAATCCCTTGTGCCAGTAAGCTAATATATTCAGTTCCTCCCATCTGGAGGTTCTCTCTGGGCATTTGAAGGGATTAATTCAATTTTCCCTTTTCTACCAGAAATCCAGATGCAAAAGGGACTTCTTTGGAGAAAGAAATGTTTTGAGTTGCTATCACTTTTAAACTGCACAGGCAAAAGACAGAAGGTTAAGACAGGTGGTGGAACTGAGAAGACAGCATGTTATTACGGCAGATACGAATACAGTCTACACGTTCTTTGACTCAACAGAGTAAGTTGGGCAAATAAAAGTGCAGGCAGTACTTATGTCAGAAGCACCAAAAAAAACTGTTCTCCCACCTCTCTCCCCCTCCTCTTGGAGGGAGCTAATAGGATAACCCAATATATACTCCTACCCATGTTGAGGGAGAGGAGGAAAGAGAAGAAACAGGTATCAGATAAAGCCTTGAAAAAGTAGTATTGCACAAGTCTTGATTTGTTTTTTTTGACTGGCTAAGCAAAGCCAGATACTGAGAGAATAAATTAGTCTGTCACTGTTTGAGGTGTACTTCACCCTGCAATGCCCCAACTATAGATCACGGCTGGAAGGACACTTCTGACCACTTCCTGGTGCTGAAGCTCTCTCACGTAGTCAATAAACACCAACCCACCAAAAAGGCTTAAGCAAATAAACTGGCTTAAACCAACAGGATATTACATCCTTAATGGCACTAGACTATTTCTATAAATGAATGCAGCTTAGCAATAAAATATTTTCCGTATTTCAAGATAGCGTGAAAATACAGCTGCTTATTAAGTAGCTACACTCAATGAGCCGGGGTAGTTAACTATAGCAAAGTTATGCTGTGTTATTTCAAAAGGTGGGTTTGTCACTGTGTTAAACACTTCCTTAAACATGGTTGTTCATACAGGTGTCGAACAGTATTTGTAGAAGTGTTTGTCCTCTCCAGATCTTAAGAATTAATCTTTTTATACAAAAACATTCATGGCAATTAGTTATTTTAAGTCTCTGCGAAAGTTAATACAATTTTTGTAATGCTGTGGCACTATACTTAAATATCAGCCGTTCCAACCATTGTATCACAGACTGAATAGGATAACAAAGATGACGTTTAGCACATAATAAAGAGCCAAAGTATGAGGTATAAAACAGAAGTATCTTATAAAAAAAAACCACACCCAGAAATTGTGCATCACCTAATAGAAATTCTGCATTTGTGTTCACATGACTACTTTAAAGACACCTATATATCTGTAAGTATTAAGCTTAGGATTCTTTAAGGTACCTGTTATCACTACAGTGATAAGTGTTTTAAGTTTTAAGTTACAGCTGTACAAAATTCACACGCTGTACAAAACTGCGTAAGTACTGCTTGCACAAAAGAACTCAGACTTTGTAAAAGTCTAGTGTATACCAGCCACAGCCTGTTCCCTGCGATTTGGAGCCAAACTGAAATGCTGACTACCTTTCCAATATGTTGTCAGTCAAAGTACTGAATATTTAGTAATTTAATTAACTGAGACCATGCATTACCCTCTAATAGCTGAAAAAAATTCATTATGCTGACAAGTAGTCAAGAACTGCAAGAACACAGGCAGTATTAAAAAAAAAAAAGCCAAAAATGGCCATTTTTTTCCACCAAGTAACACAAAGACAAGCAGTTTTTAAAGGGTGATTCTGATTCCCCCCCCCGAAAATACAGAACAATATATCCACTACATCCCATATTTAGATACTATTTAAGTGTTTTTGCTGTTTGTTTTTTTTTTTTTTTAATTGAAATAAACTTTAGCTCCCTTTACCACAACTCAGTTTAGTGGAAGTATATATCCTCAGATTTTACTCTCTCCTGCACTTACCAGCATTTAAATTTCAGTGCTGTAACCACTGACAGTTTCATATAATAATTTAAATTATTAATTTATTTATCATCATATAGTTTAATGTCATTCTGCCTGGCAAGATCAGCAAAGTTTAGCAATAAAATAACTGAAGTAACTTCTCTGTAGAAAAAGAAAAATACCAGTCATTTTTCATTACAAGCCAAATCCAACATGAACTTTAATGGCACAAAGCTTCCAGCAAACAGACAAACAGTTCTAACTGTGATCAAGCCTGTACAGGTCCTCAAATTCTCAAAGTAGCTGAAGTGGCTAAAGGTTGTTCAGTATTTTTCTTTAAAGTGTCCATCAGATGTCAAGAAATTCAGATCTCCACTTATGTGCTGTTATTTTGCAGATCTAGATGCTTTAACGCTTGGATCCCTTAAATATTTACCTCTATCTCCTGCAGTTGCTCTTGGTTTGTTGCATACATTTGCTGTAAAGATTCTTCTAGTTCAGTGTTACGGTCCAGTAGTGTCTTCCCAAGCTCAGCAGCAAGGTGAAGATCTAAACAAAGAGATCATGTTTGCACGTGAGTTATAGAGCCAATAATATAATCTAATTTTAAAGCATTTCAATCAAATATTTGATGTGGGTTTTTTTATTGATGTTATAACTGCTCTAAGTTATTTCCAGTACTCAAAAAGAAAGTTAGCTTACACTTAAGTAGAACGTTCATATACCATCTATAATGCAAGTCTAAATCAGGCCTGAAACCTAGACTCTCTTATTTCATGAAGCTGCCTTAGTTCCTCCTTTGGTCCTTGAGCCACAGGTCAGACGCATCCAGCCACCTTCTCGTCACTTCCCACCATCTGCCCAGTACTGCACCAGCATCTCTACCCAAGGTGTCTGCTAGCTACACTTTGCCGTGTTTACAGCACTCATGTTAGAAGAATAAGCATAAAAGACCCTGTAAGTGTTCACCAGGCTAGACCCAGGCCAGAGCCAACTGCACTCATATTTACTTTGCTGTTCTTCCCCATTACCCCTTCACCAAGTAGCTCAGGTCATAGAGGATCAAAGTGATAAACAAGTTTGAGGTGCTTTTTATGGTGAAACAATAATATCAAAAGATATAAAACTGATAAAGAAATGTAGCTATTCTGCTTTTCAAGCTCATAAACTGAGGAGACAAGAATTGTTTTATGTGCTCCAAAACATCATGTTAGATGTCATTTGTTCTCAGGCACTTAATCTCAATTTCACTTCAGTCATCTTCAACCACCTCCAGGGTACAGTGACTCTAGTTGTTTCAAATTAAGAAATAAGTCATCGGAACACTCGGTTCCTTTCTAGAGGGAAGCTTGATACCTGTTCAACAGCATCAGTTGTGCTAGATATTCTATATTATTATGTTTAAAGACACATATAATTTAAAAGCTAACATAATGCAACAAAGAAATAAATCTTGGTGTTATTGCTAAAATTGCAATTACTCTGTGCAGGGTATTACATGTTAAGAACCCAACATATTTCTAAAAAATCTCTAATTTTCCACCTCCTTCCCATCACCTGGACCATGACCAGGTCATCTCCTGCACACGTGCAATACAGTCTTGTTAGCTTTCACATAGAACTCGCAGCACTAATGGGAAAGAGACAGAAGAAAAGTCAAGAAAAACTTAGATTTGCTTCAAGAAGACTTAAGCTAATATACAAGACACATGTATTGCATCATTGATAGTTGTAGCTAAATGATAAAACACACTCCATTTTCATTTGATTAAGATGTCCTTGTTTTAACATGTTATCTTACCTCTCTCCTGCCCTTTCCCAATTATCTTATCTGCCAGTCATTGTAATAGATAGAACACTGTTCCAAGATTGTTTTGTGCTAACCTTCAGTTTGGCAGCCTGTCCAAAATGATTACTCCATCTACATACGTAAGCCAAAGACCAAATTCAGACTTACAAGGGCAAGTGAGTAGGAGCGTTTGTCTATTAAGTTGTAGATGTCCAATTCTGGCAAAACAACAGCTATGGTATTCTTTACAGCTACAGTGCCCTGTTTCCCACCTTAAGGTTAGATCCTTAGAATAAATGCCACAAAAAAAAATATTTAAAACAAATCACACTGCGTGGGACTTCTTCACAGTTCCAAAAGATGCATGACTAGGAGCCACACAGCATACTGATCTATACTTAGGAGTTTACCCTCACATAGCTTTTTCTTTGTAACACCACTTGTTAAGAAATACAGCCTACTGTAGAGCTGGGGTTTAAAGTATTTGGGTAAGGAAACTCTAAGGCATCCTGCTCAAGTTTTTCCCATTTTTAAACAGAGATGGTACTTTTTTTTTTACCCATGGACAGAATAACTCCCAGTCAAACACCAACCTCTATCATATTACAGAACACTGTTGTCTTCAAATCCAGTGAATCTATCATCCTATGTGAAATGGAGTCCTGATTCACAAGTTCTCACACTACACGAATCTTTACTAGAAGCCACAATCTTTAAAGCTAGTCAACAATGCTGGCATCATCCAAGGCAAAGACTAAATAGTCCATTCTTTTATTTTAATGGAATAAGAGCTTTAGAGAGGATTTAGGATTATGTTAAAGGCGTAATGCATAATAGAATTACTTGCTGCCATTTCCCTTCCCAAAGTGAAAGTTTCTTTTCATGTTTAAGTACATTTAGGAGTTGATAGTTTCATTCTTAAATGCCCTCTCACCTACTAAATCAAGTAGCACATACCACACAGTACTTGGAATACAATGTGATTTATGGAATTCATGTCATTATACTTACACACTCATTCTGTTCATTAGAATGGCAGAAGCACAAATGAGTTACTATGGGAGAAGCATGCTATTTTGTAATTAAGGCAATTTGTTTCTGAGGGGGAGAAGACAAGTGCAAGAGCTCAGGAACGTGCAATAAAATGCTAACTCCTACCCCTACAGAAAGCAAGAACCGAAACAATTTTATGTCTTCTAAAATTAAGAATTTACTTTGTGCCCATTTTTCCACATTGTTAAGTACCTATAAGCCCTACAAAGAGCAAATCTTAAGAGTGAGATGTGCGATATATATGTTCTCCAGATACAGAAGGAGAACAGTTAATTTACGTTTCTCTTAGAGAGTTACTGTACAATACTAGAAGCACACCCCATTTTCTGATATAAATTCATGTAAAGTAACAGCTAAGTTCTGCCACAGACGTGCATTTTTCCTTTTTACCATGAAGATGTAAGCAGAGAGGTTTTTAATAACGCAGACTGCATGCGTGCAGATCTTAAGATCTTCGGTTTAGTAAATCTGATCAGTTGTACTGGTGTTTAACAGCTCCATCAGAAATCTCTGAACCAAAGCAAGACTTCAGTTATAGGTCTTCTCTGATGTTAAACAGCCCTCACTTACCAGCACCTCACAATCTCTTCTGACAGTGTTACTATAATTGAGAAAAAGATAAAAACAGAACCAAAATCCTTCTCTCCTACGTTTTCATAACTCACCTAACAAAATGATTCAGAGAATTTTCAATCTAAAAATAAGCCTGTTCTTTTCAACAGCAAAAGCCATGAGTAGTGCAAGCCATAAAAGTAAGCCTGGTTGAAGTTTACTTACCTGTAAAATTAAACCTTCAATTTTTTTTTACTTAACTTCATATTTCCTACTCCCTGTTCAGATTACCCTCTGTTTTGTTAAAATAACAGCAAGATGTAAAGAGAGCAGTCATATAAAAGAATTCTTTTTCAAAGGTCAGCATAGTGCAGCAAAACATGGATATTGCAGAAGGAAATATGGCTGCTTCCATCCTTAGAAGAATTCCATAAGCATTCTGTTTTCATGAACAGCATGCCAGAAGCCTACCTCCATCGTCAAGGCAAAACCTTTTGGTGCATACGAAAGACTATCAATGTTTTTCCAAAACTCTGCCCTAATTTTAAGTTTCAAAGACTGGCTGACAAGGACTACAGGCTTGTTCCAGGATGCTTCCTGATGTTTTACAACCTAGGTTTTCTCATAAAGCTACTCCTCAATTTTTAAATGTGCATTGATTGTTTGGGTTATGAGAAGTTTCAAGAGACCTTGATAAGCAACCTTACTACTCTGTTTACATGCCTTGGTATTGCTTAGTCTTAGAAGGAAGAAGAGTATCTTTCAGACTCCAGGAATAAAGTATAACAGAACATTTAAAAAACATTCCTGTAAGGAATTTCTTCTTTGCATTTCAACTTGCCATCAGTTTATCTTCCTCCTTTCCCTCTTGGCAAGGCTATCATCTCTTCCGTTTAGGCTTGTAAAGAGATAATCCCCAGAAAAAGATTGTTCAAATGTTGAGAGCGCATTAACCAATCCTCAAAATGCACGAACCTCTAGGATGGAATACTGTTTCTCAAAATCTCACAGCAGAGAGCCAAATAGTGATTATTTCACTCTTTTTAATTAAAAATTTAAATTAAAGAAACATCAATAAGACAAAAAGACATTGTGAAGTCTATTTGTAGGTCTTCTACTCCATAAACACTGATATAGTAAAAACATAGCTAAATCACATCTCCAAATTTTCAACTCACTTCCCTCTGACAGCAAACTACGGTTTCGGGATCTTACTTAAATTGATTAGTTTATATCCTAGAGCCATGAAAACATCTATTTTGAACAAAGTGTACCTAAATACAGCTTTCAGTTAGCTATTTTATAGTCAAAGCATACAATTAGAAAGACCCATTCCTGTCTCAAAGTTTCTGCTGTCAGATGCCTGATCTCAGTGTGAAAACAGCGTAGCTAGGAAGGGCTTTCAAAAGTACTTTTGTTTATCAGGTTTACAGCGCAGTAGCACCTACCAATCTCAAGAATTAATGTACGTCAACGTAAAAGCCAGGAGCGTAAGGCTGGAACAGGTTTGCAGGAAGCCACCTCACAGCTCTGAGTGGCCTTTTAAAAGGAACGCAAAATTAACAACAAAAAGTAGAACTAAGCGAACACTAGCTGTAAATGCCACTAAGCTCTTAAGGAAATTGCACACTCGTTCCGTATCATGTCCGCAGAAGAGTTTTAGTCCAACTGCGCTTGGTGCGTTCCTGTGACTCCCTCCCCATCTGTGAAATAACTTTTACCTCTTGCCTGCAGTGTTTAAGACCTACTGACAGAATGTCATACGGGAGCCAGACACGTGTAATTCTGATGCATAGTGGAGCTATTCGTACATTTTAAGATGAAAACTTGGCAAGTTTTTAACAAGGGACCCGCACGTAACCAAGCACAGTCCCCCTCGGCGGTAAGCCTTTACAGGGAGGCTCAGCAGGGCGCGGCGCCGCATCCCGCCCCGCCGCCTCCCGCGCCCGCCCCGGGGGGCCGCTTTTCGCCCTCTCAAGGCGCAGCTTTTCGGGGAGCCGCTTCCCGCCCGCCCTCCCGTAGGGACTCCGGCACAGCCCGGCCCGCCCGCAGCAGCCCCTTCCCTCACACAAAGGCGGCCGCAACCGCTGACAGCGATGCCTCTGCCCGCGCGCTCAAGGCGGCGGGAAGCGCGGCCGTGAGGGGAGACCGGGATCCCACCGCCGTCCCGCGACCCCCGCCGGCCGCTTCGCCCCCCACCGCCGTCCCCCCGAGCGCCGTACCGCCGTGCCGGCGGTGCCCCGCGCCCGCCCGCCGCCGCCCCTGCCCTCACACGCCCCCTGCGGCGGCGGCGCCTCCCCACCGCCGCTGCCTCTCCCCCGCCCCGGCTCACCTTGCTGCAGGTCCTGCTGGTCGTACCAGGGCTCATCCTCGCGGATCTCGAACTCCTCCACCAGGCTGTCGGCCAGCATCGCGCCCCTTCCCCGCGCGGCGCGGCGGGAGGACGAGGCAGCAGCGCTCACACCAACCGGTCCCCTCGCGCCGAGCGACGGCGGGGCAGGGCAACCGGCAGCCGCCCCTCTCTTTAAAAGCCGCCTCCGGCCATTGCCGAGCGCTTCCGGACTTTGCCGAACCTCTCCCCCTTCTGGTCGGGCTGCGCCAAGCGGCCGGCGGCAACGTGGCAAGATGCGGCCTCCCGCCCACCGCCTCCCCGCGATTCAAACACAACGCCCTCACCTCCCCTGCGGGGAGCCAATGGGAAGCCGCCCACAGGGCAGATCGAAAGGAGCTTAAGCCAATCACAAAGCGCTCTCGTGTCAAGCCGCCAATGAAAGCGGCGAGGAGGTTGGCCCGGGCCGGTGACACCCCGCCCCAGCGGCCGGCTGCGCAGCGTCCAGTCAGGGGAGGTGGGTTCGCGTCTGCGGAAGGGGGCGGTGGTTGCTGCGGCTCCAGAGGGGTTAATGGCGGGGAGCGGTTGCTGGGGGCATTCTGGTGGGTCCGCAGCGGAGCGGAGCTGGCGCGGCCCGGGGTGGGGCAGCGCAGCGGTGCCCCGGGGAGCGCTGAGGGAAGAGCCCGTGAGGAGGGGCTTGGCCCCCGAGCCGCGACCCCGCCCCAGTGCGGCGCCCAGGTGTGGGCCGCCTTCCCGCCGAGCCTCGGCGCCGGAGCGCGGCGGGGAGAGCGCGTCCCCGCCGGGGCGTTGCGGCCGCTCTTCCGTCCCGTGGGCGGTTCCATCGCCACGGCGGTCGGGCGGGCACCGTTCGCCCTCGCCCCGTCTCCTCACCGGGAGGCGGAGCCGCGCGTTGTGCCCGGGGCGCTGCTGAGGGAAAAGCTGAGGGTTTGCCCGGTGTAAGAGACGGGCACCGCCGCTCTTCCAGCCCTACGCCTTTCCAGCGCCTCCGCCTCACAGGAGGGGCGGCCCCGGGACGGGCGCTGGAGCAGCCGTGGCGCCGCCGCCCCGCGTGTTCTTGGCGCAGCGTTTGCCCTCGGCGTTGCCCCTCGGGATCGGGAAGCGCTCGTCCTTAGTCCTGCCTTGGCGTGGCTGGAGCCGTGGAGGAAGGACGGGGAAGACGTTGGTGCCCGCCCGGCGACTGAGGGGCGGGCAGCGCCGCTGACCCTGGGGTCCGCGTTCGGCCTCGCTCCGGGTGCTTTGGGTGCTGTCACCCGGCTCCGGCAGAAAGGCGAGCCGTGTCATCCTGCGTCTCGCCGGCTTAAGCGGTCTGTTCTTGTGGCTCATCGGTACTAACGCAGTTGTCGCCACTCGAAACTTCTGAAACCGATTTCCCTTTGTGAGTCACAAAATGTCAACAGCTGTGCTTTAACCGCCTCGGTGCAAAGGCTGGCTGTGAAGGAGACGAGGGGACGGTCACGCGTGATTTCATTGTAGTACAATTAAAGAGCACATCTTCTGGGAAAGGAAGTGTGGTACCTCAACTTCTAATTGAACCCATTTCGTAAACAAGGTACAGGACCTGATGTACCAATTAGTGTAAAGAGTTGTGTCAGATCCTGTGTATTGTAATTAGTCATGGCACGGGAGACCTGTTTGCGCATTGTTAGAAGGTTTCAAATAAATTTCAAATGTTCTTTCTGAAGCAGAGTCCTTTTTTTTTTTTTTATTTGTGTGTAGGAAGAAATTGAGTCAAATATGATTTCAGAAATTACTGCTAGTTTGCTGGTGATGTTAGTGTGCAGCACATTTATTCTTGGTGCTCATGGAACTTGAGGAAAAGGAGGGTCTCCTGAATCTCCATTCAAAGACCTGTGGAGGGGGCTTGAGGGCGAAATAGAGATGAAGTGTCTGGCTTTCCAAAAGCCCTAATATCTACTACATAAGTCACTTAACTAAGTACATTTGTGAAGGCTTGAACTGCAATTCTTTTTTAAAAAAAAAGTGACACTTATCAATAACGTACTTACTGTAATGACTGTCACAGTAATATCAAACTTATTTTTAAAAGTAAACATTTCAAATGGGTATCTTTTCAATAACCTTATTCACCATTTTAGGTTTCTCAGTAAAAGTTTGTGAAACCAAACTTGTTGCAAAAAAGCAAAATTTCATCACCTCAAAATGGAAGTGTCTTTACAGCTGTAGCTCTGTCAAAAATAAACTTGAAAACATACATCAGTAATATTCTTACAAATAAACTAGCTTTCAAAAAGAAAACAACCCTTGGTTCAAGTTCTTTGTCAGCTTGATTTTTTTTCTTACCTGTAAAGACAAGTTATGTACCCTTTGCGTATTGTTTTATATTTGAGCATCTCCAATATACACACAAAAATGCATCCACATTTTATTTGCTCTTAAAGAGTTCATTTTCTGTGTTGAGAGGTGGAAAAACTGCTCTTCCATCCTCTACCTTAGCCAGAATAGACACTTCTCCAGTGCCTTTTGCCTGGCCCTTGCCTGGTGATTGGGGAGTTACCATCTTCCTTCACAGCAGACTGTCTTCAGCTGCTTTGTGAACCACAGGAAAGCTGGAAACAGCCCTGGTTTTCATGGTGGTTTTTTTCGTGGTCTTTTTTTATGAGGAGTTCAGGGAGCTGCTTATAGATCTGTTTGTCAAGCTGAACAAGCAAATATTCAAACTAAGTGTTTTGATGGATATTTGATAATTGCATTTCAGATAGAATTGTTAATATGCAGAGGAGCAAAGTGCGGGTTGTAAAGCTCTGGAGTTACTGAGCATAGTAACACTGAACCTGAAGTATCTCCAAATTAATGGCTGACAGCTTCCTTCAAATAGATACAAAGATGAATAAACCCTCAGTTAAAAAGAGATACCTGGGAGTACTTTTGTATTGGGCTTATAGAATCAAATCTAGTTAAGGACCATAAAGGTAGTCATTGCTCTGCTTTAAAAGGTAGAGGTTCCCTGGAGCTAGCTATTTTCATGGGATAGCTTATACCAAACATGCTTAAGTTAATTGCTAGGTGGATGGAAATAGTCAGCATCGTAAAAAATTGTTGGCTGAAGACCTGTTTGATATATTAAAGAACTCTGTATTCTTGGGATGAATCTCTGTTATTTGGATGTACTTAAAATGCTAAACGTGTTACTTACTAGATTTTATTTACATGCAGTCTTATCATAGAATCATAGAATGGTTTAGGTTGGAAGGGACCTTGAAGATCATCGAGTTCCAACCCCCCTGCCATAGGCAGGGACACCTCCCACCAGCCCAGGTTGCCCAAGGCCATGTCCAGCCTGGCCTTGAACACCTCCAGGGACAGGGCTTCAACAGCCTCTCTGGGCAACCTGTTCCAATGCCTCACCACCCTCAGAGTGAAAAACTTCTTCCTAATGTTTAATCTAAATCTGCCCTCTTCCAGCTTAAAGCCACTCCCCCTCGTTCTATCACTACATGCCCTTGTAAAAAGTCCTTCCCCAGCTCTCCTGTAGGCTCCCTTTAGGGACTGGAAGGCCGCAATAAGATCTCCCTGGAGCCTTCTCCAGGCTGAACAGCCCCAACTCTCTCAGCCTCTCCTCATAGGAGAGGTGCTCCAGCCTTCGGATCATCCTTGTGGCTCTCCTCTGGACCCCTCCAGCAGGTCCATGTCCTTATGTTGGGGACTCCAGAGCTGGATGCAGTACTCCAGGTGGGGTCTCACGAGAGTGGAGTAGAGGGGCAGAATCACCTCCCTTGACCTGCTGGCCACACTTCTTTTGATGCAGCCCAGGATACGGTTGGCCTTCTGGGCTGCGATCGCACATTGCTGGCTCATGTCGAGCTTCTCGTCAATCAGCACCCCCAGGTCCTTCTCCACAGGGCTGCTCTCCAGCCATTCCCCGCCGAGCCTGGATTTGTGCTTGGGATTGCCCCGACCCAGATGTAGGATCTTGCACTTGGCCTTGTTGAACTGCATGAGGTTGGCTTGGGCCCACCTCTCCAGCCTGTCCAGGTCCCTCTGGATGGCATCCTTCCCCTCCAGCGTGTCTATTATGTTTATTAAAAGGTGTTTTGATTGTTTTATGGTTTTTATTCATATCTCATTAGTTTATTAGGTGAAAGTATTGCTTCCATGGCTTCTTAACAATTAACATTTAGATATACAAGGACAAAACTTGGTATTTGTTTTGAAATAAATATTCATGTGTGTGCTGCATTTCAAGTTCATAGCAATGGAATACGTAAGGATATGAATTGAGTCACTTCATTCCTATGCAGTCCATAATTTTAAAACTATGTAGCTAGGAAGAAAGATGTAAAATGTATGCAATTGCTTTGAACTCTACACCAAGATTAGTGTTTTCAATAGCAGATTTTTATATTGAATATGTGCACTGGTTCAGAAGGGATTCTTTTAAATTTTTGTCTACCTGTTCCATTGTTTTTTAAGCACTGATTATATTTAGAAATGTCACTGACTTCTTAATATTTTGCATCTATTCAGTTTTATGCTCATTGTCTTGTAACTCAGTAAAATGTGTTTCTCATTTAAAAAAAAAAAACCAGGAAGTAAGAATGGGGAAAATGCCTTCTAAGAATCCATTTCTACATCTCTGAAACAAGCAAAGGTCCCATGTAATTTTTATTTGGAAAATTATTCTACCAACTGTTGTAATTCTTTTTAGTAACTTGAAGAAGAAGCAAGTTGTACTTGTGGAAGATGAAGTTTGTTTGGGGAATTCATCCTAATGCGCTGGCATATTCCATGACTACGTTAGGTGCTGGAATGATGAACAGTATCTTTAACTTCTACTACGTTAAGCTTTTCCTAAACCGATACAAAATTTCAGAAGTAGCATTTCATCAAGCACAGGTATTGTACAATGGAATATTTTGATTACCATGTTGTGCTATGTGTCTGTGTTATCACAACAGTCTTTTTTTTTTTTTACTTACAAATCAATTTTAGATGCATTGCAAATAGTTATACAGTAAATTCATTTTAAATTTAGTTAATCCATATGTGTACCATGTGAAGGTACACATAAAGCACATCATTTACAGTCTTTAGACTAAAAATCTCCAGACTTCAATTGCTGGAAAGATTTTTACCTTTGATAGCTTGAAGTGATGTGCTAAACTAATCTTGCACCTCAGTTCCATAGATACGTTTGACATTAGTGCTTTCCTATGGACTGCTTAAGTGCTTAAATACTGCCTTTATTCTGCAGGTCATTATCCACATGAGCAACTCTTGTCATAAATGGTCTCCTGAAAGTAATGGGCCAGCTCATGTTTTGAATTACTTGCTGTGAGAGAAATATCTGGGCTTTGCAAGATGAAAGCCCCGATAGATAAGCTTTTTGAAGGAGTGAAGTCGTAGAGACAGGGGTTTATTTCACGTGTAGTTGAGCACCTGCCTACTCATTCATCTTGTTTTTCAAAATTACTATCAACCTCTAAATACCTTTAAGAATTTGGTCTGGAGTCTGTTTTGACCCAAGAAGCTTTCATCTCTCTTTACTCTTTGAATAGAGATTTATTTTAAATAAATATGTTGTGTATTACTTCTGTGTTTGTATAACCTCTGCAGAAAACTTGTGCTAATGATAAATTCTATTGTGTTTCTTTCTTGTTTGTCACACGTTGTATTTATGATATGGAATGCCATTAATGATCCTCTTTTTGGGTATATTCAAGATAACTCCAAATTTGTGTGCTGCTCCACGCGCCAGTTTTCAATTTTATATGGAGCTCCTTTATATGCGTTAGCCTTTTTGCTTCCTTGGTTTCCTTGGAAACATTATGAAGAAGGTGACTGGCTGAGTGGTCTTCACCTCATTGTTGCATTATGTGCTTTTGATGGTTTGCTTACATTTGTGCTTCTAGCGCAGTGTGCACTTTTTGCAGAAATTTCAACAAGACATGAAAGTAGGCTTCAGCTTATTAAATATAACCAAGTAGCAACATTAATCGGGTCAACAAGCATTCTCTTTTGTGGTCTCATATCGGATAATATGGAAAACTTTGCCTATTTTCAGGCTTTTACTGTTTTGGTTGCAGCATTAGCAACAGCTTGTATGTGTTACACAGGCAAATACAGTACTAGTCAATATGAGCAGAGAGAAATTTGTACAGAGAATTCTAATCTGGAAAGCAGTGATGGAGCTCTCTCCTGGTCCTCTGTAATTTCATTGACCAAGCGGATTCTGACAGAGAAAAACTTTTTATTTTTTGTAACAATGAACTTCTTCCAAGTCTTCCACCTAGCCTTCTGCAACAATTTTATGATGATCTTTGCGGATAATCTTATTCCTAAGGATGTCCTTTCTTCCTCAATAAGAAGTATCATGTATGGAGCAGGCTTTATTTGTCCTCAGGTAGGCAGTTACTCTTTTTTATTTCAAAGTATGAAAACATGATGTTTTACTAGTTTTCATTAGTTTAAGGTGTCTCTTTACACTGTTTGTTGAAAAAACACTGCATCTGGTGTAAGCCATTGGCCATACTGAGAAACAAATGTAGCTCACCAATGCTCTAAAAGCAGAAAGTACCTCTAGTTGCAGGCTCACCAGTTGTAAGAGTGGGGTAGGGAGAAAGGACAAGTGGGCAGGCTGGTAGAATATCTGTTTACAAGAATGTGAGCTGTGAGTACGCAAGGAGTGAATGTTTTGTATCCTACAGGGTTTATAATACCTATATATAAGGGAACGAAAAACACAGTCAAGATAAAGTTTCCAAAAGCAAAATCTATAGAATTCTGAATTCTGTTCTCTTTGGTTTTGATTTGTAATACATGATGAAAGAATAATCTTCAGGAAGTTTCTCAGATAAACTGCACAAAACACCAGAAAAATTACTAGGTATTAAAAGCATTGTTGAAATATGTGGTATCTCAGTTGTGGGAACCAAACAAAACTCTAAATAGCTGCTTTCAGAGAATAATATGTTCCCGTTTATTCTGTTGTTTGCTGTCTTGGTCAGCTACATTTACTGGGTAGAGAGAGAGATGCTTTCAGGACCCCAATCAGGGGTGGGGGGAGAAGTAATGAACCAGAAAAGAAAAGAGAAAGAGAACCCAAACAAGTAACGTATGAGAACAAGGAAAGCAGCAAAAATATGTCCCACAGAATGTAAATGTACTTGTCTGCAGTGAATAAAAAAAAAAATCTCCTGTTCATTGCCTTCTGACTTCTTTCAGTGGATCTTCTAAAACTTTCACTGTGTTTACTTGTTAGATTAGTCAGAAACTAAGTATCTTGGCTTTTATCATAGATGCTGATGATGTTCAGAATTTCTGAAAATTAGGCTGTTATGTTCATTAAGTTGTAATGTTTTCAGTAAGTAGAATCTAAAAGAAGATACATCAAAGTGCAGCTCAAATTCACCGCTCAATTTCAGTCACAGTTTCAGCTTTTGCATATATAACATACAAATTCTAAACATACCTTCTGTGTTCTATAACTCCTAAATATCTATAATTTCAAATTTTATCCTTACCACAGGTTTAATTTTTTTTTCTGTAACTCAAACAGTTAGCTGATGAAGTTTGGAAATAAATCAGAAACTGCAGAAGTTAGGAAAGCTTAAATAATTTTACATTCAATATATAGCAATCACTACTGTTGATAAAATCAGTGTGACAGTGTGAAACGAACAATCTTTCAGAAAATGCATCTCCCTCTGCTCCCTGGAGATTCTTTGTCTAGAAGGTCACTGAACCATAGAGAGTTTGCTGTGACCTTATTTTTCTCAGGTTTTGTCCCTTTGAGCTCAAGATATAATAAGAGAATTCTCTGGTGGCAACGTCCTGAACTTCACTTACTGGAAAAGCACCCGACCCATGTAAAATAAAGCCCCTTCTTAGGAACTGTGCTTCAGTGGCCTGTACTAAACTAGAATTCTGCTTCTGTCATAGGTTCCTGTTAGTAGTGGGTGTGAAGAATAAAACCTCCCTACAAGGGAGACCTTGTTGCTGAAGCGCAGGCAGACAAATTTAAATTTGCATCATTAAGTTAGTATTTTTATTAGAAATGCATAGTCTTAGAAACATGCAGGTAATAAGGAATTTTCTAAATCATAAGTACTTCCCGAGTCAGGTTTATTTCTCAATTATAGGGAGACAAGGTCATGGTTTTCAGAATAATGTGCATTACATAATACCTTACATATAATCACTTTTCTGCAAAATGCCTGAAAACAGCCAGGGGAGGAATATGTTTACATTTCTTGCAACCAGTTTTTTTTTCTTATACCAGCTTTCCTGATTTGTTTTACCCCCCTGATCATTGGTTTAAGTGGAAAACTGATGAGCAAGTTGAGAGCTTGTGGGTAAGGATTAAGGGGCAGGGTAACATGAGAGACACAGTTGTGGGTGTTTATTACAGGCCACCTGATCAGCATGGGGAAGTTGATGAGGCCTTCTACAGACAGGTGAGAACCACCTCAAATCGCAGGCCTTGGTTCTCATGGGGGACTTCAACTTCCCTGATATCTGCTGGGAAGGCTACACAGCTAGGAATGCACAGTCCAGGAGGTTCCTCCAGTGCATTGATGATAACTTCTTGACTCAGGTGGTGGAAGAGCCCACAAGAAGAGGTGTACTCCTGGACCTAGTACTGACAAACAAAGAGGGACTGGTGGAGGATGTTAAGGTTGGGGGCAGACTTGGCTGTAGTGATCATGAGAAGATAGAGTTCAGGATTAAGTGCAGTATGCACAAAATGACAAGCAGGGTTGAAACCTTAGACTTCAGGAGGGCTAACTTTGAGCTCTTCAAGAAATTGATGGGAGAAATCAAATGGGAGAGGGCTCTAGAGGGTAAGGGGGCTCAAGAGAGCTGGCTGGTATTCAAGCACCACCTCCTCCAAGCTCAGGACAGGTGCATCCCGAAGAGCAAGAAATTGGGCAAGGGAAGGAGACCTGCATGGCTGAGCAGGGATCTTCAGAAAAAACTCAGGTGGAAGAAGGGAGTTCACAAGATGTGGAAAAGGGGGCTGACGACTTGGGATGAGTATAAGAATGCTGTCAGGGTAGGCAGGGAAGAAACCAGAAAAGCCAAGGCAGCTTTGGAATTAAACTTGGCGAGGGATGTCAAGGCCAATAGGAAGGGTTTCTTTAAGTATATAGGAGGCAAAAGGAAAACCAGAGAAAATGTGGGCCTGCTCTTGAACAAGAGGGGTGCTGTGGTGACGGATGATGCAGAGAAGGCGGAGTTGCTGAATGCCTTCTTTGCTTCTGTCTTCACAGCTCGGGCCAGCTCTTGGGAGTCCCAGACTTTGTGAGTAACAGAGAAAGTCTGGAGGAAGCAAAACTTTCCCTTGGTTGAAGAGGAACAAGGTAGAGAACAATTAAGTAAACTGGATACCCACAAGTCCATGGGGCCTGATGGGATGCACCCGCGAGTGCTGAGGGAGCTGGTGGAAGTCATTGCTGGGCCGCTCTCCATCATCTTGGAAAGGTCCTGGAGAACAGGGGAGGTGCCTGAGGACTGGAGGAAAGCCAATGTCACTCCAGTCTTCAAAAAGGGCATGAAGAATGACCCGGGAAACTACAGGCCAGTCAGCCTCACCTCCATCCCTGGAAAGATGATGGAACAGCTCGTTCTGGGCGTCATCTCCAAGCATCTGGAGGAGAAGAAGTTTATCAGAAGTAGTCAACATGGATTCACCAAGGGGAAATCATGTCTGACTAATCTGATAGCCTTCTATGATGGCGTGACTGGATGGGTGGATGAGGGGAGGGCAGTGGATGTTGTCTACCTGGACTTCAGCAAGGCTTTCGACACTGTCTCCCACATCATCCTCGCAGGCAAGCTTAGGAAGTGTGGGTTGGATGAATGGACAGTGGGGTGGATTGAACAGTGGCCGAATGATAGAGCTCAGGGGGTTGTGGTTAGTGGTGCAGAGTCCAGTTGGAGGCCAGTAACAAGTGGTGTCCCTCAGGGGTCAGTACTGGGTCCAGTCCTGTTCAATATATTCATCAATGACCTGGATGAAGGGATGGAGTGTACCATCAGCAAGTTTGCTGGTGACACAAAACTGGGAGGGGTGGCTGACATGCCGGAAGGCTGACCTGCACAGGCTGGAGAGTTGGGCGGAGAAAAACCTGATGAAGTTCAACAAAGGCAAGTGTAGGGTACTGCACCTGGGGAGGAATAACCCCATGCATCAGTACAGGTTGGGGGCTGACCTCCTGGAGAGCAGCTCTGTGGAAAGGGACCTGGGAGTCCTGGGGGCCAACAGGGTGACCATGAGCCAGCAATGTGCCCTGGTGGCCAAGAAGGCCAATGGCATCCTGGGGTGTATCAAGAAGAGTGTGGCCAGCAGGTTGAGGGAGGTCATCCTCCCCCTCTGCTCTGCCCTGGGGAGGCCACATCTGGAGCACTGTGTGCAGTTCTGGGCTCCCCGGGTCAAGAAGGACAGGGAACTGCTGGAGAGAGTACAGCAAAGAGCTACCAAGATGATTAGGGGACTGGAGTCTCTCTCTTACGAGGAAAGGCTCAGGGACTTGGGTCTTTTTAGTCTAGAAAAAAGAAGACTGAGGGGGGATCTTATCAATGCTTATAAATACTTAAGGGGAGGGTGCCAGGTAGATGAGAAGAGTCTTTTTTCAGTGGTGCCCAGTGATAGGACTAGAGGTAACGGGCACAAACTTGAGCACAGGAAGTTCCATCTTAACATGAGGAGGAACTTCTTGACTCTGAGGGTGGCAGGGCACTGGCACAGGCTGCCCAGAGAGGTTGTGGACTCTCCCTCATTGGAGACATTCAAAACCCGCCTGGACGCCGTCCTGTGCAATGTGCTGTAGGTGTCTCTGCTGTGGCAGGGGGGTTGGACTTCGATGATCTCCAGAGGTCCCTTCCAACCCTGACGATACTGTGATACTGTAACTTGAGCTTCTGTAAAACACCATTTGACACAGTAATCTTTGTCTGACTTTAGCATCCTGGTTTTATTTGTTATGTTAAAGAGGGAACAAATGTACAAGGAGAATTGTTTACTGTTCTTCATCTGAATATTACACTATCTCTGTAACACAGAAGGAAGGAGAAAATGTGTATCTGTATAGAGTCTGTGAGTATTCTTTCTGACAGTGATGAGGACCACATACACGTAGAAGGTGACATGGGCTTATAGAATAGAAAAACGTAATGCATTACAAAATGTCCCATTTAAAGTGGAAAGTGAGGAACCATATAGAAGAGCTTACTCTTTGTTCATACTATAATCAGCACTTAATACCATTTTCGTGAGCTTGCCTGTCACTAGCTTCTCACGTGGATTACTGCTTGCTAAGACTGGCGGAATTAAAATGCAGCCATACGTGTTGTCCACTGGCACCTGCCTTTCTCTGCTTGCTAGTAAAGTCTCTAACTTGCTTAGATCAGCTGTCTTGGTGAGCTTCCTTTATCAACTTAAAAGTCATGCTTTATTTCTGTAAATGTCAGTGAAAATAGTAATATCAATTAAAAAACAATTACTGAAAATATTTTTGGTCAGCAGTTAAAATTCAAATGGCAAGATGCTTGTTTTACAGATAATATACTGCAAAGTTAATTCTTTAATGGATATCAAACATAAAGATCATGAGCATCAAATAATAGTTAGGCAATGTGGGAAACAGTATTTTTCTCAGGATATAGTAGTTCTCAGCTTTGAGTAAGAGGAGACCATTCTTACCTGGTAGGGTAGCACAGAATGAGCCAGTAGATAGTTCTTTTTGTTCAATTCCTTTTTTTTTGTTTAGATTGAACTTTTTAGAAAGGGTTGGGGTGATTTTTTTTCTTCTTTAATGGGTAGTAATAATTTATGTCTAGTTTGTGCTTTATAGCTCTCCTAATGCTGAGATGTTGTACTATATCTTTTCATTACATATGCGTATATATTATCTTTTCAGTGCCTTGTTCTTCTCAGTCATGCCTTGTTGAAGAAGTTTGGTTATTACAGAATCATCCTGTTTTCCTTTTACTTTGAAGGAGTAGCTGCTGCTGTCATGTTTATTCTAGGGCCAGAACACTATTATCTGTTGGCATTTTATCTCACAACAAACATGTAAGTAAATATACTTCCCTATTCATAGATATGGCTTAAATAATTCTAGCAGAGTCGACACTTGGCTATTAATAGCATGAAGATTTTGCCACTGCTTTTATAGTTTTCTTTTTGTTCTGTTTCACTCGTCAGAAAAGTTGAAACTCCAGTTACAACTTTTTTCAGCTTTCATTTTATTCTACTTCAGCTTTTACTCTCTGTTTAAAAAAAAAAAAAAAAAAAAAAAAAAAGCCTTAGAAATGAACAGTAATTAAGATTTGCAACCACACACCTCCAGCCACATACCTGCTTTAACATGAGATTCAAGGGAAGCAGAACCTCTTCTCATCCACATAGACAAAGAAGATCTCAGTAGAGGAGCTCTTCAGAGACTTTGCTAGGAAAGCTCAGACCTCATTTTGTATTGCATGAACACTTGTGTGTTGCACTGCAAAACAAATAACAATATATCAGGTATCTGTTAGGTAGCCAGTACTGAGTCACATTTTCACTGGTACTGGGTAAGTATGATGCCAAGAAGTAGTATTTTCACAGAAGTATATTATGATTCATGGAAAACCTTATTTAAAAATAAAGACCTGTTTGTTTCAGAATATTGTGACAGCAATTTGGTTTAATTTTTTCATTTTCTGTTTCATCGCTTGCTTTCTACATGTTCTTTCCTACCCTCCTTTTCTTCATCTTCTTTTCCCCCCCCTGTTTTCATTTTTATTTTCCGTATTTCTGTCTTTGGCTACTGTAACACTGAATTGTGTGAACAATAAATTTAATTTCATGACCTGCATACTTTAAATGATGAAGATACATTCTGATTTCCCAGGAAAAATTCTAAGGTACCTAAGGACTGTATGTTTAAAGTGCTAATTGTTCAAAGACTCTTGTAAGCAAAAGCTAATCACACCCAAAATTTAATAATAGGAATTAGGAATCCTAATATGTGAGTTTATGGTTTCCGTTAGCAGTTTATTAAGAGTCAGCTTTGTGTGTGTGTGTGTTTAAATCCATATATATATGTATAATGTAAATACATATATAGGAATGCATATAAAATGTTTTTACTATTCTGATTCTCCCACTTTTGAAGTTTGTCTTCCATGTGGTCTTTCTAGTAATGCTCATGTCCTTTTCAGATTTCAAGATGAAATTTTCAGTTTCTTTCTTCTAAGGTGTTTCTTTTCTCCATCTCATTTTAAATGATGTGTACTGATAATCTCAAGCAAGTATTTGTGACTTTTTGCACCAGTGTCCAGGAAAAAAAGCAAAAAAACCCCATCTTTTAGGTCTGCATATTGATTTCTAATTCTCAGTTAAGAACAGATCTAATAATGCTTTCAGAACTGCTGTTTAAACAGATAAATCAGCATGTTTTAAAGAATGTCTCAGCTTTGTGTGTTTGCAGAAATGTCAGTGTTGGGGTGTGTGTGTTAGAATGTCAATTACAATTTCATTATGAAAGTGTATATAAGAACTATGAACATCTTAAATATTTTGTCTTTGTTTAGGGTAATTGTACAAGCTTCATTTAGTTTGTTCAATTTGCCTCTGGCAGATATTGTTGATGCAGATTTAATAAAACACAAGCGGAGGTATGTCGGTCTTAACTGTTTTTCTTTAAATTCACTATCTATTTGCCATGTTACTCTTTCATAGGTTAGATTATGTCAAAGTAAAGACAGTAAATGATCTTGGATCCTTGACACAGAAGTACTTTCTGTAAGAGCAATTTAGCATAAGTAAAGATAAGAACTTGAATAAAGTTTCCTGCAGTTACTTCAGCAGAGTAATTTTAACAGATTATTAGGTCATTTCTAGTTTTAATTATACTGTGGTATAAGACAAGTCCTTCAGTTTTTTGTGTGTTTATTTTTGTTAGCTTCAATTGAATTATTTTGTAACCATATACATCTATTGTCACTTAGGGAATTTTCTGAATAAGGCTTTCTAACATAGAAAAAGCTTTTAGAAAGCTTTGCCTATGCTACTCAAAGTGCAAATTCCAAAGTCTAACTGGTTGCTGTTATCTCTCTGAAATTAAAATTGATAAAACATGCTGTGACGTAGCATATTACAACTCATGGATCTTTTGGATTTTTACCAAAGTGCAGATAACTTCCTGTTGGTTCCATCAATGTTTACGTAAGTGCAGATTCAATCCTGGTCACTGTATTAAAAGACTCGCCCCTCAAAGGTGAGAGCTATTGCTTTCACGAAGAAAAAAAATGCCTCCTTTTCTGGCCTCATGCATGTAAAGTCTTATGTTGCAATTAATTCTCCATGGACTGTTCAGTCTAACTTAACTTCAATAATTACTTAATGTGCACAAAGTTGAACTTGAGTGCAAGTCATTTCAGAATTGGGGCCAAGCTGTATGTATATACCCCAGAGGTTTATTACCTTTTATTAAAAAAAAAAGTAAATTTCATTAGGATAGCTGATCTGTTGTGTGAACTATAAAGCTAAGTATCGTGATAGTTAGCATTTGCATATTAACAGGATTTTTATAATTACTATTGCAATTAATATACTAATAAGTTTGTGTTGTGCATTTGTTTATTGTTTTTCCTAAATATTTTAGATCACCACTTTCCTCTATGGTTTTTGGTACCAATGCTTTATTTACCAAACCTGCCCAATCTTTGGCTCCAATGCTTGTGGTTACAATACTAAATCAATTTGGATATGAGAACCTGAGTAATGAAGATGCTCAACCTGATCCAAGGTGAGTTAAAAGGGATACTTTAAGTCATAGAAATTAACGTGAAATAATCCTGTCATCTAAAAAGCAAATTAATCTGCAATTATTTTGCATCAACTGCACTTCAAAAATGAGTGCTTTAAAAATATTTTCCAGTTGTTTTTTAATCTGCATAGAAATAGAAATGTTTTCTAGTTTTTTTAAAAGAATAAATCATTTATTAAACAATACATGAGGATATCTACCTGATTTTGAAAAACAAAGGATACATTTCAGTAGTTGACCATCTTCTGTTCTATTGCAAGTAAGAAAAAAAAAATATATATTTGAGATCCCCTAACACCTCTTGTTAAGATACGTTGTCCTGGCTTCTGTGTTTTGTTTAGCTTGTAAACCTACTTCCTTAAATATATAATCCTAATAGGGTTGCATTAAAAATACAGTTTTGTTTGAGAGAAAGCAGTATAATCACTGGAGGGAGGGGATTTGCCTCAAGTAGGAGTATAATTTTGGCTTCAATACTACTTACCATTCTGATGCTAATGATCTCATTGCAGTCCCTGGAGACCTTAATACACAGCATAAAGTTGTGGTTGCTAGTTAGCACGTTGGAAATGCATGGACTTTTATAAAAACAAATTAACAGGGAGTCAGTACACTGAAAGGGTCATAGGCTGTTTATTTATAACCAACAAGGGGAAGTGGCAACATAAGGAATACTGAAGTCAGGACTAAAAGGCAAAAAACAGTCCTGATTAGGATTTGCTTGAGAGAACAACGTGCATATCCTGAGTACTACATAGCTCTCCTAAATGTTGAGTAGAAATCCTAAAAAATGCATAGAAGATAATTGTATATGAACTTTTGTGGAGATAGCTCTTGAAGGAGAAATGCCTACTTATGTGTCACCTAAGGCTAGGAGAATGTTTCGTATTTGAGGAACTTTCTAAAAAAATGTATGAGAAAAAGCATGACATAAAAGGACAACAGGTGGTCTTCAGAAAAGCATCCTGACACAAGCAAAGAAGGCTTAAGTTTGAGGCTGTGTGTAAGAACAGTTAATTTTAATGTAATGCATTCTGTAGATAGCCAGCCCATGAGATGATGTGAAGAGGACATGAACCTCATTATAATGTCAAATAAGATGAGTGATTTTTGCAGAAGAGCAGTAGGTTGAACTGGATGTGGATATGAGACAGCTGAATATATTAATCTTGATGATTCAGAGAACTTTAGATTTGAAACATAAAAACTGCAGTTCTGATCCCTTTCAGTCAGAGAAATGATCCCTTTCAATCACAGAAATGATCCCTTTGTGGATGGATTTTAAATTGCAGTAGCTATAAATCTTTTTATCCCCAGTAAGCAGCCTCTGAACTATAGCAATAATAAATTTCTTGTATATAGAGTTGAAATACTTTGAATGCTTAATCTCTAAAACCTGTATTTTCACTTGAGTAATGCTGAAATTTGATTTATTCCCCTAGGGCAGGGAACAGCATAAAGGGCCAAAGCTGAAATCTCAGCTAATTAACTAATCAGTTAATCAAAGAGCACCTGAAATATACTCTGTATTTCTCTTCCCCATCCCTTCAAAAATAATTTCTTAAATATGAAGCAGTCTGCATGTGTTTTCTGTATATGTACGTGTGAATGTTCATGTCCTTCACTTTGCAAATGGACTATAGTGTGGACATACAGTCCACACAGACCAGACTACTCAAGGTTGTTTCTAGGGAGTCAGTTTGCCCATGGCAATGTACTCAGACCATTGACTGAGCTAAAATTACTTATATGTATTAAAACCCTATCAACTGATCTCAGATTTCAGCCATAGGCAGACAGCTAAAATACACCTGCCTCAGGACACAGTTGTTCAGTTGTTTGGGGACAAACAGAAACTGAATACAGGAGATAGCTTAAAATATGCTCAAACTGTTTTGAAAATAATAATAATAATTTCACACATGTGAATTATATATAATGAAGCATTATGACCCATGCCAATACAATCTCAACTCTGTCCTTCCTCCTTCTTCAAAGCTGGCAATATCTATTAAGTGTTCTGGAAAGCATTTACTTTACTAGGTGTAGTGGTAGGGAATTGTGAAGATAGCACAGAGGACCCTTATTCTGCATTAACAAAATGTTTGGGCCCTGAATAAGTATGTCTTAAGAGTTTCCAGCAATGTTGTTTGCTGGGAGAAGAGAGAAGATGTAGTCCAAAACCATAGACTATTTGCTGAATTCTAAATTACTTTTTTTTTCTCGAGCTGAAAGTTAAACCATAGCAACAATGATGGAGCAGCTAATCCTGGAAACCATTTCCAGGCACATTAAGGACAATAAAATCATCAGTAGTAGTCAGCATGGCTTCACCAAGGGGAAGTCATACTTGACCAACTTGATAAGCTTCTACAATGAAATGACTAGCCTGGTAGACAAGGGAAGAGCAGTGGATATTGTCTACCTGGACTTCAGTAAGGCCTTTGACACTGTCTCCCATGAGATCCTCATCGATCTATGGGCTGGATGAGCAGACAGCGAGATGGGTTGAAAACTGGCTGAATGGCCAGGCCCAGAGGATGGTGATCAGTGGCATGAAGTCTACTTGGAGGCCAGTAACTAGTAGTGTACCCTAGGGGTCTATACTGGGCCAGTCCTGTTTAACATCTTCATTAATGAGCTGGATGATGGGGCAAGAAGTACACTCAGGAAGTTTGGTGATGACTCAAAACTGGGAGGTGTGGCTGACATATCAGAGGGTCGTGCTGCAATCCAGAGGGATCTCGACAGGCTGGAGAAATGGGCTGACAGGAACCTCATGAAGTTCAACAAAGTCCTGCACCTGGGGAGGAACAGCTCCATCCACCAGTATATGCTGGGAGCCACCCAGCTAGAAAGCAGCATGGCGGAGAAGGACCTGGGGGTCCTGGTAGCCACCAAACTGAAAATGAGCCAGCAATGTGCTCTTGAGACAAAGAAGGCAAATGGTATCTTGGGCTGCACTAGACAAGTATTGCCAGCAGGTCAAAGGAGGTGGTCCTTCCCCTCTGCTCAGCACTGGTGAGGCCACACCTGGAGTACTGTGTCCAGTTCTGGGCTCCTCTGTACAAGAGAAATGTAGACATATTGGAGAGAACCCAACAAAGGACCACAAAGGTTATTAGGAGACTGGAGCATCTCTCCTATGAGGAAAGGCTGAGAGAATTAGGACTGTTCAGCCTGGTGAAGAGAAGGCTCAGGGGGAATACCTTAAGGAGGGGCGGAAGAGGATGGATTCGGGCTCTTTCCAGTAGTGGCCTATGACAGGATCAAAGGCAATGGGCATAAACTGAAACATGGGAGGTTCCCTCTGAACATCGGGAAACACTATTTTACTCTGAGGGCAACTGAGCCGTGGAACAGGTTGCTCAGGGAGGCTGCGGACTCGCCATCCTTAGAAATATTCGAAAGCAGTCGAGGCGCAGTCCTGGGCAGCTGGCTCTGTGTGGTCCTGCTTGAGCAGGCCTTTGGAGCAGATGGCCTCCAGAGGTCCCCTCCAGCCTCAACCATTCTGCGATTCTGATTTTGTGAACAAAGTTACAGTATGTAACTAAAGATAGTGAAAATATGGGTATGATACAGTTATAGACAGGCAGTTGCTTTTTATATACAGATGTCACATTAGTTTTCTCCCACAGTTATTTCACAGATCCTCTCACAAAGCAAAAGAACCTTAATAAGATGCATCTTATTATCTGTGTTTAGTTGGGTTTTTTTTTGTATGTTTTGTATGTTAATGTTCTGCGGAGTGAATGGAGAAAAGTACTGGTAGACCATCAGTGGTCTCCTTCTTCCATAATGCCCAGATGTTTCCCTTATCTTTCCCTCCAGCATCAAATTTTGAACGTTGGTTTTTGTATTCTCAGCAACTTTCCAGGCTTTTGCTGTAGTAAAACACATTTTCCAGTGATGAGTTTACAGCTGAAAATTATGGAAATAAGCTTTTCTTGTTCACATGGATTTTTGTGTAGTATTGTCACTTCATTTCCTCATTCCTTATTTCTTGATATATTGCCTACTCAAGACCACATGGAATGCTGGAGCTCACAAACTTTCTGGGTGACTTCAACTTGCATATGCAAAAAGAAAAAAAAAGGTTGTAGCTTACTGGGAAGGGTGTGTCTTTTTCTCCCCTACTTCATTTATCTTATACATTTGACAGCTTTTTATTTGACAGCATACTGCCTTCAAAAGTGGGCTTCATTCTGTCTTTGGTGCTTGTTTTCCACTGTATATATATAAAAAAAAAAATCTATCCATCAAAAGGTATCTGCTGGGACAATCATATATCTTTTGATTTTTATGCCTCCAGCAAAAGGTCTGTAAGAGGAGAGTTGAGCAATTCACACATATATGTTCTCTGCCTCCATAAAGATGCTAGTTGTCCTAATACACTGCTCAGGAATGTCATGTTATGAGTGAAATTCTTATCCCAGAAGACCTTTTGAGACAATAGCTCATCATCTGCTTGGTGGCTTTTGTTACAGTTGTGTTCTGCAGGACAGCCAAGCTGGTAAGACCGTGAAGAGGTTTTACACAGCGAGTAAAAGTCTAGAAGAAAGGAAAATTCAGTCCCCTTTTTCTTTCACTTGTGAGGTATCGTAACACCTCCAGGCGGATGGCTAAGATTCATCAGAAATGAGAAAATGCTTATCAGTGAGCAGTGATCCCAGTACTGTATTAGACCACACATTCCAAAGACCTGTGCTGTCTTTCTCTTCCTCAGTGCTGAAGCCTTTGAACTGACCATTAACATCACCAACTTCTTACTGACCAGTTACCAGTATTTACTTCTGTCTCAATGGTAATATCTTCTCAGTCACAGTGACGTCTTCTTCCTTAGGAGCAATCCAGTACCTCTTGGTTTTGCCTCTGGTATCATAGCTCTGAAGTGTGACTTCTGCTGTGAATAGTGTATCTCTCTTCCAGAAGTCATCTTGATTTTTGATGTAACCTTTTTCACGCGTGAGATTGGCCTATATGTTGTACACTGTTCCGTATCTGTTACACATGATTCTGTACACATTAATATACACATTAGTTTAAGAAGTGTTTTTTAATATCCTTAAAATTTGAGCAATAGCTTGCAGAATGGACTGGTCCTGGTTTGGTTTTGGTGTTTGGGTTTGTTTTTTTTTTTTTTTTTCCTTTTGATCTGTCATCATAGCAAAGCTTTACCTGCCCCATATGGCTTGGGGTTTTGTGTTGTTTTGTTTTGTTTGGGTTTTTTTGGTTTGGGTTGGGGTTTTATTTTGCTATGGAAAAGATACCTAGTTTAAAAACTCCCTCTTCTGGAGAGCCACTGCAACTACAGCTAACTTCTCTTAAAAGTGTGTTTTGCAAATTCGTTTTTCAGAACGAAGTTATTTTACAGCAACTCTCCATTATTCATTGGAGGCACTTTAAGCTGTTGATGTTTTCATATTGAACTACTGGACTACATCACGTTCTATTCAGAGTTATATTAGGGCCGTTTAGTGAAAGATTGTATGTTTTATTCCTGTGTGTGCAAAAAATGTAGATGTGGAAATTTCTGAAGTTACTAGTTCAGCTGCTATTATGAAATCTAAGCTCTGCTCTTGATACTTCAGTAAGGGACTGGGATCTATTTTCCCATTCCTTGTTCTGTGTGCTATAGATATTTTTCATAATTCATGCAGTAACTTAAGGTTTTACAGTACAATAGGTAACATTATTTTCTTAAACCAGTATTGTTCCAGTGAAACCAAATCAGGATTGCACCAGTGTGAGTGATTTGGCAGATGTTCTTCCTTTTTTTGTCCTTCCTGAAGTCCATGTATAAATATGGAATAATTTTAGTACTGTAAACAGCAGTCCTCTAGTGTGCCAAACAGGCAAAGTACAAGCCCCAGCATCCTGTTAACTGTGTCTTAGTCCTGTTTTCACCTTTAGATAGGTAAGTAATTTGTCTGTTGCCTCCCTGCCCACACTGCTCCTACAGTTAACTGTTGGCGGTTGTGACGGTGGTGTGCACGATGCGGGCCCTTGTGTGCTTCTCAGTGGGCTGCAAATGCAATCGAATATAGGCCAGTAAACAACGTCCAAATGGAAATTATTGTCACTGCCAATAAACATTGGCTGTGGACCAGTGACCTGGTAGCGAACACTTCCAGTCTTAAATGCAATTGCCCAAGTGATTAAGCCTGTAGCTTTTTGTTTTCCTGTGTAGCATTAGCATTACATGACTTGAGATAAGTTGTGATCATCGTGTGAGTGTGTGTATGTACTAAGGAATAAATCTGGGCTATGTTGGAGGCTGCAAGCATTTTTTCTGTTAAATGCAGAGCAACATGCATTGATTCTTTTATGATTCAGAGAAACTCTTAGGTTTTATTCAAAAGCCTGCTCAAGTTAATGAGAGGTTTTTTTCCACAGACTTCAGGGTTTTTGGATTATGTCCATACCTGTTCTGTGAGTCTCCTATCTCATCACTGAATGCTGAGGAAAAAAAAAACAGAAAATAATATAAACTGCCTCATGGAGAGAAAGTTAATTTAGGGGCTGTTTCTCAGCTTGAATTGACTTTCCTGATATTTAAGTATTTAGAATCAAATAACTAACAGAATGCCAGTAGATACTGATTCTAGATACTAGATGAATGCCTAAATGTATGCTTTGAGCTGTCAGAAAGCATACTGTTCATAAAAGGGAACTCATTTAACTCCTTTATTTTCCTTCTTGACTCATATTTGCTGATGCCTTTATCTCCTGTTAGAGAAGACTTAGATGAGGAAATACCATGCATCCACGAGAATAAATGAGAATGAGTGTTAATTTCACTGGTATTCTTTTTATGGCTTATATTATCTTGTAGTAATTTATGTTAAAACAAAATTAAATAAGGCTTGATATTTCAAACAGCCCTTTACACCACATCTGAATTTTGTGCATTAATCATGACTCCCATCGAGCACTCAGCAACTATAACACTACAGTGGATAGCTAGTAGCACAGATTTTAACTTAAATAAAATAATTTTATATTAAAATGTTTGCTTCCATTTTCTGCTTTTCTTTCTCTTCCAGATTTTTCAGTCTTATTAAACCCTTTCAGATGCTCTGTTCTATAGTTGGATTATATTGCTTAAATTGATTTCTTTAGTACACATCTGTATTATGTAATAAAGTAGTGACCAGGATTTCTTAGGTTGCCTACAGTATATTACAATTAAATCTTTGTGTGCTGATTGTCTAATTTCCTCCCAGTTATTACAAAAGGAGCAAACAACATAAAATACATATTTGTACGTAGAATTTGAAAATACAATCGAAGTACATTTGATATCCGAGATACTTGCATGCGTTTGTTTAGAACTGACTGTGCACAGGAATGTGTACATGCTGTATATGTGTATATAATGTGAATGCTTTAAAAATATTTTGTTGTGAATTGACCATGAAAGTTAATCTTTTTGGTCTTGAAAGCTGTGTTTTGTCTTCTTCACCAGTTTGTTTCTAGGTCTTTACGATGCCATGTTCTATTTGATCTGTCTGGTTCCGCTCTGCATTGCAGTCATACAGATCCTGGCATGGACTCCTTTTTCAATCCAGAATAGTCACGTGACAGCTGTACATTAAATATGTACCGGTTGGTTGGTAAATCTCCTGCTGAACTGTACCACAAAAGAGTTAGTATGTTTTAAACGTGAAAAAGCAAAATTGCATTAAGCGGACTACTAAACCAAATGCAGTTTCAGCCATTTCAATAAAGTCGCATTCTTCAGTCTGTATAGCCTATAACACAGATCACGTGCAGCCTTAATGCTGAGCCTACGCAGAGTTTTTTCTAGTTCAGTCGTTTGCCTTTAATGGGCTTTATCCTTACTTGCTAAACGAATTCATTTCTGGTATATACGGGTCACTGTTAACTCCTTTGAAGAATGGATATGCCTGGTCAGGTAAAGGAATCCCAACCCAGCACCTGGAATTCAAGGGAACTGTATTTTCTTAAGCTTACTGAAAGATGGTGGATTAATTTTGCCATACTGATAAAATGGCAGATCTCTGAAGTTGGTCTGGCAGAAGCCTGGTGGGCATCCCTCACGGATGGCAGGGGGATGGGGGGGAAAAATGTAGATGGTGTCCAGCTGACCAATGTCAAGACGAATCTCACAGCTACCACAGGAAGAGCCAAGAGTGATTAACTGTCCTGTAAAAGTCTGTGTAAGGCTAACGAAGAAAAAGATTAAAGTGCTGTTCAATAAAGCGTTGCTGGATATGGAAAAAGCTCCGCACGTCCTTGCTGGCTTTCCGAATGTCTCTAGTTGGTGGCAGGTAGATGCAGTTTTCTGGCTTCAACTGGGAAAATTATTTGGAAGGTACCACATTGTTAGTACTTCATACAGAATGTCATTGTGGTAAGAAAAACACTAGCGCCTGGCTGTAGTAGAGTTCAGTTAGTTGGACAAATCTAAGCGCACACCTATTGAATCAAACTCTACCCACTTAGTGGCGTGACACTGGCAAACTCATTTGATGTGCTGACAGTCGAAGCTAATTTCTGATTACTGCAGTTGAAGTCAGTTAATTTCTGATTAATTCTTACCAAAATCTTCAGTTAAGTTTTTAAATGGATCCTGTGGTTTTTATAAAATAAAGTTTTTTTTGACAAAATTTCAGAAACATTGAATCCTCTCTTCATTTCACACATGTTGTAACGATAAGATACATTAGCATGTTTACAATACTCCTGTTTAATAAATTTTTTTTTTCCTCCAGTATATCCAGCATGTAATTGTGTAATGATAGGTAGCTTAAGTATAATATAATCACTTCATTTTTGTTCTTTGTTTTGCCTGGGAAAACATAATTTTAGAAGCATCTTTCTTACGGAGTGCCAGTCGCTTGAAAGTACAAGAAGATGCATTGTATGTATCCCGATTTTAAAGTGCCGAGTCGGCTCACTTCTAAGGCTCTACGTTTATTGTGATAGGTAACTTGGAAAAGAAAGGGTTGTAAGAAGTTGCCTTGCGTTTTGGTGGACGCTAGCATAATTTAATGAGGAGGTTTGAGATTTGAAATACCAGTGTTGAAAAAAATAGTCTTTTGTGACTCAGTTTTCACATTTGCAGAGTAAAAACAACGTTGTTTCCTTGTCGTCTTTGAAGGGCAAAGTGCTTTCAAAGCAATGAGTGAAAAAGTGGGATAGCATTGTTAAATATTTAGAAATCCAAATGAACCCTGTGATAGGACTGTGAAGATTTATGTTAAAATGTAAGAAGCCAGAAGTGTGATGAAGTTTTAAGTTGCATTATCTGGGTTTTTATCTCTGTCTTGTCAGAGATACCATTATTCATTTGCATTGTACATGCTAATAGGATTATGTACAGGTACTAGTGTCACTTGTATTTACATATCCAAAGAATATTTACACAAATACCGGAGCAGATATGGACTGTGTGTTTAGATTCTGAATCTGCATCGTATGTATGAATTTTGTGCCTGAAAGGCAGAAGGAGCAAAAGCCAAAGGACAAAAACCTGAAGGAATTTACGTTAATGTAATTAATGTAATTTGTTATATGAAACTGTCTTCTCCCTGACAATTCCTTTAAAACGGTAATAAATGACTTCAAATAGTTTTATTCTTCTTTTCTGTTTCTATATACCCTAGATTTCATATATTCTTCCTATCCTCATAGAATGTATGTTTCGATAGGTGAAAATGTTATTGTTCCACAAATACGGTTTCTTAGATGACTCTATTAGTTAGTTCTAATATTAAATTATTAGAACATATTGTACAACTGGGAGAGTACTGTGCTATACAACAGGAAAACTAATAAGTGGTTTTAAGAGTCAAAATTATGCTAAGAATTCTTTGAAATTATCAGAATTATTTTTTCTGGAAAAATATTTGGTAAAGATACCATTTTATTTGCTGAAATAAGAAAGGTGTAAGGGGTGATACGACTGAAGGCACAGTTTGAATTGCCTCTGTAAACTGCTGCATCTGTAGAATTCAGATAGGAAAAGTAAATAGTCAAAGATTTCTAAGCAAGGCAGCCTTAAGATACGAGAGATTAACTGTGTAGAATAAACTAGTTTAGAAAACGAATCTGAGAAATACAATACAAATTATTTAAGATGTAAAATATTAATAATTTTTAAAATTTATTATTCTCCCATTTGTGTCCTGTCTCTCTTGCTATAAGGCCAGGAAAAAACTGTCTTTCACCAAACCAATAGTCAATCCAAAGGAGGACTGGGAAAACTGCTTTAAATTCAGGTGGTAGTCTTATTGCAAGAAGAGAAGGTTGGCAGTATGCTATCGTTGACATCACTTACTCTCCATTTCTCCGTCACCCACTAAACTTTGTTATCCTCTGATAAACCCACATGATTGTTTTTGGCCATGAATCAAGTAAAGGATAATCAAAGGCAAAAGTTCAGTGCCTGCAACAGCTGGTTTGTCTGTTTTCTCTCCTTATTAGCTAATAGTATTTGAGCTTGAAGTGCTGCTGCTGGAAAAATGCCCCAATTTAATCTTGATAATTTAAGAGTGTCTAAAATAGTCTCCTGAATGATAAAGAGGGTTTAAGTGTGTATAACATGAAATGCTGTGATAACTTCAGAGAATGAGAAATTTGATGCTTGAATCCCATTCTTAGAGTTTCTCTATAAATTCTGAGAATTTGGATCTTAATACACTGACTGAATTTTATTTATTGAAAATCAATAGGTAAAAGCATCTACTAGATTTAAAAGGATGTTATCTAGTAGACACTAAAGAATGTTAGTCTAATATGGTGGTAATATAACATATGGTCAGTGATAGAGTGAAAACATTGAATAAATGACAACATAGCATATTTAATCTTAAGTAGGAAAAAAATTGATTTATGTTTTGTGGAGCATACAGGCCTGCCTCTGCTCTCATCTTGTGCAAAATTACCTTCCTGCCGTGCTGGTGGTGGAACTGCTGGGTAATTCATGAATATACTATGTTGACATGGCCTGTAGGATGTTTACATTTGAATATGGCTGTACAGCTTAACAGCTACTGTCAGGAAAGACCAGCAGGAAGGTGAAGGAGCAGCTGAGAGAAGCCACATCTCCACAAACACTTCTGGGCCCTTTCTTACAGAATTAAGCCACCTTAGGAAAAAGCTCAGTAGTACATGCAGTGAGAAGAATTCCAGCTGGTTGGTAAAGGAACACAGAAGTCAGGCTGGGGGAGTCGTCGCAGAGAGCCGGACAGACCCACAGCAGGGCCTTCCGGGTTGCCTTTGGGGGAGAGGATTTCAGATAGGTATCTGTATCTACGCTTGTTCAGCTTGGAGATCTCTTTCTGGTAATCGCTTTCTTACTATTGTTTAAATAATAGAAAGTCATTTTATTGCTGTACTTCATCAGGAAAATTGCAGATGTGCATGTTGGAATACGTGAGGCTGCACAGGCAGTCCTGTCACCGAGTCCTGCTCCAGAAGACCAGATCTGCTCCAGATCCTTGTGATCCCCTCGAGGCAACCGCAGACTGCCTGAAACCCTTTGGGTATGTTTTGGACCTTTTGACATCTAGGTATTCAATTGATTATAGACATTTTCCCTGAAGAGAGAGAGGAAACACTATTGAAATAGTTGAGGAGAAAGCAGAAGAAAGTGATTCTTTTTTTTCTGGAAATCCTCTCCCAGCCCCGTAACTGCTTTGAATGACGTATGCATACACTTACACAACAAGTATACTTCTGAGGTTGTCCAGCAGTTGGGTGCAATTCCACCAGCCTATATGCAAATGACAATACATCAAAATTATTACCTAAATATGCATGAATAGTGTGTTCTTTATAGCCCGTCAAGAGGAAAAATATGCTTAGTGTACAACTACTGCAGCAGAATATTAATGACAAATGTAACACTGGGGAGGAACTTTGAAAAAATCTCATTAAAACATACCCAGGTTGTATACTAACAATGCAAGGACAAAAGCTACCATATTTCTTAATTTATTTGGTATGCAATTCATTATCTATATTTTACACGTGATAACATTAAGATATGTTTCCCTGTGAACAACATGTAACTCACTTGAAGCAATTTTATTTATTGGTTTACACATTGCGAGCAGATGTCTGTTTAAAAAGCAGCAAATTCAGCTTTTGTCATTTTGGATTTTGATTATAAAGCTGTTTTATTCCAGGGGGGGTAATCTGTCTTTACAAACAAGAACATACATAGAAAGGAGAGTCCTAATCCCAAACCAAATAAAAAGACATAGACCAAAAAAGGCATCTTAGCCCATCTAGCTATTGGGGGGAGGGGGGGGGAATCTTCACGTGGAAAGCTGTCTAAAGCTCTCATGTCAAAAACTTCCCTCAAGGAGGTTAAACATCAGTGAAAATGAACTGAAGAGAAAAATCCTCTGGCAATATTCTGTTGTTGCTCGGGTTTTGCAGATTTCCCAGGATGAGCAAGGTTGGATGCGATTAGCGTGTGATGAGATCTTGCAGGCAGCAGCTGGGATCCCATGGTGGGAATCCCAGTGCGGGAATCGAGGGCCTCGACGCCCGCCTCCACACTCCGACGGCCACGAGGGACACCGACCGCCGGCGGTTCCCAAGAAACGTTTTTCTGAGATGAGCCATGACAGCCCCGGTGCCGCACTGGTGGAATTTGATTAAGGGGAGAGGCTCTGTCCACATTCCCCCCTCCCTCGGCTATCACTCCTGTTCACCCACGTTTACTGCAGCGCGGGGGGAACGGCGGCGCGCGACCCAAACCCGCCGTCACTGCGCCTCGTGCCCCGGCCCGGCACGTGCTGCTGCACGAAAACCCAAACTGTGCTCGCGCACCGCGACCCGGCCTAGTTCAGCGCGCTGTGCTCTGCTCCACGCCGCTGCGCGCGCACCGTCCCCGCTCGCCCTCCGCCGCAAGGCCCGCGGCGCGGCAGGGCACGCTTCCCCCGCCGCACCCCCGGCGCACGGCGCTCATTCCCTGTTCCCTGTTCCCGGCCTGCGCGCCCGCGGCTCCAGACGAAAATCGGGCGGCGAAGGCCTCGGGTGCTCCCGCGCAGCGGCCCGCGCGGGGCGGGGCGCGCCGTCGGACGGGTGAGGCGGGACCCCCGCGGACGACCCCAAGCCGCTGACGAGACACGCGGCCACGTCCGAGGGCGCGAAGCCGAAGGCTGTACTTCGTGCAGCGGCAGCCCGTCCCCACGCGCAGGACGGGCCCGACGGCACGCGTGAGCTCCCCCAGAATTCCCAACGGCCGCCGCAAGAACGCACCGACTCCCGGGCGGGGCACCGCGCACCGGCGGCCCTGCTCCGCCCCGCGCGCGCAGCACAGGTGACAGCGCGGCGCCACGCACGTGCGCGCGGGAGACAGCCGGCGCGAGCCCCGCTGAGGGAGGGCCGCCCCGCCCCGCCGCGCGGCCCCGCCCCCCCGTGACTGGCAGAGGCGGGGCGGGAGCAGGCGCGCGGCGGGTGCCGGCGTGTCGCAGCGAAGCCGTCCGTGCGGGCCCCGCTGCCGCGCGCCGCGCGTTCCGCCCCGTGCCTGTGCGCGGGCCCCGGAGCGCAGCCGAGCCGGGCGGGCTGCGAGCGCCGCCGCTGCCATGGAGAGGGGAGGCGGCGGCGGCGGGAGGGGGTGACTCCGCGCCCCTTCCCCCGATGAGACTGTGGCTGGGCTGGCTGGGCTGTTACAGCCTGTTCCTGTGGGTGCTGAAGAGGAGGATGTGGTCTGGCCCTGCCCGGTACCTGAGGAGCCCTTTATCCAGGTCCCTCTACGTGAACATGATGGGCAGCCGCAGCCAGCCCGCCCCGGGCGCCGCGGAGAACCACCAGGTACAGCCCCGCAATCAGCACCCCCCCCCCCGCGCCGCGCTGGGCCGGGCCAGGCCGGGGGGTCGCCGCCCGCAGGCATAGCGGTCTCCCCCTCGCCCCCCCTCCACGCGGCGGGGAGCTTGGCCGGGGGCAGCGGGCGGGGGGGCCTGGTCCGCCGGGGCGCCCTAAGGTACCGGCCGCCGCGGGGGAGGGGGGCGGCGGGGGACCCTGGCGCGGGCCGAGAGGGGCGGCGGGCCGGGCGGCGCCAGACAAAGAGAGGGAACAGCTCGGCCCCCCCGGGGAGAAAGTTGACGTGTCCGGAGCCCGCGGGGGAGCACGGGGGCTGAGGGGCCGCGGGGCGAGGCCGACCGGGGCTGGGCGAGCGCGGCGGGCGGGCGTCAGGGCCGGGGCCGGTCGGAGCCCCGCGAGGGAGCGCGGAGGCAGCGGGCGCCGTTGGACGGGGCGGGCTTGTGATCGCCGAGGCGTTGTAATTAACGCCGGTGTACCCCCAGGGGAATAAGCCGAGCGGGGGGGGGAGGGGGCGGGGGAGTCGCAGGCTGTGCCCCGCGCGCGCCGCGGCGTGATGGCGTTGGGAGCGCGTTGGGATCCGCACTGCCTTTTACCGAAACGCTCCGAAAAGTCCGACGGGAGTTGGGGGGCGCTGATAAAGGGCCGCGGTGCTGGAGGAGGACGGTGAGACGTGCGGAGCGGAGCCGACGCCGCGTAAACGCTCGAGGACCGCGGTGCAAAGGGAGAACGTAACGGCGCAGCGTCTTCTTGGGGATGATCCGTTACCGGAGCGGTCTGGACGGGCACTGACAGCCGAGCCTTGCTGCCGAGCGAGCGTGTTACCAGGGTCGAATGAGTACGGTCCGCTGTCTGCATCGCTCCGCACATGAGTAGGATGACAAAGGGATCCGGAATTTAGATTCACAGAAATAACTTCCTTCTGGCGAACAAAGCAAGTCTGAAAGTCTTTTGTGCTGTTAAAAACTGTACTAGAAAGACAAGTCAACCCAGGAAGTGTGTTACGGAGATGATTGTCATTCACAGGTAGATGGTCTGCTCTGGGTGCTCCCGATTTCTAATTTGTTGCGTCTAGATTTTAAACCAAAAGTATTGATGATTTAGTAAGTTTGGTAAGATTTATGGTTACTGAGTTTGTGGATTTGCTCATAAGTAAGGATTGCATGTTGAGGCCCCAGGTGCTTTCACTCTCTGCAGTTTTACTGACTTGGTTGGTGTTATGTAGCTAGCTAAAAGAATGTTTTCTTCCTTTCACTAATACTAGGGAAAAGTTGTCAGTAATAGTAATTTTTGTTATAACAAAGGTCTTAACATACCTTTTCAGATTCTTGTGCTGTAGTTTTTCTACTGTTGTGCTATAACAGATTGATACACTTTTTGTCATGAAACTAATGGCCTAAAAAGGACTTGTCTTTTATTGTACGTGGAGGAAAACAAAAGCAGTTTCTGTTCTGAGGAAGTAGTTCCAGAATTAAGCTGTCCTTCACTACTTTTGTTATTTGAAATTTGGATTTGGTTTATCCTGTGTTGCTTTTTTTTTCTTCTTATAGTTCGCTCTCATTTCTGTTATTCACTAGTGTTATATAGGTAGTTGCCAATAACCTTATTGCAAGATTAACCATGAAGAACAAATTAGAGAAGGTCTGAGAACAACAACTAATTTCTGGAAACAAGCTTCTGTTCTCACAGTTGTCACCATCATCGTGCTGCCAATGGTTATGTCAATATATATCCATATTTAGAAGTCTTAAAGACAAGGATTGTAGGACTGTTCGTTTCTGTGGGCAGAATCTGGAACTGCAGGTGCCAGTCCAGTGCAGAACCAAGGCATATGAGCTCAGGTACAGCACATATGGAGTCATATTGCTCATGGAACAAAGCCTGTGTTTCCCAAAGCTTTGATAGGTGGACACGCTTTCTTCTGGATTGAAAATGGCAATACATTGAAAAAGGCAGATCTTGTGAGCCACGCCAAACCTGTTCAGTGTAGCTAGGCAGCAGCCTCATGAATGAACCTGGTGTGTATCCTCACCTGCTCCTTGGCTCCTTGGGCTGTTGGCTTCTGCCAGGCTCTTGAAATTGGCTTCTGAAGATGGATGGCCAAAGTACACAGGCTGCTGCTTTAGAGGTTTTTCACGGTTCGCTAAGGATTCCTTTTGGGAATCACTGGACTATGCCGATTCGTTTCACTAGCACTGAGCTGCAGTGAGAAAAGACCTAAACTGGTAAATCAGCACTCTTGGGGAATCCCTGTGCCAGGCTCCATCATGTGGTACAGACTTGCTCAAAATCTGGTTTTCAGAGGAAAAGATCACTTGTGCTACCTACAAATGTGTTTGAAAGAACAGTTGGGAGCCTGATTCTGCCAGAAATGTACGCATTATGCAAGTGGTTTTCAAAGTAAACGTAAGCAGATAGATGTTCGCTCCTCAGCTGAAGGGTCTTGACATCCCTTGCTGCTTTGGGTCAGTGTTTGATGCAGCCCTTGTTTATGAATCTGGCATGAGGCTGTTTGTGCAGCTGCCTGCCCTGCTCTGCTTGCTGGCACTGTTATTGTGAAGCAGCAGGACACTGGAATAAGAATTCTGTCCCATTATTATTTGTATTACAGTAGTGACTGGAAGTCCCATTGTGCTGAACGCTGTGTGACTGTTGCTCGCCCAACGAGGTACAACAAATGCGAAGGGATCAGGATGGGGGCATACATTTTGTGTAGTATGACTATAAGCAGGATCTTAGGTGTTAAATCGTTGGCGAGTTACCCCAGCTGACCGTTTGCTGTCCTCCTATGTGCATTTTTAGAAGATTATGTTAAAACTCCCCATTTCTCTTTAAGATCCTTGTGACTCCCTGTCTGCACAATAAACACATGCAGCCAGATTAAAGAACATTATTGAAAGATCTGAGGGGGAGATAAGAGGGTGTTAGCTGTGGGGAATAATTTTTGGTATTAGAAAACAGACGCAATGGCATTAGATTCTATGAGAAGGTCTGACAATAACTCTGCATAAACATAGGAGAGTGAAAAATAATAGAGATGTTAATTAAATTAAAATTACATTTAAAACTTTTTTTTGTAACTTCTGCATATTGAGGGGAGGAGGTTTTTAGCTTGGCATTGCCACCTAGCCATGAGCAACCTTTTGAGTTTTATTTTCAGGACTGACATTCCAGAATACTGCAGCATTACAGGCATTTGCTGGAGGTGCAGAAAGTGGCCATGAGGGTCCTAAAACTTCAGAATTTATATAGGTTTGCCTTGTTTTGCACAAGTCTTTTGCATTTAAAATCATGTAAAGCAGGTGTTAAAGAAGGAGTTTAGATGTGCCTTACATGTGGATAGTAAAATATTAGGATATTGTATGATTTACTACTTTTCCAACTAGACTTGATATAAAAAAGTAGCACCCTTTTTCTTCATAATTAACCGAACAATAGCTTGCATATCAGAGTCAGTTCAGTTTGTATAGCAGTGGTTGCTACCGGGTAACACAAGGCAAAAGGAGTCATGGGCCCATTTTAGCTTGGGCTTTGTATTTTACCAATATAAAAGTATAGAACTGCCCTTCAGCTGACATTGATCACTTAGATGTGGGAACCTGCTCCTTTGTTTAGTAGAGATGCTGGGAGGCAGCTGCGTAGGCATAATTGTTTCAAAAGACTTGTGGACCTGCTTGTTGGTACTAGTAAGTGAAGAAATGTAGTCCAGCAATGCCGTAAGACAGACCAGCTGTTGTCTTAAGTATTGATTGGATTCTTTATCTCCTTTTCTGGAAAAATACTGCAAATGGACTTGCTGATTTCTTTTCAGAGGATGCTTTGGGAAAAGTTGAGAACGGGTTGGAAGATAGAAAACAATGTTATCCCACCTCATACTATTTTATCAGCATAGTGCTGTTCTGTGTGCTTTCTAGGAAAGTTACTTTGTAAAATTCTTCAAAGTACAGGATAATAATTAAGAAAAAATTTAAAAACATTCTTTCTTGGCGAGTAATGGGTCCTCACTTGATTACAATTCAAATCTAAGTTAAATTAATCGTGAAGCTTGTTGAAGAGTCTGTAGGAAAACCTAAATTTTTATATTTATGGAAATTGATAATAGCCTTCCCTGAATATCAGGGTTTTTTTAACTACTGGTTTTATATTGCTGAACTTTTTAATGATCCTTTATCTCTTTCTCTAGTGGTACGTCTGCAACACAGAACAGTTGTCTGAATCCCTTCAGCCTATTTTTGTCCAGAGTTACCTTGACCAAGGAACACAGATCTTCTTAAACAACAGCATTGAGAAATCGGGCTGGCTGTTTATCCAGCTATATCACTCCTTTGTGTCCTCAATTTTTAGCCTCTTTATGTCTAGAACATCTATCAATGGGTAAGTGAAAAGTCAATCTTAGGTAAACTAAATACACTTTGGATTTAGTGTTCAGCTCTACCCCTTGATCTGTCAGCTTTTCTTAAATGTGTGGTTCTTCCTTTGCTAGTCTTAAGAGATCTGTAATGCTCTACTGTGCTTTTCACTCCCAGCTCTCTTAATTGAAGAGCACTGTTTCCAGTATGGGGGGACAGAGGAGGTAATTGCAATTAATAAGAGAGAGTCAGAGGACTCTAATTGTATTTTATAACAATTACTTATATTAATTTCCTCCTGAATAAGAGAGTGTTCTCTTTGTGTTGGACAAAGTCTCCTTCTTCCCTCTGCTTTCTTTCCCCTGCCCCCTTCCCCTTTACTTTACCTACTGCCATATCACCGTTGTGACTGTCTGTGTTCAAGGTGGCCGTGTCCAGTCGGTTCTGCATTGCATCTGAAACTGTCTGGTAGAGAGCATGTGTGCATACCCGCTGCAAACCTAGGCAGATTTCTGAACAGCTCAGAAGTTCGCCGAGTTTTGTGTCTGGTAACACTAAGGTGGAAAAGAATCCAGGCCTTTCTCTTATTCTATAAAACTTAATTTCACCTCAATTTGTCTGTAAGCTGTACTTGAACAGGTAACTTCTGATCTAGCATGTTTGACTGGTGGAACATCAAGAAGGCAGGAAAAGAGAAGTTCATAACACAATATTTTCCTAGCCTTACTGCATCAGTCTCTTCTGTGACTACAGGGAAGTTTAGCTGTTCGTGGGTGCCCTAGTGTTTTTTCCAAAAAAGTCAGTGCCTTTTTTTTTTTTGCTCATGTTGCCCCATTCAGACATAGGTTGAACAGGTTATTGGTTTTCACCTTATGAAAGATGCATTTTGTTACATTTACCTGATTTCTTCACCTTCGCCACCTCTGCACCTACTACATACTTCTGCACAGTCTGATACGAGGCTAGCAGCTGTCTACTAAGGCTAGAAAAATAATCTTTTTCCTTATTTTCTAACCAGATGACTTTATGAGCTTCCCTGTGGTGTTCTTAGTTACTTGTAGCTTTATATAAAGGTTCCTTTGGTCTCCTCTTCTTCCTTTCTCTTCCATTTTTTTCAAGGGCTCTCCAGTGCTTTGAATAACACCTTATAGTGCTTTTAGGAATAATAGCTATGAGCCAATTACATGGTGTGGACTGACACAAGTGTGCTGCAAGGGGGCTCTGCTTAAATTGGCTGTATTCTGTTTATTTTTATACATTTTATACATTTATGCTTTAGTTTCTTCTATATGACTTTGTATACTCTATCCTTTTTATTTGTTTTTTAGTACAGTCAATCTTTGCTAGGCTGCTTCTTTTTTAAGTTGTTTTTATTCTTGGATTCTTTTTATCTTTGTTTACCTTTTTTCCCCTTGAATGTAAAAGATTTCTGTTCATTGTCTTTAAGTTTAACCTGCTATCCAACATAGTTTAAAGAATAGTATTTATCTACCTTCACTCTATTACTGACCAGTTCTTTTTCCTCTGCTTGTTCTCCTAACTCTTTCATCTTCTGAATTCTGCTATGACAGCTGAAATCTGTCACTGTGTAGTCTTCAAACAGTTACGGGCGGGTATGTCATTGAATCCAACTGTCACCTCTGTCCAATTCCTTAATGAGTTGCCTATTTTCTGTTCTGCGGCTCTTCATGTTGAATGCAAGATCTGCAGATAGCAGCAAAAGCCATTGTAACATACAATTAAAAAAATCTCTTTTGCCACTCCGGCAGTGTTACCCCCATCCTTTCTTTAAATCCGTTCCCCAGCTTCCCTCCTAGTTCCACATCCTCTTCCTCATTCATTGTGTAGACTTGTGTCTGCAGCCATTTTATTTCCTCCACTATTTCATCTTTTTTTCTAAGGTCGGTGGCAGAGATTCAAATCTGCAAACGTGACAAATAAGGTTCAGCCTTTATCCTTCCCTCTCTTTCTCCCCCCCCCTTTTTTTTTATGTGATCATTTTCTTGAGCTGCACCCCATGAGCTCTTCCTTACCTAATCAAATTCCTCCTGAAGTCTTACCCACTGTAACTACATGTGGCTATGTGTTTGATCTCTGACAAGTGCAAGGCAAGTTGAACTGGATTTAAAATTTATCTGAGCAGTGACCTTGTCTGCTATTATGTGTGACTGGTTGCTGCCAAAGCACATTCTGAATTGCTTCATTGTCCTTCCTGTTAAAGTTTGTACAAAATTGGTAATTTCTCATTTTTACGTTTCAGGCTGCTGGGAAGGGGCTCAATGTTTGTGTTTTCCCCAGAACAATTTCAGAGACTGCTTAAAATAAATCCAGAATGGAAATCCCACAGACTTCTCGATTTAGGGGCTGGGGATGGAGAAGTCACTAAAGTCATGAGTCCTCACTTTGAAGAAATCTATGCCACTGAATTGTCTGAAACTATGATATGGCAGCTTCTGAAGAAGAAATACAGGTATTGTACCGAATGCTTCCTACATCCTTTCTATCAGACATAAGAGCATAAGTAATCTATTTATAATATTTAATGAACATTCAGTCTTTTCAGTCAATTCCTGTATTGTTTGATCGTTCTGGAAAAGGTTGACCTGTACAAAAGCAGGAAAACAAACATATCTAATTTTCCCTGTTACCAGTGCTTTTGTTATGCAGATGTTCCCTGTTATCAGTTAAGACAAAATAGGCAACAACCGTTTTGAAGTCTCTTTCTTCATAGCTTGTGTAAATTGCTTTAATCAAGGGAGTCAGGAAGATGAAGTTCAGACGAATACTTTAACTGAAGGGTCCAAAATTGCAAGAGGAAGACACAGGTACTGCAGAGAAAGCAAACTGAATCTTGATAATAGTGTTACCTCAATAATCTGTGTCTGTCTAATTTCACAGTATAGAGGACTGTGTTCTTTTACTCTTGCTATGCTTAGCTCCTGCTGTTAAGATTGAATAATATTTAGTGACAAAAACCTCAGCACTTTCAGAACTTTGTTCATGCACATGTCACAGCTTGTGGAGGTTCTTGTAAGCAGCGGGTGCAGTCTGGTTGAGTAATGGTTAGTATTTCAGGCACTATATCCCTAGACTTCAACCCAAAGAATGAAGGAACTGTGGATTTCTTTTCTTCACCTGTCTTTGAGTGGAAACATAACAACTACTTTGCAGTCTGGGTTTGCACACTGTTAAATCAGAGTGGATAAAAGGCAGCAAGCCGTTAATCATATTTCAGCTTTGATATTCCTTGAGCAGTATCTTCAGTTTTATTCTAGGACAACACAATTTTTTAGTAGCTGGGGTTTTTGGTTTTGTCTCCTTTATTGCCTGATGATCATAAGGCAGTATAAAGGTTTGTATGGCTGGACATATAGCCATGCCTACTGTTGATTTAGTTTTATTTTCCAAAAGACCAGAAGGATCATGTCTGTCTTTTCTCGTTGCCTAGGTGGCTGATCTTACCTGCACTATCAACACATCCATAGGGAATTTATTTTCTTCAGTGGTTCTCTCTGAACTCAGCTTGTGTTTGCTTAACAGGCTGTACCTCTTTCTCTTTCTCTTTGTAGGGTGCTTGGTATAAATGAATGGCAAAACATAGGATTTCAGTATGATGTTATCAGCTGTTTGAATTTGCTGGATCGCTGTGATCAACCACTGACTGTATTAAAAGATATTAGAAGTGTACTGGAGCCAACTAGAGGCAGAGTCATTCTAGCATTAGTTCTGCCATTTCACCCGTATGTGGAAAATGGTAAGTACGCAGATTAGTTGCTATTTAGGCAGGTAAAGAAAACATTTGTAAGTTATAGTATCCCAGAATAAATGTTTAATAAATAATTGGCATGCTTGTATTTGATTTTTACAAATAACTTGTACAGTGCATGTTCAGAAGTATGAAATCACACGTAAATAGGCCACATGATGTAAGCTGTTTTCTTGATTCCTCAACATATGTTGTTGGCACCAACAAAAAGCTCAAATATTGAGGTCACATATCCTGTTCTGCAGGTTGCCACATTTGAGCTGTGTTGGAGCAACATGGGAAAACTGATCTCTGATTAGGGCCCTCTGCTGCTGTCATATAGGTAACCCCAGTTGTCTCTAGCGACCATTGAGCAAAACCATCAGAACTGTCTGTAACGCTGAATAGAGTGGTTGAGGTCAACCTGTTTCAAGTGTTCCAGATGAACTGCACCTGAAAATTCATAGGGAGATAACATTCTCTTTCCAACATGAGCTCTCGAAGTAAAATACAGACCCCTACTAATACGACATAGCAACCACTCTTTATATTGTATTAGTAACTGGAATAAAAAAGTAAAATTCAGTGCTAAAACTCTATTATTTCCCCTAGTTGCATTTTTAAAGAAATACATGAGAGATTTTCAAATGAATCTGTCCTTATGACTAAACTTCAAAAGAGACTAGAAACCTTTTTTACATGCCTGTGACTGTGGATTCAGGTTGGAGCACCCTAAAAGTGGTTTGACTTCCAGAAGGATGGTGTTCATCAGTCATCGTTTGGACACTGGCTCTGCTTGAGTATTAAGACTTCTCTGTGGAAAGGCACGTATGCCCAGAAAATACAGAACTAATAACCTTAACATTCTGGCAATCACAAATGCATCGAACTGGATCCGTTCTCCTCTTTTTATAGGCCAGTGGTATTTTTGCAGGAGGAGGGGAAAAAAAAAAAGTTTTAAGTATAAAAAATAATGCCATCAGTTGAAGAATTGCTTAAAACACACTAGTTGAGCGTATCATTTTGTCACTATTCTGAAAGGTAATGTCTTAAATGAGACGGGGAGTTGACTTACAGTATTTCAAGCATATTTGGTTACCACTTACTGTTCCTGTAACGTGGAACAACCTGGCTTCCTCTTTTAAAAACTCTTTAAAGTTCCGAATAACAGCAGTGTCTTTCTAGTGTTTCACTGGCACATTAGAAGCAGAAATTGAGAAATGATTTGGGTGGCTTTTTTGTTTGTGTGCCATTGTGTTTTGCAATTGCTATTGCACCCAGTGTCTACTTTTCTGCATGTTGTTGGGTAACCACGTGACAGACCCCATGCAACTTCCTGGCTCAACAGGAGGTAGATAAATTAAGGAAGAAACTACTCTAAGTCCACTTATATCCTCCATCATTAATCTCCTACAGTATACTGGGAGGAGAAGAGGCTGTTAAATTTATAAATCCCAAGGGACTGGAAACTTGTTCTGTGGTTGCCGAACTCAGTCATCCCTACTTGTTGAAAGTTGAAATCTGTTGTAAGATGTCTTGTAAGCTGAAGTCATACTGTTGTTTGTGGTGGTGACTTGTAGCAGATTAGTCACTTTGCTTAAGGCAGTTTTGTTTCCTTAATATGTTCTGAAACTTAAAAACATACTCAGTTTGTCTGTTTACCACTATCATGGATGTGGGCCCATATAAACTTCTTTTGCGTGTCCTAACCTGCACTGTCTAAAGTTATGTCGTTCCCCTGAAGCTTTCCCACTTAAGATCTATTTAACTGTAGTCTGAAGAAATATACAATGAACTGCCAGACTGTCTTCATGATGTACAGATGATTTTAGGATTGCTTTATTTTCATTCAGCCGTTCTACAAGACGGTGCATTTTAAAAAGCGTTAAGATACATACATATGCTTTATATTTAACAAAACCAAATATACTTGGAACATTTAAGAGGAGAACATTTCACGGCTCAAGTAGCTTCTTGTAGCAGCTAATTAAAAACAGTTTGGGCCTGCCTGGAGAAACTTTTGAATTTTAGAGGGAGAAGAGATGACGCAGGTAAGGTGTTCGATCAGTGTATAGACCAGTTTCTAGAAATGGAGAAATTATTTTAATCAAAATGAGATATTTGAGTTGTTACACGTAATGTAATGGGAGAGTAATTGTGGAAACTGTCTATGTGAATAACATAAAACTTGCTTTAAGAGAACAAAGCAAGGTGGAGGAAGAGGTAGAATATATGTCTGTGCTTACCGTTTGTTGAAGTACAGTGACACCTAGAGTCCAAAGTAGCTGAATCATAAATTCTTTCTGGGGCTTTTCAGAGTTTTATTTTCAACGTAAAGAACAACAAGTAATGGATTTATTGCATATGTCTAAATTTGGCAAGTGACACAGATGAATCATACAATATTAGGCTAGCCACATAAGACCATGTATTATTATAACTTCATATTTTTAATAGGTATCCCGCAGTGTCATACAAAACCCCTTTGTATTTCCTAATATAGACATCATATTTGTATAAAGGCATTGTTAGATAATCTATGACTAGACTGGTTTAAGTTTCTCTAAAGTAAAAATGTCAGACACACCATACTTCAGCAGTAGTGAACACTAGCAGCCTGGGATTGTGAAATTTTCTTGTCTAACACGTTAATGTCCTTGTGATTGATTGACAGGGATAAGAAGACAAAGGTGTGTTTTCCGTCTTCCTGAAATACTTGGTATTCAATTGAGCTGGAAACACAGTGCTGTGCTAGAGGGACCCTTGCTTTGTCCCAGTTGTCAGTTCTCATCTGACTGAAGTGAGAAATGCCATTTCATTTGTTAAACAAAGCCTTGCTTTATTTAAATGACGATAAAAGATGCAGCTGTTCTTTAGTGGGGAGAATGCCTGATACTAGCAGATCTCTTGTAAAAGTGCTGATTTTGTAGACTGGCTAGGTAGTAACTGCTAAAAGAAAAAAGGTATACTACCTTGACTAGGTAGTATACTTCTGTGTTCATGCTTTTATCTGTGTTGAACAGACACGTAAAGGCAAAACTTGTTGCTCCAGGTAATCCTGGCTTTGGATAGTAGGACTGGAAGATGGGGGTTGTCTGTTTAGCAAGTGAATTTTAATATTGCAGGAGCAACCGTCTCACTATGTCCACTACTTTTCTCTCCTAAATAAGCTAGGAAGAAGCTCGTGTCCCAAGTGAGCTTTACCATGATAGTACGTGCATTTATATTGTCTGCTTTTTCTACTTGCTTGTCTACGGAATACATAGGGTTTGCTCTGATTAAGCTGCTGTTAAGACTCAGTAATTGTTCCTCTGTATATCTGTTACATCAGTAACTATCGCATTAACATGACTAAAACCAGAATTTCACCTATGAAATGAGTTTATTTTCCATTGCTGTCAATTATCATACATCTTTCACAAGTGCTCAATTCATGTAAAAGGAATACATGTAAATTTATGTAAAAAGAAAAAAAAGGCATATAATTAAATTTAAACTGAAAAAGGTAACTTTTATGAAGCATTAGCAGTTATCTTATGAAAGATGAAGTCTTTTCCCAAGGTTCTTATTCTTGCAGAATGGAAAATGGAAATAATATATAACATAGATGTAATGTACACTTCAGTTCGTTTTGGTGATCTGTTTAGAAAATACTCTTGAAGAACACTGCCCTGAAGGTTTTTTCCTCTCTTTTTAAAGCAAAGGAAGTCTGTGAAGAAGCTTAACTTCTTCACCTGACTCTGCTTGCATCAGAAATATTGAACAAATCTGGACTGCCGCACATGCTCATCTGTTCTGATAAACAGTGTCATCTTCTAAATCATCCTAGGAGAAAAATACAGAAGTATTTCGTTACTGATGTGAACTTTTTTCTTTATAAAGGCAAAATTTCCTTTTTGAGGCAAACTCCATCCTTTTACTGTTTCAGTAAACGTCTTTCTCCCCACTTATCCAGTTGCTTTTGTCCATCTACAGGATTCAAAACATATTTCTTTACCTTTTGGCTTTTCATAATCTCCAGGGAGCGCAGTGGCAGTAAAACATACCTCTTATTTTCACTGTGTTCATATCTGACCCTCAAACCAAGGACCAGGTGATGTCAGCAGGGGCTTGAAGTCTTTAAAGGGGTAGTTACAAAGGAAAACAGTTGGAGGAGAGAGGAGGAATGTTTGACTTTGTTCTGTGTTTCTTTTGGTTTCTCCTTGCATCTCTGAAGTGGTGAGGTCCAAGCTCAGAATAGGAAAGAATTGATACTGTTTCTCAAGAGAAGCAACATTTTTAAACAGGATTTGGAAGCCATTTTCTTTGTTTGCAATTACATGTGACTTCTAAAGTTAATTTTTTTGTAACTTACATGGCATATGCAAAATTATTGTCATGTGGTCATATAAGACTTACTGGCATAAATTTAGAATGATGAAATAAGTTGTGTGGCTTTACCCAGTGATGCGGAATACTTAGCTTAGAGTCTGTAAGCTGAAGGAGGGGGAAATATCTGTAAGAATGTTGTAGAGCTTTTGTAAGAGTTTTGTTATATTTCTGTCACCTAACTATCCTGGACTAAGGGAGTAAGAGGAACTAAAATAGAAATATTTTTCAAAAATTAACTCTTAATAGCTCTATGCGTTTTACCAAACAATCCAGAACAACTTGTTGAGACCTCTTCTTGGCAAAATACAAATTTATGGAAACTTCATTTTTAAATGTACGTACATACATTCTATAAGGTATATACTATCATATATATGTGATTGTGTATATATGGTCATTTAGAATGCTTTATAATGTCTTTGACTGTTGTGCAGAATAATTTTTTTGGACCTGTATCAACTTTGAAAAGGCCAAGTGCAGGGTCCTGCACATGGGTTGGGGCCATCCCAAGCACAAGTCCAGTCTGGGCAGAGAATGGATGAAGAGCAGCCCTGAGGAGAAGGACTTGGGGGTGTTGGTGGATGAGAATCTCACCATGAGCTGGCAATGTGCGCGGGCAGCCCAGCGAGCCCCCGGCATCCCGGGCTGCATCCCCAGCAGCGTGGCAGCAGGGCGAGGGGGGATTGTGCCCCTCTGCTGCGCTCTGGGGAACCCCCCCCTGCAGCGCTGCCTCCAGCTCGGGGGGGCCCAACAGCAGAAGGACACGGAGCTGTTGGAGCAGGGCCAGAGGAGGGCCCAGAGATGCTGCGAGGGCTGAGCCCCTCTGCTGGGAGGACAGGCTGGGAGAGGGGGGTGTTCAGCCTGGAGAAGAGAAGGCTCCGGGGAGACCTCAGAGCCCCTTCCAGTGCCTAAAGGGGCTCCAAGAGAGCTGGGGAGGGAGGGTAGCAATGGGACGAGGGGGAATGGCTTCAAACTGGAAGAGGGCAGGTTTAGAATAGGTATTAGGAAGAAATTCTTGGCTGTGTGGGTGGTGAGCCCCTGGCCCAGGTTGCCCCGAGAAGCTGTGGCTGCCCCGTCCCTGGAGGTGTTCAAGGCCGGGTTGGACGGGGCTTGGAGCAACCTGGGCTGGTGGGAGGTGTCCCTGCCCTGGGCAGGGGGGTGGAATGAGATGAGCTTTAAGATCCCTTCCAGCCCAAACCATTCTATGAAAAAAGAAATGTCTATTCCAGAGGAAATAGAAATTGTATACTCTTTAACTGTCAGTTCCTCTTTTTTCCACCATGAATTTCAGTATTGGTAGACAGATACTTACAGGCTGTCGGCAGTGTTCAGCGTACCTCTGCTTTTGAAGTTCTTGAGCAATTGCTTGAAAAATTTTTCGTCCGCTACTAATTTTCTGCAAATTATTTAAAATATTTTAGGTCAGTGCTACATTTAAAGTTGGGGGAAACATCTTTTTCTACCTTCTATCATCGTGATTTTTTCCCTGTATATGTCTTTGGGAATGTTACTAAATAGCATATGGTTTGCCAGGCAGAAGGGTTTTAAATTACATTAATATTACATCTCTTAACATATATACCTTCTTTAATGGATATTTAAATGTATGGCTTCTGATTTTTATTCAAGGATACATGGTGATAGAGGTTCTTAACAGACTTGTTTTAAATGCATGAGGGCTTACCTGAATGAACCATTTAAACAATTAATAGCAAAGCCTGTTATTTTCAGAAGAAGTTAGAAAAAAAATTGCTTAAAACCTAAAGGAAGCTGTGTATTAGAGATGGCCTTTGTGTAGATTGACTTTATCCTGTATCCAATTAGTTAAAAATAAATTAATTAATGAATTAGTTAAAATTAGTTAAATGTAAAATCATTAACTAGTTTTGTACAAATCTGAAGTGAAGCCTTAACAGCTCTGAATGTCTCTCTAGCTGAATTATCAATTAATCACAAAATTGATGCCCAATATACTTGAAGACAGAATGAAAAAAGCTCTGAATCGCAGACAAAGCAAGCAAAGTGGTAACATACACAGTTCTCTGTTCTTTGGTCTTCATTCCCACTTTTCTTCAGCAGGTTTGGTTTTAACTGGAGGGAGGGATAATAAAATAAAAAACAATTAATACATTCAGATGAGAAGCTGACTGCTAAAGTAGCAGAGTAATTAAAAGCGTTGCCCTTTTACAGCATCAAACAGTGTGTAGATCACAGAATCACACAGAATCACAGACTGGCAGGTTGGAAGGGACCTCTGGAGATCATCCAGTCCGACCCCCCGGCAGAGCAGGGCGCACAGGGTCACGTCCAACAGGTTTAGGGTATCTCCAGAGAAGGAGACCCCACAGCCTCTCTGGACAGCCTGTGCCAGTGCTCCACCACCCTCAGAGTAGAGAAGTTAGAGAAAGATAAGTCTTTTGTTAGATCAGCTTATACCGTTGGAAAAATCAGAGAAGTCTTCAAGCGTGTAAGGCCTTTTTTAGCTTCTGGTAGTAGATATTGCAAGTGTTTTTGCTTTGAGGGCTGTGGGACCTGCCTGACGCACTACCCGATTCTCAAAAATAAACCAATGGCATCACAGATACCAGTTTTTCCCCTTGAGGAAGGCTTGATTCATTTTTCCCGCTATACTACTTCACCTAGTTTAGAGAAAAACAAAAATTTAAAAACACGGTCCTGTCTACGCTTAGACAGCAATCAGTACCGCAAAGAACCATTTTACTGTATCGTACCACTTAGGACTGAAGTCCTCATTCTCATGTCAAATTCTCATTATTACGTAAAGATTCCAGCTGCAGCTTTGGGTGTTTGTTTTTAACTAAACACAAATTTTGTTCTAGACTAAAAAATAATCCAGTAGTTATGTAATTCTTAGTCAGGTGTATTCTAATGTGTTTGTTTCCTATAAGCATAAAACTTCTTCCCAGTCTCTGATACTTTTAAATTTTACCAGGGTCTTTCTTCTCTATATGTATGATGCATGAATAGAATTTCATTACAGAAGTAAAGTCAGTCTGCAGTAATTTTACTGCAGCTCACAAATACTTTGACATTAAATTTAAATTATTTTACTTTTACTGGAAACTAATCCAGAGAGTTGATGACTTACAATGGTGATTTCTAGTTTTGCTTTTTGAGTGCACCTTGATAGATAATCTCCAGCTTGCTGTTTAACACTCTCAGGATAATTTAAACTTTAGAATATCTTTTCTTTTAGACACTTTACTTAAAAAAGAAAATGTGGTTGCTATTGAGAGTACAGGTATGTGCCACATGAGTTTGCAGATGTGTGCAGCATATGAACTTCAACCAACTACCTCTCTAAAACTTAATCATAAAAATTATGGAATCTAGGAATGTCTTATTATTCTTTTTATGGAGATGTTAAAACTGCTTAGATTTACAAATAAGCAAAATCAGAAAAATTACTTTGAGCCTACCTTGTAGACTACAAAGAATGTGAATACAGTAGTGCTGTATAGAAACAGTAAGGATGAGGCGATGATCATGAAGATGAATTTTCCATTGCTGTGCTGCTTCTCTGCTCCTTTATTAAAAGTGAGTGTTAGAATAAAGGACAGTTCTTCTGATTCACATAATTTTCTTAGGATTCTGCATCTCACCCCCCCTTCCTCTGAGGAATTAAAAAACCTCATACCCGTCAATATTTTCTGGTTCATTTTCAGTCTGAATTCCTTAGTGAGATCCCTTTTCTTTTGTTTCCGTGAATGTTTGCAAGGGCAATGGAGACTTGTTATTTTTGATTATGAACCCTTCCTTGAGGGGCAGACAGAGAATAGAGTCTAGTTTTCTGCTCTCATAAAGGAATATCTGAATAAACCTTACAGGCTTTTGTTCAGAAATGCAATTAGATAGAGGAAGGAAGGAATATAGGGAAAGTAATAATCCAGCTAGTTGTTTTTTTTTTTCTATTTCAGTCATGTAAAACTGAAATGTAGTTAATGAAGTCTCATCACTTTCTTAAGTAGAGGGCAAATGATGCAAAGGTTCAGAACTAAAACTTTTTTCTCAGGCTGGCCCAGTGAATCCCCAGTTCGGAGACCCTGAACTCTGTTGCACATATTTCCACTAAATGTCAGTTTCTCTACTTCTCATTTTTCTGTTGGTACTTCCTTTCTGATTGCCATTAAAGTCTTTATGTAAGAGGATGCAGAGTATTGTTAGATAACGCAGAGTACAAAACTTCTTTCTTTTGTAGAATTCTAGAGTCATTTGCCTCATATGACAGAACAGTGTAATTAGCAAACGAGATTAAGATGCTTATTTGTAGAATCCCTCCATGATTTTACTATTAATATTTTAATATAGTCATACTCCTCCTAATGGTTTTGTTAGTATTTTCATCTTAAATGCCATTCTTGAAAGTGTAAATAAAGACAGTATTTAGGAAAGATAATTTATTTCTTTTAAGATTCTTCATTAAGAAGGAATAATTAACTTACCTGTTTTTGTTAGTACTGTTCCATCTCCTGCTTGTTTAGAATGGGGTGAACTTGAATCTGAAAATGCTATTCCACAGATATAAACAGCATTGTCATCTACAGTCAGATTATTGATCTGAAGTGAAATGTTATTTTCTGATAAATGTACTTTGTACTTCTGGTGATCTGTGCATCCAGGAGTACACAAATCCTCATGTTTGTTAGTTAAAAAACGAAACCATAGAACTTCAGGTGGGGATGAGGAGCATCCAGAGGCAGAGAAAGTACACATTAGGAACATGGTGTGCATGGAGGAGTCCGCTTCCTGAAATCTGGGTTGTGTTACAGTGACTTGGCAGGTATCCGCAGCACCTGTTGAGAATAAACAGTTGGTAATGTGAGGGACAGTTAAAAAGCAAGGCACAATCTAAAAAGAAAATGCACTCCTTCTGGTTCATTTGAGAAAAGGTAGGAGGGAAGGAGGAAAACCAACTGTGTTTCAAACTTGGCACTTTTAAGTTGTTTCCAGCAAACTTTTGATAATTGCTACAGCTTGCCCATGCATTCATTTAACAGTTTTACCTATGTGGTAATGTGCTTAACTTTCTGTTTTTCTGAAAAAGTATAGAGAAGATTCACACATCTCAAATAACGTGAATGTCTCCTTTGGCCGTGGAAAAGACCAAAAGAATACTTTGTGTAGTTCATTGCCTCAGATTAGTCCTGAGTGATTTGGGGATTTGGGGTGGGGATGTTGCGCGACAGAAGTCCAGATGCTCAGTGCGGTGGTTCTGTGAGGGTTTCTCTCTCCTCCGCTGTTCCTGATCTGCACGGTGAGTGAGACAGCTTGATGGCAGGCAGTGGAAATGTCATAAATGGAGACATTTATAACTTAACAATTCCATAACATTGATTAGAATTCATAATAGTTCCTAGACATTCTTCCACTTCGTTACATATATTGACTCTGGGTTTCTAAGGATAATAATATTGCTTGTTAGTTCTGACATTTAAAAATGTGCGTAGAGAAAACAGGAAGGTTAATCAGAGAAGAGAATTCTAATTAAGGAACTGAAATGTAGGGTTTAATATGACTGGTCTGGGAGACTTTTTTTAAGTCCTCGTTGAAATCCATAATTTAAATACTGTTTTGGTATATTTAATTCTATTCAAACAAATTGCTTAGTTAATTAAACAACGGAATTGAGATTATTGCAGTGAAAATGAAGATAGTAGTTTAACAGCATCCTTTTCTGCTTCTTAGAAAATAAAAAATTAGAAGAAAAATACACTGAAGTCTCTTAATCTACTGCTGATACACAATTTATAAGCCTGTCCACAGTGGACAATCAGCATTGTCCCTTCATCATTTTTCTCACTGAGTGTTTTAATCCAAGCAGATTCAGTGTCTGACTTCTATAGGAATAAAATGAAACTCTACTTCTGTGTCAGATCAACATCAGAGCTGTTCCACAGCAGCTACAGCAATCTGAAAATTGTAGTAATACAAGTTGTTGCTCTCCTTGCACCCAGCGTGGTGAAAGGCAGTAGCTTGTGCTTCTGCAGCTGGTCCCCTTATCTTTTCCACCCTACTCAGGGCTCTGGGTGTTCTTGCAGAGCAGAGCAGAACTCCATGGCTTCTGTTCGTGTAGAAAGTGCCTGCTGAATTTCCCAAACCCCCCTCCCAAAAATCACAGCTGCACTGAAACCATACTGCTGCTGCTGCTGTTGCTGGAGCATTCTTTGCAGGGAAAAGCAGTAGACTTTGAGCCTGAAATGTTCCTGTAATCTATAATTTCTGACTTTTGGAAGAAAAGGTATTTGCTAACAGTTGCTTCATTTGGAAGGTGTATGAAGATAGCAGAAATTAGCTTGAGTCTCGGCAAAGCTTCTTACTGCCCTTATTTCGTAGCTATGTTGCAAATCATAACCACAACATTTTCAATCTTGTTTAACTGCTATTACATGGGGAAATTCAAGGAGCTTAAAAAAGGGTCTTACCAGCACCGGACAGAATCCAGTCAAATGCCAGCACTAGCACGTTTTTCAGTTTGTTGAAAGATGCCATTTCTTGTATCTCTCTGGAAATGTTTCTACTTGAAGGAAGAGGAACTTAGGAAATCTTTGGAGTTGCAGAACTCTCTGAATCACAAGATTTAGAACTTCCTGTTTGGAAGGGTGTTTACTATTGCATTTAGCAAACTGGTTAAAGCTACAGAGCAAACCAGAAAACACTTGTTATTTGTGGATGACGTCACTTGGAAAAGGAGTGGAGAGTTTTAAATTTTGAACTTCTGAGACTTGTGCCTATAACCCTTCAGATTATTTTGTCAGATATAACAAATGACAACAGGTTTTCCAGCATTCTACAAGTGTTCGGCTTCTTAATTTTATATGACCCTAAGCAGTCTTTACCATATTGGCTAGTAAGTGGCCACTGGAGGACCAAAGGCTCTGTAGCCATCCATTACAATGTAGTGGTCTACTGATGGAAGCTTCACAGCAAAGCATAATTTTCAACTTGCTGGCTCTATTTACTGTCATCACCTGAAGCCATCTTTGGCCAGACAGTGAGCATAAAGAAAGACTTTTGTAATGCCAGAAAAAGTCTGCATTAAATTGTCTGTCTGTCCATGTCTGCTGAACACCAGCCTCACTAATGGAAGTTACTTTTCAGCCAGTCTTGGGATTGCTAGTTAAACATGTAACAGAAGAGTGCTGCTCCTGAGCAACAGGTAAAGCCTTGAACTGATCTTCCAACGGCTCTACAAATGACTTGTCAACCTCCTGTTTGGAGTGGAACGGAATATAATCTGTGTAATGTGCTTTCTGTAGGAAAAGACAACACACCACAAAGTTTACTTTATAATTGAAACAAAACTCTTTTGTTTTCTCAGTAGGTGGCAAGTGGGAAAAGCCCTCAGAAGTTTTGGAAATCAAAGGGCACACTTGGGAAGAACAGGTGAATAGCCTGCCAGAAGTTTTCGGTAAAGCTGGTTTTGCCATAGAGGCTTTCACCAGACTGCCATACCTATGTGAAGGTGATATGTACAATGACTACTATGTACTAGATGATGCTGTCTTCGTCCTCAAGCCAGTGTAAGCGTGTATGAAGTAAATCTCCAGAATCTAACCCAAGAAGCAGCCTCTGAAAGAGGGATTTGATTTGTGGTTACTTAAAGGGAGGGAATTCGGGAATTGCCATGCTAAATAAATACTGTGTAAGAAATTTAAAGGCCAAAATACTAATGTATTTCTTTGTAGTTGGATTAGGAAAAAAAAGGTTGTTTTTTAAACAGACTCTTCAGTTGAGAATTTCTTTTTTACCAGCTCTTAAACCAACAACACATTCTGCAATCCAGCAGTAATGGGGGGATATTTTTTTATACTTACCTGCAACAGGGATCAGATCCAAACAAAAGCAATAGTCCTAATAATGATGAAACTGATACAATGTGAACTCTTGTTAAAGAAATCAAGTGAAAGCTGGCAATAAAGTTATCCATCCAGTTCAAGCCTTGTTGAATATAAACTGTTGAAATGGGTATTCTTCCATGCTAAGTTACTTTCTCTCTTACTGTCATTCTTCACATGTTTTTAATCATGCTAATAAACCTTTTTTGAGATGACTTTTGCATTAATTTTTGTGTTCATTTTTGTAACCATAGCCACGCTTGTCTGCAGCAGCCGCTCTTTGTGTTGAGTATCAAGCTCTCAGTAGCAGCACAACCTTGCATTTATTTATAAACAGCATTTAAGTATTTTTTAAAAGGATAGCAGTCTGCAAAAATGTGTCACTTTTGGTTGGGTTTCTTTCATGTTCCTCTCAAACGTCATAAATCCCCATTGCTCTTGCATATGCCATTTTCCAGTGACAGGGATTATGGTAAAACTTGCCAAAACTGCACTTTAAACTGATGGGTTTAATAACAAACTTTCTAAGCAAGTTGTTCCCAAAAGTTTTCAGCTTAAAAACTGTGCAGGCAGTTTCTTGCAAATTCTGCGAGTCAAACTGCCTCTGAGGATCAGGCTATAGGGACCTGATTTTGAAGGTTTTGCTAGCTTGGGACACTTTCTTTTCTCCAGGAATACTGCATAGATGCTATTTATTTTAACATGTCTTGTTTTAAAAACTGTTTAAAATGGGTAATTTCTGGCAGCTGGGATATAACCTTCCTTTAAAACAACAAGCAACATCATAAGTAGTGCTGGCAGGCGTGTCATATGTTGCTTGAGATGTAAGTATTGTGAGAGAGCCGAGAAACCTCAGCTTGTATATCAGCTGGTAAGTAAAGTGAGAGCTGACTTACGTTTTGCTTTTGGAGTCTAAAAAAGTTGTGTGTTGTGGTTTTTGGATTGTTTTTTTAATGGTTGGTGATCTTATGCTAGGTAGGATGTTTCAGCATGTCTTTTTAGGTTTACCTTGGACTTCTTTACCTTGGTTAGTGATTTCTCTTGCTAATTTAATCACCTTTTATTCTCAGTCATCTTTGTGAAACAGTAAGTATTCTGTAGTATGGGGTGAGGGGTTTGACTGGTGGTTTTTTTCAACAGTAGTTCAGGCTCAGTATTTTTCTTGTTTCAGCATGTGCTGTTGAATTTTGGCACAGAGTACAGTCAGATTTGTATGTTGGAAAAATGAGCTATGTAAGCTTGGGAGCGAATCCATTCATTTTTGTTTTGTTACCTTCATTTGTACTCATCTATTAGTGGGGAAAATGCGTTTCTTCATGTGTAATGAATTTAGCTTCCTGTAGCACATATGTATTAAGACAAACTTACTCAAAGGTACTTAAATGTTTCAGTCCCACGGGTTAAAAATCACACGAGAGACTATGCGTTTCACATTTTGTGTCTCTTAGTCCTGTCACCTAGGACTTTGGTTTGTCATAGCTTTGAGAGGTTTTGGGACAGAAAGTGCAATGTAAATAACAGTGGGGTTTTTTCTTATGATTTCCTGGTTGGCTCCCTTTATTTAAACAGGTATTCTTACACTTGAGATTGGGAATTAAAACTTACTAAAACATGAGCAATAACAGGGAAAAGCTATGAACAGAGTAAGCTTAAATTCAACAGGGTCAATAACCTGCTTAGTCCTGTTGAACGTACCGAGTAGCCCCAAGGGACTGTACCTACACCCCAACTTCTAACATGAGAGTTCCTTGCGATGGAGAGGGTGCAGCATGGCTCCCTGTGTCAGGGGAGGAAGGCACTGCTCTCTCTTACCAGACCTTGAGGGTGCGTTTGTGTGCAGTTAATGTCTGCTCACGCAGCCGTGCAAAGAAACTCTTGGGTCCAGTAGTTGATTAAATTGCCTGAAGTACTTTAAGATGTCGTCCAAGGGGACAAGTGTTTATTGCAAGTCTGGTGTCCAAGTTCGTTACTGCTGGGCTCGGGGGACCTGCCTCGTCCCTGGGCTGTCCCTGCACTGCCGTGGGTGGGGATGTGCAGGGCACACCTCGCCGTTCTCGCTGGGCTGCCGTGTTCTGCCTGGGAGAGTAACCGAGCGCTCTCTTCTGTCAAGGTGGCCCTGGACATGTTGAGTCGCAGGAGAAAGGTGCTGATCGAGGGCATGATTTAGTCGGAAACTTTCGACACAAAGTTGGAACAGCTTCGTCTCAGGGAAACTACAGCCCCTCTTTTGCTGGGTGGTCCCAGGTACAGTCCCTGTTGGGCCTCAAGGAGCCCAGGCCCCTGCCCCTGCCCGGGACAGGGAGCGGGGAGCGGTGCACTGGGCGGCACCAGCCTGGCCCTGGGCATTCTCCCACGCCACACGTTGAGCTCTCTTTCTCTCAGGAGGAGAAGCGTCCTCTTCTGCCTCTGTGGGGGTCCCGAGCCCCCTGCAGAGGAGGCGTCCCCCCGGCCGCAGGCTGCGCGCTGTGGGCAGACCCCTGCAGCTGCCAGGCGGAGCTGGGCCCACTCCCTGGCCCTGCGCCCCGCGTCCCCCTTCGGAGCGCCCGGCTCGTTGCGCCGCAGGCACGGGGAAGGAGGCACACATGGCAGAGGCAGGTAAAATGCTGTGAGGTCCTGGCTCTGCCTGAGAACCTACTGTCTCCTCCTTCTCTTCTGCCCTCCCCTCTCTGCCCTCTCCCCGTGTCCGGCCTGAACCCCGCAAGGTTCCGTGCTGAGCATGGGGCCTTTCCGCGGGGTGCAGGGCCTGGCTGCAAGGCGGAGGGTGGGCACCAGCAGTGCGAGGTTTTATTAGCAAGACTCCTGATTATGAGGTTAGCTTTCTGGTTATCAGGCTTCAGATAAGGCAACAGCTGTATGGAGTGAGCGATAAAATGTCTAGGATTTCTGTACGTGGAAGAGCGTCTGTCCAGGGAGGAAGAGGAGAAGGCAATCTGTGAGCTCCTCATACCGGAGAGTCCTGCAAGGGCGCCATCTCGGAGATTGGATCACGGCATAAGCTGCCGTGTGCAAGGAACGATCTCTGGGGAGACGCTGGATGGGATCTGCACGAGATTCCCTACAGGGTGATTTGGGGTTGTCCAAAAGCCGCAGTGAGCTTCTGCAAACAGACTAGTTTCACTGACAAAAGGCGCTATTTCATCCCACAGATTGTTTTACCAAGCAGGGCTATTTCACAGCAGACTTTTTCTGCACATGCTAATTATCCACTGGAGTTAGTCAGGATAAAAAAGCACTTTCCTTAGCATTTAATCTCCTTATATATTAGTTTAGCATGCTTTAATTAAAATGCACTCCCTGATCAAAGTGAACGCGTTGTGATAAACAAATCAGGATTGACATTGGTAGCATGATTTAAACTATGCAGAGTAATCAAACCTCACTGCAAAATTTATAGGGCAAAGGCAGAGACAAACACAAGAATGTTCATTGTCCAGGAAACAGGATACATCTGAATGACAGACGTGTACCGTGGCGTTCCCAAAGGAATAGCTGAGAAGGGTCTCAGTGTGTGCAAGAACGGGACAGAGGGTGTGGCTTCTTAAAGTCTGATGTTTAAATTTTTCATCATCTGTCAGTTTGAGTCACTCCTGTTACAAGATGGGAGTTAAATATTTACGACAGACTGAAGTATTGCTAGAGGCTGTGTAAAGATGTTTTCATAAGAGAGTACCTTGCTGATACGTGAGATTAAACAATCTGAAAAAGGCATTTGTATTTATCAAATGTTCAGATCTGTAACTCAAGCCATGGCAGAGAACTTTAAAAAAAAAAAAAGAGAGAGAGAGAGAGAATGGATCCGAATTCAGCAACAAAAAGAAATGCAGAAATCAAGTGCGGCTGCAGATAAACCCTTGAAATGAAGAAAAGGGAGAGAAAACCTAACAAAGTCATCTCAGGGTCAGAGCGAAGTTGGCCAGTGGGACTGTCCATGTTGTTTGCTAAAATCAGGGACTAATCCCAGTGTAAGAGGCTGCAATCTGTAGAGCAGGGCATCATCTTGTGTCCTGGATTAATTAGCTGTTTTACCTGCGGGGCTGGTACTGTCCCAGCTGGGCAGAGGGCCGGGCCGGGGGCGTGGAGGCGGAGGACACGCAGCGCAGTGCGGTCACAGCGGCTGCTGGTCCTCAGTGCTGCAGGGGGACACGGCTGCCGAGACCCCCATGAGCGAGACCTGCTCAGCCTCTGCTTCCCCTTGCACTACTGCAGCGTCTGTCCTTGTCCTTCAGCAACGAGACGGAAAGCAACAAATTCATTTCATGTAGGACGGCAGTGAGACTCTTAGTCTCCTCTGATGAGAATCAGTGACACCCTGGTGGAAAGCTCCGGGTATCCCGTTACTCCCCTTCCAGCTAATTAATCTTTCGGTGATCTTTATGCTGCATAGCACAGGGCAGCAGGCATAGCAAGAACTACTAAAACAGGTATTTCCATAGAATCTGTGTCCTATCTGATGGTGAAAAATTGATGGTACGCTTCTCATGAGTACACAGACTGGAGCTTTGTCCCTCTAAATGGAGTGGCACAGTCTTGAACTCAGTTTCCCAAACGTGTCGCTTTCCCTCCACTTCAGAAGGGCGGGAGGACGTTCTTCCCGTCTGGCAGAGTGACGGCGGTGGGGGGAGCACTCTGTCACCCTCCCTGCCTGCGGCACCTGCGCCGGACAGGGCACTACTGGTGGAGCGTGGGCAGCGGCGGACGGAGGGTCCTGACCCGTCTGGCAGTGGCCGTGCAGGCAACCCCACAAGCTGAAGAAAGCTTAGGGTTTGTTCAGAGCTTCTTTACCATTCCCCTTTTCACTCCCTTTATTTATTTTCTATTTTATCTGAGTTTAAAAGGATTTGTTTGTTTGTTTTAACAAAACAATTTAAGTAATATTTAGGTGGAATGTGACTTAGTAAGTAAATGGTGCTACTAGAAAGAAAATTAAAACAGCTGCTTGGTAAAAGGGAAATAAATCTGGCTGCACAGGCACACTTGGTGGACTTGTATTTGCATAAAAGATATGTCTATCCTGGAAAAAGATCTAAATTAAAAAACTGGGAGCAAGCACTTTTAAATCGTTCTGATCTCTGTCTGTAGTCTGTAGCTTAGGCTGTCTCTGATTTATAGCTATGAAAGTTTTGGGTGAATATTGCCTTTTGACTCTGTTCTTTTTATTTTCCTTTTCAATCCAAATATCTTCTGATTCTAATAAACTCTAGAAGAAATGTCCAGACTTTTGAAGATATGTTTCTTATTGATATCAATGAATCACGCTGAGATTACACAGAGTCCGAACTCTGAAGGTAAGACCAGAACTCCTGTGTGAGGGATGTGTTTTGTGTGGATGGAAAAAGCTATGTGTGGTGAAATAGATGCAGTACTGTTTAGTAATTAGGACCATATTCTCTGCTCTCTTGACTTCATGGAGCTATGCCAGCAAAGAAGTTAACCAAGACTGCTTATTATTAAATAGCCTTTTATTTTCACTGTTTTTCTGTAAATACATTTAATCAAAACTGCATTAAGTGCTTATAAATAGATTATATGTGTATATATTGTTTCACTGCATACAATACAAGTATTTTTATATAGCACAGTTGAATGCTAAAACATTAAATCAGATTTTAGTAACGGGATAATCTTTTACAGATTTGCCGGCATTATTACACAAAGCTGTGGTTAGTATTTTTCTTTGATCTCTCTACTAATATTTTGTATTATAATCTAAAAATAATAGTTTATTACATATATTTATATTTTTTTCCTTAGGAGGAAGTAATAACTGGGAAATATCTGAATGGTAATGTACAAAATTTTCCCATTTATGCTTCTAAAAGGAATTAAAACTCAGTATCTCACCATAACTTTTTATGTTCCATTTTTCCTGTGTAGCCCTCCTTGATATACTTCATTTTCAGAGGTAATGTATTACTCTCACCATCTTGATTTTCGGTATTATCTTGCGCTTCAGATATGATCTGTTTCATTTCCACAGAAACTGGAACGTTATGGACAGAATGAAGTTGGTACATACAGTTACTTTGATTTAGATGTCCTGTGAGGAATAGTTCCTCTTAACAAGGAAAAAGCTGTTTTTCACAGTAAAGCAAAAAACATGCATAGAATGAGGCTGAGAATAAATACCTGCTACAGTTTTCAAAAGTTTTGATAGTTAACTTTGTTCATATGTTTCAGAATGGCTTTGTAAGGAAATTAGCTGCAGTTCCAGCTTTCTGTCCACCTTCCTCTTTCAGTCCTTCTCCATCCCCCATCCATCCCACTTCTTCCAGCTCCCAGCGACTTTTGAATTATTTGCTAATTTTGTCTAAATTTGAAAGAGCAATATAATCCTCAAAGACAATTCCACTCCTACGTATTTTGAGAAAATCAATAGCTGTGTAAAGAAGACACGCTGAAATTAAAGACTCTGCTGGGGGAGAGGCAGCAGACGTTGGTCACCGTGCTTTCTTTTGACAGGCAGATTAGGACAGGCGTAACAGGGTGGCAGCACGCACAGCTATAGCTCCACTAGTAGCCACGGCACCGCTTGTCTCATGCCTGGAGATGGTACTAACGGCAGTGTCTTGGAAAATTGAGATTATTGTGGGTGGTTGTAGAGTTAGATTAAAAACCCCATAAGTAGTTAATTCTGTTCCTCATTGAACCACACGTTTTCATTGCATTAAATCGGTCTGCTGTTAGTCTTGTTATGCCAAGAGGCTGAATACTCGTGTCCTTACGGTGTTAGTAACAGTGATTGCTTTTCTTATTCTTGTTTTGTCTTGTAATCTGCTATTTTACATGTTATATTATTTTACTGGCATTTTTGGTCCTGTTTTCTGTTACAGTTCTAATGTCTGGACAGCAGATACGCTTACAAAAGTCATGGCATATTTTCATGCCCGGGAAGTTGTGTTTACTCTTAGCAGCCTGCAGGTTTGTGCCATTTAAAATGCATGCAAATTCTTATTTAAAATGGAATTAAAAAAGCAACCTGTCTCTGTAGCCAAAACTAGGTTGTCAATAACAGAACTAACTAGCAGATCTACAGAATAGCAGATAGTAGGAAATAGGAATAGGGGTTTTGGTTGTTTTTTCCCATAAGATTTCAGGAGTGCGCAAGGCAGAAATAATGAGAAAGAAGATCTTTTTGCTTTTCCTCTGATGGAAAGCAGAAATTAGGAGTTCTCAAGCTCAGCCATAGTTTCTGAATCGAGTGTATACACATGCTGTTTCTCCACAAAATGGCAGGTTTCTCCCAGATTTTGACCGTGGCTGTAGTTTGCACTGCTTCTGATGGAAGGAGAGGCTCCAGAGCATCCTACAAAACGCATCCACTTTTTAGGGCTCCTCTGAACTCTTTTTGTAAACTGTCAATGTGGAAGTGATACAGGAAGAAGTTGTCGTTCTTTATGCCTGGTCACTATGATTAGTTATTAGTGATTTTCAAAACAGGCACAAGATCGTTAGCTGGTAACGCGGTTTGATGTGAGAGAGAATATTTTTGCCGTACGACCTGGTACAGACTTTTCCTCCCATCTAATTGCACATTTCCTTCCTCTTTTTAAGTAATAATACTATGCACACAGCACCTGATTTTTTTGAGCTCTTTAAAGTGTTCGTTTTCACAGCTCTGCTGTGTGAAGCAGAAAAGCATTATTACTCTTGTTTTATGAAGTGAGAAACTGAGGCATTCTTGTTAAATGGCTCACTGGAGAGGACTCGCTCATGAGGCCAAGAATACGATTCAAAAATTATTGTCTTTCAGCATTACATTTAGGTTATTTTTGTTTATGGTTTGTGTTGTGTTCATTGACAACACAGACAGTACAGGAGCTGAGCACTTATCTCTCCTTAAGCGGAGATTTTCAGGGAGTAAAAGATGACCCCAGCACAATAGTACGAGTTTTATGTATATTACGCATATTTTTCTGTACTTTAGATGTCCATAAAAAGTTACCTGAAGAACCTTTTATACCAGCCTAGGCAACTACTGTCCGAATTTCAACAGCTTGATCAGCAGCAGTTCCAAACTGCAATGACGTGTCTCTTCAACAGCAGAAAGGACCACCTTGTAAGTCGCTTTGCACTTGTGAAAAATAAAAGCTGCTGCCAATGGTTTAGGTAGATGGGAAAGGGCCGGGCACGGGGTGCCACGGTGCACACCACGCAGTTACTTGGCTGGCTTGGATTAGGTTCCGGGAGCCCCTCTCCTTAGGTTGGACTTCTTTCATTTAATTCTTCTTGTCTAAAAGTTTGGTGCCAAGTCCAAGTCACTCGTCTGGATTTTCTCTGTAATCAGTGGAGAGAAACACATCTCCAGAGAGTGATTTAGTTTCCTACACAAGAGTCTAAGGCAGGTGGCACCAGTTGTTCTCGGGAAGCATCTGCTTCTCTCCAGTGGCTAGAAAGAGAGACGAGGACTAAAGAAGGTGAAATTATCTTGTTAATTAGTTGTGGGAGCATGCAAGCAAATTGTTAGGCAGTTGGGAGGGGAGGCAGCACAGCACATTGCTTGTCTCTGTGGTGCGTTCCCTGTGTGACCCATCTTAAAAACCTCTCTCAAACTCAGTGAGTGCACCCAGGGAGGTCCCCTCGCGCGGGGGGATCCCCATGGCCCAGGAGGGATCGTAGCCTGGTGTGGGAGCGCACTCAACATCCTCCCTGCCGGTAGAAGGGCCTCCAGCGTGGGTATCGCCAGGGGAAGATGGATCTGGAAGAAAGGGAGAGCGTTTCCCCAGGCGCATGAGGTGACTGCCTGCAGCAAACTCTGTATCGCCACTGCTCAAACCATGGTGGTGCAGCTCCTGCTGCCAGAGGTGGCAGGACCAGTGTGCAGCGTGCGCTGGGAGCCAGAGCAGCACGCCATAAGCCCTTTCAATTACTGTAAATTTCGCCTTCCCAAACAGCACACCCGGTCTGGTTCTTCCAGGACTGATAAAGTTGAATGAAGAAATCGCCAGGTCTGGGACTATCGGTTCTGAACAGGCTGTCCTGGACATGTCGACTTGCGAGAGGGGGCAACCTAAAAGTCCACCCCCAACCAGGGTGACTTTGTTCCCTGGCTTTGGTTCTTTGATGTTGCCCCATCTTCTGGAGGGGAAGTTTGTAGTAACGGCTGCAAGAAATACTGCGTGGGAAAAGTCTGTTCTAGAGATGCCTACTTAGTAAATTATATATGAAATAATACCCATTTGATCCCCATATCCTTTCATTTTCCAAGTAACTAATTCTTTCATGAGCACACACACTATAACTTCAGCTGTTTGGATTATTTTTCTGTTTTTCATTTTGATTTTATCAAAAGATTCAAGCTGGTGTCTGGCCAATGCCAGAAAGGAGTTGTCTGAAATAATGCAACCAGGCGGTATTTTGCACCATATTTTTAATAGCGTGCTTTCTGTCAGGCCTCAAAATGAACAATATATTGAATATATGTATGTATATTGAAAGAGACATTCAATATATAAATATATTGAAAGAGACGTTCTTTTAACCCTTTGTTGCTTGCAGGAAATGGGAAATATTGTTCTTGATTGGGACAAGACTAGAGAGAGAATTTTTCAGAGCCCAGGAGTAAACAGGACCTTGTTCCTTGTAACACTGGATAAATGCTTTCTGGCTCTGAGTGCTTTGGACTGTGTGGATATCCTAAGCCAGGTTTTGCGTGTGTCAGCGGTGAGCTATCTCCAACCTGATGTCATTGGGAGCCTCCCAGACATTCTGCAGGAGGATGCGTTCAGAAACTTGTAAGCCATTTAGTTTCCAGACACAACTAATACTATGTAGTATTTGCTGGCTATATATGCTTTTAAAAAGAGGTTGCTATATGGTCTCAGTCTATTTTCCAGATATAGCTTTCTCCTTATGTGTTGCTGTTTCTAAAAACATTTGTCCATGTGTGTCATTTTAAAAAAAAAAGCTAACTCATTAGTGAACTAACATGCCCTTGTATCTCTTAGATCAACAGTATTCAAGGACCTCTATGACAAAACCTCAGCAAACACGCAGAGAGCTCTGTACGGCTGGATGAAGCAGATGCTACAAAAATCCTGTAACATGAGTGGTATGTTATGTACAAAGTATTTTCTTTCTTATCATAAGAGAAAAACAGTCAGCAAAAGGCGTATCCGTTATATTGAATTGTCTCCCAAATTTAACACAAGTCTGTTTAAGAGTAGCTGTCTTGAATACCTTTGCTCCTGAATACTGTAAACATAATATATTTGTTATTCACGGAAAATAGTTCTCCAAAGATGCTTGCTCTTCATCTCTTCTGCACAGACCTAGATACTAAGCCTCTACTCAAGTCCTTTTTCTAAGACTTAAGTAGGATACAATTGTCAGGTACTCTGCACAAGTGTGTTGTTCACTTCTGACCTCCTATTCAGACCAGAAAAATAGAACTGTCTCAGAATACATTAGCCAATGCACTGTTTAAAAATACAAAAAAAAAAAGGCAGGGTGTTGTGAAAGTTCCACTGCACATGGCGCTGACTCGTTCAGAAAAGGCACAAAATAAAACCAAAGTTTATTAATTCTGATTTTATGCATTTCACCACATCTGTTTGCCTTGTTAATGTGTTCTAAACAGATGTGCCACAGCTGAGACAGTGCAGGACAGGCTCCACAAGGGGCTGTAAAGCAGCAGCAGCACTGACACATTGGAGCCAGTGCTTGGGTTTCACTGAACATCCCAGCAGTGCTGTCGTGGGAGCATTTTAGACTTTTTGATGTGTATGTTCTTCCTCTTTCCCTGGAAATCAAAGGCAAAATGCCCACTTGCTTCACTGGAGCTAAATTTGGTTCCTGGAAATTCTGCTGTTCCAAAATATCAGCGTAACCATTAATTGGTAGAGAGAAGTTCATGACACTGCTGTGAGGTGGAACTACTGGGGAGGCAAGCATACAGGACTTGCCCGATGATCCTCGGCAGTCCTGGGAAAATCCCACGGCATCGTGCATCTGGGGTTGTGTCTGAAACATCAGTGAGCCCTCAGTTTGTACAAGATCACCCGGCTCAGGAGGGGCTGGGAATGGCCATGCCCCCCTTACATCCTGGCTGCTGCTTCAGATGCAAAGCGGTGCGGATATGGTGAATCCACTCCTGATGGCGTCAGGTGTGGGCTGATCACCTGCTCGTTCTGGTGGCATGAACCCCTCAGCCCTGAGCAGGCACAGTTGGACTGCTACCAACGTCCAGGTTGGCAAGTCTAAATCTCACTGAGGTATATCTGCACACCGCGGGTCCCAGCTCGGAGCGCAGGAGAACAGAAGAGTCCTGCAATAGTCTCATTTATTCACTTTCACTTTATACATGGGTAGCACCGGGACCACCTGGTGAAGGGATCAGCCCTTGTGCAGAAGCAGTATCTTCCTCACTGGAGCTCAGCAGAAGAGAAACTTGAAAGCAGCCTCGTATTTATGGTGCTCACGGGGCCGCCTCCCCAGCATTTCTGCTGGTTTTGGTGACAGAGGGCTCATTGCCACGTCTCTGTCGTCCCTGCAGAAACGCAGAGGGCTTTTCCATCACACCACTTCTCCCCATGCTGTCGGGCGGCCCCTGCAGCTGCGTCACTGGATGAGCAGCAGGGCACATGTGGCTTCTATGTCTTAAGAGACATAGAAGAGACCTTTCAAGAAATTTCTTAGCCACTCAGCTAATTCTTGCATGTTTTGTATTAAAAATGTGGAGGTATTCAGAGATGAGGCATGCTGGTAGCCCTTACAGAAACAGGAGGGTGTAGCTTTTGAATTTTGTACCTTGAAAATCACAAAACAGCTTTTGGGGATTGTGGCTACCACGGTTGGTAACTGCAAGCCTGTCACATCCTTAAATTGTGATCGTTTTTGTTTAATTCTTCTGTCATATCTTTCAACTCTCAATGATCCTGGTAACGGGAGGTAATATCACTGCAAAAAACGGAGGCTTGACAGACAGGTGTGCTGGGAGCATCATCTTGTCTCAGCTGAGGAGCTTAGGTCTGTGTTTTCAAAAAAATCACTTCCTGAATGGGGTTCTTCAGATTCTGATATTTATAGGCTGTTTTTTTCAGATACTGAAAACTCTGCAAAATGACTGATGATTTTATTTTAAGAGTTGTGAGTATCAGCATTGCTAAGGAATATGTCCAGAGGCACCACGTGTTGAGCCATCCAAATTATGACACTTTGGAGAAAAAATTGTCTTTGTAGTTCAGAGTACCCAGCTAGTCTGTAAATACTTTTTTTCTAGGGTATATTTGGATCTCGGTTTCATTTTCAGTCCTTGGGAGAATGTTGCTAAATGAATGACGTTTTTAAACTATTATGCAATAGTTTGTATTTTTTGCTAACCTATTTCCATATAGGTATACAAATGATTTTTTCATTTTCTCCATTATTGCTATTGCATATTGCTGAAATGGGTGGTATCATCAATAATAATATGTAAGATGTATAAAGTGTTACAAAGTATCATGCCTTCCTGGTGTTCTTGAATAATATATTTGATTAGGAAAGCTGAATTTAAAAAGTGCTGCTCCATATTTAATACTATTGGTTTAATTTTTCCTGTCCCATACTTTATCCATTTTCTGTTTCAACAACATAAAACATTAATCATTTTCATATGAGAAAATTTGAGACATTTGAATTGCTATTTCATTTTCATTAAAAAATGTATGGGCTCATAAAAATGTGGTACTAAAATCTAGCTAATGGAGGGAACCTGACTCTCTCTGCTAAGGGTTTTTCTGATTTGCAGATATTTTTTTTTTTATTTTTCACCAATAACAATTTTCTGGGTACAATATATTTGAAAAAGAATTATTTCCTCAACATTGTAGTGAGTATGTATTTGTACAAAACAGAGTTCAGTGAATCAACTTCTTGGGTCAGTGCGGAAAACTTATGGATTTTAGGAAGATACATGGTCCATCTCCCATTAGAAGAAATTCTGAAAATCAGTCTCAGTGAAGTAAGTAACAAAATGTGGTTGAATATATCATTGTCAAGTGATGTCAGCTACAAACAATATGAACACAAATGCAAACTTAAACGTGAAAAAGGAGTTTATATGTTTTAATTACTTAAATAGAAATTGAAGCCAAATCCATTGTCAACCAAATATTCTTCTCTTTTTGGAATTTGAAAGTGCCTTTCATTAATATGTAATTATTTATCTGTATCAGACTACTTTGACTTCTACTGAAATAAAGATAGGGACCAATGATGGAAGACCCTCAAATTATTTGACAGTTTGACAGAGGATCGCTCACTCAGCTTTGCTTTCAAAAATACTGTATTATCCAAATTTATCTTCTTTCTTTCTCTATAACATGAATGGATTCAATTAATTTAGAGCGTCAAACATATTTTATTGAATGTAATTGTTTCATAATCCTGACATGTGATTTTGTTTGCACTGGTCAGATAAGACTATTCATTAGCTACGACAATGCAACAAAGCAGTTGGACACAGTGTATGATATCACACCAGAGCTTGCACAAGCTTTCCTGGAAAGAATAAACTCATCAGGGTTTGATATGAGAAACACTTCAACTATCTACAGGCAAGACTGCTTTTCTTTTTCTTTTCTTTTTCTTGTGTTTGGAGAGAACGAATAAGGAGAAGAGAGAGGAGCAAGAAGTAACTGATGAAATTGTTGATGTGGCATAGCTTTTTCCTTCCAGCTGAAATCCAACCCTGGTTAGCAACAGTGAAGAATCGCAACTTCATGAATTTTTGGAGGCGTGCCTAATTAGCTAATGCTTTGTCTCCTGCTCCACAGAGAGGAGTTGTCTGGAGCACTAGGAGGAGGACTACAGCAGTATTTGGGGGACCCAGTCAAAGCTCCATCGTTGTACGCTTCATCAGTAAAACAAATTGGGATAGCGGGCTATGAGTTGCCTTGGCTGTTTGAATCACAGAAGGTGGAGGTGTTTTGTGGAAATCCTGTTACAGATAGGTTTTGAGGAAGAAATCTTAGCTCATGCCAGCCAGGACTGCAAGTGGTTTTTAGTCGGCATGGGTGTCACCAGAGAGGTCACTCAGGGAAGGGGTGTAAAGCCCATCCTGCTGTCCTCTTTAGGTACTGCAGGGTAGACATGAGTCACATTTAAATATGTGACCGTTGGGTGTGTAAGCAGGAAACTGCATTTTCAGGGCTGTTAAATCAGCGCTGAACTTACTTTAGCAATAATAAAAACCTGAACCTGAAGAGCCCCCAACATCAGAAGGACGTGGAGCTGTTGGAGCGGGGCCAGAGGAGGGCCCGGAGGTGCTGCGAGGGCTGAGCCCCTCTGCTGGGAGGACAGGCTGGGAGAGGGGGGGTGTTCAGCCTGGAGAAGAGAAGGCTCTGGGGAGACCTCAGAGCCCCCTCCAGTGCCTAAAGGGGCTCCAGGAGAGCTGGGGAGGGACTCTTGGTCAGGGAGGGGAGCAATGGGACGAGGGGGAACAGTTTGACACTGACAGAGGGGAGATTTAGATGGGATATTAGAAAGAAATTCTTTCCTGTGAGGGCGGTGAGGCGCTGGCCCAGGTTGCCCAGAGAAGCTGTGGCTGCCCCATCCCTGGAGGTGTTCAAGGCCGGGTTGGACGGGGCTTGGAGCACCCTGGGCTGGTGGGAGGTGTCCCTGCCCAGGGCAGCAGGGTTGGACTGGGTGGTCTTGAAGTTCCCTTCCAAACCAAACTAGTCTATGATTCTATGAAAAGAACAAAATAAATTGCGCTTACTCATAAATACACAGTGAGCAAGAGCTACCTGTGAGAAAGTGCTGTACTCCACATTTACATTTACACTGTCACATAAATGGATATATTTGGTCCCAAGACACCACTGTCTGAAATTATTTGTAGTCTCCTTGGGGGATACCTTGGAGTTTTAAACTAATGGAGAATATGCTTTATGGCTTCAGAGCTCCTGTCATTACTGCAGTGTAACTCACTGACTTTCATGAAGGATTGCTGATTGTCGGAGATGTACGCAAGAGAAGAATTATGCCCACACTCTAAATTTCAATGTCAGGAATCTTAGAAATTATTTTACCACTCATGAGCGGTGCCACATTCTCACAGATGAGAGAAGTGTCATGCTCCATAATCCTTAATATATTCCATTTTTACAACATACTTATTTTATATTACTCATTTTAACCATACTGATGATTTAAATGCACTTTTAAGAAGTAGTACCATTCATTGCTGCTAATCCCAAAGGAGATAAAGAGCTCTTGGTGGCTATGCAATAATGCATCAGAAGGTAATTATTTGTTATAAAAATGCAGTTACAGATGTTTCTTTGATTTCTATGTTAGTTTGATGATGTCCCATGAATTCAGAGGGGCTGCTGAAGCAGTATTTTGTTACATTGCTGAGGAGGTTGTTGTTGAGGGACCAGAGGAATTAACAACTAAGCCTTTCTGTACTGCAGAATTTTACTGAGTTTGTGATAGTGCTGCAGCACTGTCTGCTGTTGATTTAGTTCACATCTGGACGTTACTGCCTAGACTCTGCCTATGCCTGCATCATTGAACGGCTGAAAACCAGAGACTGTGGGAGGAGAGTTGGGCTTTGTACGTTCTCGTCCTGTGTAAATTATGGAAGCAAAGGCTAGTTGTTTACAGTGACAGGGGATTTGTTTAGGCTTCCTACAAACTAATTAATCACCATCACTACGAAGTTTAGAGTCCAGAGGGGCGATACACAATTCAGACCTCCTTTGCAGGGCTGTGGGTAATGGCAGTAAAAAAGCACATGGCTGAAGGGCGCCTGCAGTAGGTGCTTGCCCATGGTGGAAGGACTCCTCTCCACCAACTGTGGCTGTGGTTGCACTTTGCAGAGCAAAGTTAATGGAAATGCTAACTTTAATATTGCAGCGTGAGTGCTGTGGAGGAAAAGAAGCCCCACAGCTGGTTCACAGCACTGCCTTGCAGACCACTGTGCGGGCGCAACTGAGACGGAGAGCCTCAGCGCCTTTTCTCCTAGCCAGCGTTGAGCTGGACAGGTCTCCCTCCATCAGCCAGGCATACGTTTGATGTGAAATACAGCAGGCTTTGTTTAAACCTGCAACGATAAAGAGGCTGTGTGACGCTCTAGCTGCTGCTCTGACACACAAATGAGTTATGTCGCATGGGAAATCCAAGCAGGATTTAGTGTTCAAAACATCCGATCGATCCAGATAAGAACTCAGCAAGCCACTTCTAGAGACTGATGTAGCCCTCCATCCTTTTCCAAGCAGAGATTATACTGCAAACTCTGCCAAGGGGAGTGGAGAGTCATTAGCTGGGAAAATCCAGCCACAGACAAATGGAACCAGGAAAGTTATATTTTTGACAGCACAAGCAATCTGAGTAGAGTTCAGCTGAATACAGAGGACAGTACATATGTCTCATACCCAAATTTCAGGCCATGTGGTGTTTTAAAGATTGCAGTTTAAGGCACTAGTGACAGATAGAAATGACTCAAGTTTTGAGCACAAATATGGTATACCGTGCTAAATTTCAGTGTCCTAAGAATGGCACCTTTTATGTCAGAAGTTAGCTAATGTATTTTCTCCTGTATAGGCTAGGTTTATTGGTTTGCTTTTATGATGACATGGAAGAGATGGATGCTGCCGTGGCCCGGGCTTTACTTCATCAAATGATTAAATGCAGTCAGTTGAGAGGTTTCCAAGCTGAGGTTCAGAAGGTGGGTACAATGCTTGTTCTTCTTGCCTAACCTAATCCTGAAAACAGAGGAGGAGAGGCTTTCTCCTTGAATTTGAAAAGAAAAGAGTGAAAAATGACTGGGATCTAAGAAATAAGTGGAAATAGTTCCCAATCATATAATGCAAAGCATAAAAGCCCATTTTTGTTTTTTTACCATGCTCATTCTTTTCTCATTCTGTTTGCTCCTGTTCCATATTCCTTTGACAATGGTAGTTCTATTTTTGAATTTTTATGAAGTATGTGATCACTAAATGGTTGCCTATTCCAGAAACTCCAGATAAAGTTTTGGATGATGATGAAAATTGGTTCTTGGCAGATTTTTTTTTTCCCCCATCTGCTTTTTTTCGTTTACTTTAGCTCAAATCTCAACTCCTGGACATTGCCATGCAAAACCAGACACTGAATGATATCCTTGGATCTCTGTCAGATGCCGTGGTTGGGCTAACTTCAAGTCAGCTGGAATCTTTGTCATCTGAAGCGGTGCATAATGCGATTGCAACACTGAACCAAGTCTCTGGGTGGGCAAAAAGCCAAGTTATGATTTTATCCAGTAAATATCTCTCTTATGAAAAGGTACCTCTGATAACAGCTTTCCTACCTTCTATTTTTGAAAGTGAAATGGCTTTTTCTCAGCAGTAACCGTAGGTTTTGGAAAGCTTAGTGTAAGACTCCTTTTTAGCACTGTTAGTGGTCTGAAAATTTTGTTTAAATCAAATACAAACATCCAAGACTGTACCTCCCAAAGTAATTCTCTAATAACAGAGAGAATGACTATTGGCATTTGGCAGTTGTATATATTATTTTGTCTGTATCACTGCCTTTGGCAGAATTTGCATGATCAGAGATCCCAGGCTGTATATTCAAATATACTGTAATGGAAGGAATCAGGGTCCTCTCTGAAGTTTCAGAAAAAGGAGCCTCTGAGAAAATTGTCACGTTTTGTTCCCTGTACAGTCTTGTCTGAATTGAAAGGAATCTGAGGAAAGTGCATCCCCAGGCAAGAAATGTACTAAGTATTCAACAATAATAGTTTTGATTTACTTATTAACTTTTGCTTTTAAATGTATCTGCTGTTCACAAGCCAGAAAACTTTCTGTTTGTTTGTGCTGTTATCTCTGCAGATTTTATCATTTTATAACGTTAGTCAAATGGGCGCGTTGATAACTGGTATTAGCACCCAGTCATTCTACAGCATGAACCCAAAGGAGCTTTCGCAGATTATTCGAGGCACAACCTCCCAATACTTATCTGATTTATCACCTGCGCAACAACAAGGGATCCTCAGGAAGGTGATTATAAACTCAAGTATGTAGCAGGTTGTCTCTGCACAAGAGCGCAATAACCAGATATGCAGAGCATGATTTAAAATATTGTCGCCGAGACACGTGTTTTAGCTCAATGGTTAATATTTGTAATGTTTTTCTGAACACCAACTATATTTTGAAGGTGCTCTCTTGCTTAGTTCTGTGGCATTTTTAATACTGACATGTTTTCCCTTTATCCTCTTAAGAGAAATATTACGCAGAACAGAAAGAAGGGCAAATCCTGTAAATCTAAGCATCAGTTCTGAAATGCCATGTGTTTATCTGGTCCTCTTTTTAGCTGGCTGCATCTGGAGATTTTTCTTCATCAGTCAAAGATATACAAGGATCTTTCTTTAAAGAAATATCTCTTTCTGATTTATGGAAGCAGACTGGGTATAATTCTTCAATTATGAAAGAAAAAGAACTAAGAAGAAGCCAGGTAAAAATTGTTATGCAGTTCCCATTCCACTGCAATTTAGTATGATGGAAGAATAGAAAAAGTGTAATACATACGTGTTCCAGGAACATTAGTACTGCCCCAAATATATCTTGACATAAACAACCAGAGGTGACTTAGGGCCTGGGCAGCATCCTGAGACAATGCTACGGAAAGGGAAGCATTAATATGCTGAGTTTAAAAGTCTTCAATATTCTGCCACATAAGTTTTCTCTTTCCAGTACTGTATACTGTACCTTTGCATGTACAACCACTCCTTTGGCTCTGTCCACAGAGATGAACGGTTGTACCAGAGGTCCCTTCAAACCTAAATTGTTCTGTGGTTGTGTGCTGTGAACATGTTTAACATCACCCCATAGTACCAGTCAGTGATGTTTTGTCTCGTGCAGAAGAAATTTGGCACTGGGTGCCAAACCTTTAGGTTGGCTGAACTGGAACATAGAAATGCCTTTTAGAGTATATAATAGAGTTAAGCGTACAAAAACCTCGCGGTAGTTATTGTATCTTACAACTGAATTACCTAAGCTTAACTTTAAATATGGCGGGGTTTTTTTCAGGCTTTGTATCTGTATGAATTACTGTCCAAGAAAAACTATGCCATTGACCTTCTAAGGTATGGATGATAATCTCTCTTGAAATGGGGTTTAAGTCCAGTTTTGTGATGAGACCGACTTTGAGGTAAACCACATGTGGTTATTTTGTACTATCTTATGCATATTCATTCCCTGGTACTGCAGGATAATTCACCGTCCTCATTAAAAATGGTCTCCAAATCCAAAATCGGGATCAAAGCATTGCAGAGGTTTTGGTATTTTAAGGCTCTGTCAATATTTTTCAATTTGATTACATTTTTACTTTCAATAACCTTTAGATTACAAGAAAGGGGAAAGAAAGATGGTCAAGAAACTGTACCTTAGGGTGTGGTTGTGGGGAGCAAGAACTAGATCCTGCTTAAATATTCAAAAGATTGAACTTTGCTTTTCCTATCAGCACAGGACAGCTTGTGAAAGGAGTAACTTGTCAACGCATTGAAAGTATGGGCGCAGACTTTTTTTTAAACAATTTTAAGTTCTTTGAAAAGAATCTGCATCTGCTTTCTCCATATCAGGTAAAACCAAAAAGTGGACTTTGTGTACATAGACAAACTACCCAATATCCAAACTGTAGGTAAATTAGAATTTGGTTAATTTTTTTTTTTCATTTCTTTCAAAATCTTGTATGTGAACTTGTGTGTTACCATATTTCATGTAAGTATTTTGTGTGCATTTGTCTCTTATCATACTTCATTTTGGCAATTTCATTTGTAACAAATTGCAAGAAATTTCTACAGTCCTCCTAACTTGCTAATTCATGAGCAATCTATTTGGAAATATGTATCAGTTTTGGAAACATACAAATGCTCTCAGGCACTCTAGTATAGGATGCTTCATCTCTGATGTCTACAAAACCAAAACTCTTAAACTGCTTTAAAAAAAAAAGCCAAAGAAAAATGCTTTCTGAAGGTAATATACAGTTTTATATGTACTAATTTATAAGCTGTAATAAACAAACCATATTTTCATTCTTCCTCAAAATTTCTGAATGTTTAAGATCTTATTTTTTTGTTGCTTTTAGGTTAATTGTTTGGCTTGGAAGTTTTGGACAGTTTCCAATGCATCTATTCCTCCCTTCCTCTTGTTGGTGCTTCCGTAAGTTACATCTTGCAACATCTGAAGCTACTGCATTCATAGCAGTACATTCAGAGTAGTCCTTCACAGTACTTTTTGAATAATCTCTTCAGTCCTAAGAAAACTAATGATTCATTATAATGACTAATAGCGACTAATTAGTTTATAAGAAGTGGTCACTCACTGTAGCCAAAATCTGTGTCAAGTGAAAGCTGGTGATACTTGGTGTCTTTTAGTCTAGCCCATTTTTGTCACAATTGTGGATTCCTTTGCATCCTTGAAACTGGTCCCCCGTGAAGCACTCAGTGTGCAGACGGCGTCACGGTGCTGTGGTGCGGCAGAAATGAAACAGCTTGTAGTGTTGCTGCCTGTACTGTTGCTGATGTCTGCTGAAATAATGGGGTTAATTCTCTGGGCTTTCTTGAGCATAATTGTTTAGAATCACAAAAGTAACTTAAATGTAGTTCATGGCTGGTTTTTTTTTCCTTTGCTTCCCCCTCATGTAGGAATCGTAGACTCACAGAATGGTTTGGGTTGGAAGGGACCTCTAAAGGTCATCTGGTCCAACCCCCTTGCCATGAGCAGCCACGTCTTCAGCTAGATGTTGTGAGACTTGGTTTGCATCTTTGTTTGGGGGTTTTTTGGGAGTGGCTATGTAAGACAAAGCCATTGGGTTACTGCCCAAGCATATTCTTTTGTATAGTTAAAAACATTTCAGTGTGTTTAAAGACATTTTTGTAAGTTAGCAAAACTTTGTATTATGTAAATAGCCAAGTAATATTCAGTGACAGCTTTTTTCCGCAGAAAAAAAAATAATTGTACCGTGATAGGAACTCCTGAATTGTACAATTTATTAATTCCTCTTTTTCTTTATTTCATTCTTCTCACACTCTTAAAAGGATAAAAGGGAATGAGAACTATTCTTTTCCTGGAATATTTTCAATTGAAAAAAAAAAAAGAAAATAAAAGGATTCTGTTTGAAAAAGCATTACTCTGTTTAAAAAACAATAAAATAATAACAGAAATACTTTAATACAAGGCTCTCTACAAACTGCAGCACCAAGTTATTTAGCTAACAATTGCATGTTTCTTGTTCAGGGCCATCAGAAGTTGCTGGTGCTCTTAGCTACAAACCCTGATAAGGGTGGGCTTGCGCAGCTTTGGGATATGGCTTTGTTTGCAAAGGCTGCCTGCAGCTCTGGGTGAAAAAGGGGATCATCTTGTTTAATTTTTCAGCCCTTCTTGGACTTTGATGAAAAAGAAGCCTACTCTAAAACTACTTGTTTTCCTTAACCCACCCACCACATCTTCATTCATCAGAGAATTATTCCTCATAAAAAGGAGAAAGGGGAAAAGTTTCTGAACTGCAGACAGTCTTGTTTCATATGGTGTTAAAGCATCTCAGAGCACTTTCATCCACCTGCAGCTGTTTATAACCCGTAGCTGTTTTTTGAAGTGAGGTTCATGAGCTGATGAACTGGAAGAAGATGTAGGTTAAAGAAAGGTGTGGGTTAATTGTAACTTTTCTGGCGTGGACAGGTTATAGTTTTTCAAGTCCAGACTTACCTTTAAATTTTTCCACAATCACAGATTTTATGGGTATGGATGTGGGTGTATGAAGGTCAGGTTTACATTCTGAGACCGTTTGAATTCTCTGCAGGATTGAATACCTGGAGGATGTCTCAGGCCCTTTGTGTGTCCCTTTCATTGAAAGTGTGGGGAAGACTGAGATGGACCTTTTGAATCCAAGCCTTCACAAAAAGAATGCTGTCCTGCAGAAGGTGCAGGAGTGCTTGGTAGGTATGGCTAGAAGGGGTCAGCAGTGGATGGGGAGCTGCAGAAAAAGTAATCTGTAGTTAGACACTGGCAATTCCAAACTAAGTGAGAGTGGTTGATAAGTTTTCTCTCCCTTTATTGTCATGTGGTGCATCACAAAGTTATCCTGCCTCCTTGTACTCTCTGGTCCACATGCACACGCTCATGGTCTCTTCTGTACAGATGGCGACCTGGGACACAGGCTGCCCTGCTCTGTGTTTGTGTGGTGAAACCATAGCTGGTGGACTCTGAGAGCCCAAAAGGGACTTACACAGTAGGCTAATTTCTTCACTGTCTCAAGCAAGAGCAGCTTAGGCTATCGCCTAGCTCGGAGAAGCTCTCGGTGGCAGGGCCCCAAGCAACCTGCTGTAGCTGACCTGATCTGAGCAGGGGAGTTGGACAGGCGACCTCCAGAGGTCCCTTCCAAACACGGCCATGTTGTGGTTCTGTTTGCACATATTACTGCACGGCATTTTCATGCAGTAATGTCAGACACCATCTATGTAAGTTCTTGACTTACCCATCTGTATTCTTATGGGTTTTTTTCATGTACTGTTTTGGTTTTATTGTTCCCTGCCTAAGGAAACCTCTTTATAGCTCTCTTAACGGTTGTCCTTGCCTCCATGCACGTTACGAAGTGTTCTCACGAAGTGTCATTGCGGGCCAGGACAGCGGGAGCGGACACGTTTGCCCCCAGAGCTGTTCCTGTGGCTCTGAGGGTTGACAGTCCTGCGGAGCTGCGCCAGGCACAGCACGCCCCGTGGGAGGGGTGGGGGTACCGGAGGGTCTCGTGATTTCTGCACTCTGGGCGCTGCAGCAGTCACCGGTTTTCAGTGGAAGCTAGTTCTTTGATGTAGCTGTGAATATTCATGTCCTTATACACACCAACCATCCCTACAGTCCCTGGTGTTTCGGCAGCTGCTTGAGGAACCCCTCAGAGCTAAGCCTTCTGATGGCAAGAGCTTGTGGGCGCTTTGCCACGTGAGGGCTCTGCTGCCGGGCAGAACTGCCGCCCCTCTGCAGGTCCTGGGTGGTCACCTGGATGCAGAGATTGTGGGAGGAGATTTAATTTAGTTTTAATTAGGTTTTATGTGTGCTTCAATATGGAATAAAGAATACACTGAAAGCTCTGACAAGTGCTCAATAAATATCACCAGATGCATTGGTAAAAGCACAAAGTATAAAGCAGTCTCAGCAGAAAATGTAGATTAAGTTGCCAGCGCAAACTGTTGTGTCTTTGTTCCTTAAAGGGTCACAGGGTGTAAATGTGTTGTGATGCAGTTGGGTGATACAGGGCAGGAGCCAAGATTAGCTCTGCCAACAAGGTGAATGCTTCTTGTTTCAGAACGGCTCCATTGCTGATGAATATGATGTTGACCTACTCGGAAATCTAATCTGCCACTTACCTCCCGCCTTTCTGGGTGGCAGAATGTCCCTGAAGGCAACGGCAACAGCCCTTCATCAATTCAAACTCTGCCGACAGCTCAGCCACGAGCAGAAGACTGAAATTAAATACAAGCTCCTTGAGTTATATGGGTAAGGCATTGGATACACCACCTTGCGTACGCTGATGGTGGAGCTGTGCAGACACTGACCGTTTGCTTTGCCCGGGTAAAACTGCAGTGAAACAACACACAGCAGCTTCTACTGCATGCCGAGCTTGGGGTCTGCCTCCACTGCAACAACGTTTGTGCTCTTGTGTGTAACGTGATGGCTGTGGAACAAATACAGCCCAGGGACACCTGCGCGGCTGCCGTCCCGCAGGAAAGGGAGAGAAAGTGTAACGTTTGAGGAGGGGCAGGCAAGCAGCCTCCGGCATGGCAAGAGAAAGGGCCTCAGAGGCAAAGAATGGGAAAATGGAAGTGGGATACTCAGTGTGAGAAGAGAAATAAAGACAACTGCACACACCTGTGGCACTGGGAGAGAGCTCGAGAGGCGGTGAAGGGAGGTAAAGTTCAACCAACTGAAGCAATAAAGCGGACAGCATGTTAGGTGTCATTAATGGCACTCATTAGGAGGCTGATTGGAACCACACTGCTGTATCACTCACGCAAAAAACAAAGCCGTCCTCTATCTGGCAAGAATATACTGTTTCTGTCTTGCATTGCCTCTTAGAAGTATCTCGTATTTGAAAAGGGAGACTGAATGTATAGTTTCTAACCCATCCCTTCAGCCCCAAAGTCAGTCACTTGATCCAGCTCGTTATTTCAGTTGCTCATTCAGCTTCTTCCTTGTCAGCATTTTTCTGGTGATGGAATAGCTGTATTTTCCACCAGATCCCATCCCTGCATTAACCTTGGTACAGATCCATTTTATTGAATCATGACACACTGTGCTACGTAATATTTTATTTTATTTTATTTTACTTTATTTTATTTTAAAAACATTAGTCTAGTCAAACATCCTCATAGGGGAGCAACAAACCAAATAAAGTTTTCTGTGAGAACATGCACTAGTAAGAGATTTTTTACTACCATCTTCTTCAGGCTGAAAATTATTTATCCAAGTGCTTTCTTACATCAACCACCAACTGCGCTGGCTAACATTTTTCAGATTTGTATCAAACAAACAGGCAAGACCTGTGCAGTGCTAAGCTACACACGTTTTGAAAAACCCAGCACCACTCAGAACTGAACCTGAACTTAATTTTTAAGACCTGAAATTCCTACAAATAATTTAGCATGTTATTTCAAGAGATATGGCACCTATTGTAGAACTGATCTCCCATACAGGGACGGCACAGGTGCCATTAGATGTGGCTCTCCAAGGTGTTACATCTGCCCTCCATAACTCTCGGCACTGCAGATGAATGAAATCGCAGACAGTAAAAATATGGAGCTAATAACATATGGATTTAAATCTTCTGTTCCACCAGCTGTGTTTCATGTTTCTGTCCCTTAGTTTTAAAGAGGCAGCGTTAGCAGCAGCCCGGTGCCACACGGTGATACCTTCCCGAGTTGTTTAGTGAACTCGATCTTTTTGGACCGAGGGGGAAACTGTCCATTCCTCCTGAGGTGCGTGGACCTCTTGGTCAGAAATGTGAGCGCCCGCAGCTCCTGCTGACATCAGGGGAAGTTACAGTTGCCCAGCGCCAACAAAAAATGGACCCTGTACACCTGCAAATAGTTAAATGCTGGAATAGAGGAGGGTTTTTTCATTTATAAGCAAATACTGGTAAGTATTGCTTGCCTGAAGTGTTGGCCACATTGGTCCTTAGGCTAAGACTCTTGGAAAAAGGATGGTTTCAATTTTGGTTATGAGGTTTCTGCTTCTCTTTTTATACCATTTTGCAGACCACTATTGCAGTATGGACCTGGTAGAAAATGGTAAATTTTGTTTTAAAAAAAGAATTATTTCTCCTTGCCTGAACACTGTAATGCTAAGAATACTGTGACTATCACAGGTGAGAGGGCTCCGTTACCACACTATTTGAAGGCTTTCTCTATATTGAGAATTGCGCTAATGCCCTATATATCACAGAGGGATAAGAAAATGCAATCTGATGTTAATAAGCACGAATCGTCACATTGGCATAGAAGTGTCTGTTTCCTGTATGATACAGTATGAGAAAAACCCTGAAGTTATAGTATGATTTTGATTGCAAACATTCTTCATTAATACAATTTTCCAAAATATTTCTTCAGCTCCCCAAACAATTGGACAGCTGAAACAACATTAGATGTTGGACTATTCATAGCTCTGCTGTCAAAAGGGGAATTAAACGTCCTTGCTGAAAAGGTATGTTTTTATTATAATTTTTAAATTTGTAAAAGATAATGTTGGAATTTGTATTTGTGAATGTCATAATTCTGCCTAAATTATGTAACTTGAATGCTAATAGGAACCACGTGTTAATGTTTCACACATTCTTGACTCCATCAAAATTTCTGAGATTTCTTCTGGAAAGTGATGGTAGTATAAACAATTGTTTGCACGTGTACAATGATAATTGCACATTGCCACATAGAAAAAAAATGGTGACACAGACTGAAACATTTTTAGTACTTTACACCATGCAGTGTTGTTTCCTCCATTAATCTGCCTTCCAACCATAAAAGTTATGTTTCTTATCCTGTTAATAATGGGATCGTACTGATCAAATTAGCACTTACTCATGTGGCCCTTTGCCCTAGGGCCAGCGTAGCACACAGAACTGATAGCCTCAGCGTTGCACTTTGTAGTTTCTTTGCCCTCTTCAGTTCTTGTAATCTGCTAATTTTTATGTATTGGAATAAACTGTACTGGAATGGGGAATTCATTCTTCAGCAGAAGGATGTGAGTGCAGTCAGCAACTTTTCCTCAGGAGATAATGCCTATAATTGACCAAATAGCATGGGACGCTTCAACCGAAAGGAAGGTGTCTAGCAGAGTGGAGGAGAGAGGGCAAAAAAGCCTAAAAGAGGTGAACAGGTTAAAGTTGTTTCTCATAATTTAATTGGGTCCCTATCCTCAATTCTTAGCTGGCAAATTTAAGACAAAATGAAGTACTTTCTGTACTGCACATACTGAAATGGTGGAACCCATTGCTACAGGAGAGTCTGGACACAGACTCCACGCAGGCACTGCTCAGGTGTTGCCAGAAGCTGAGAGGGAGAATCGCTCACAATTTGCTTTGTTTCTAATTCTTCCCCCCCTCAAACTTACGCTGTTGACCTTTCAGTAGCAGCCAATTTACTCTCCTCTTCTGAAACATCTGCACAAATAGAAGGAGGCTGAGCTGTTACTAACCCCTGCTTCGCTGAGGTCTGCACAAGCCTGTCTTTGCAAATTGATTTGTTTTGAGATGGAGAAAGAAGTCTTATTTATTCTTTCTTTCCCTTTGAAGTTCCCAGATATCATTTTACAAATAGCAAAGACAATTGGACCAATTTCTTCAGCTGAAGAGCTTCTCTCAATGGTGTTTGAATCTGTCTCCAATGGCACTGCCAGCATCGACTTGTCTCTCGCCAGACCCGGTCAGTATTTCACCTGGTATCTGTGCAAAGTGCCAGATTATCAACGGTGCTGTTTTGGGCTGTGATGGTGCAGTTCAAACAGACTTCTTGTTTCACCTTGTCACCAAATGCATTCTGAGGAGCCGGACAATAAAAAGTAAAGCATTGAGTAACTTAGAGGTTCAGTCTTTTAGCAAAAACAGTGAGAGTCTTCGTCCTGTTGCCCCCAGTTGTCTCATGCGTTGACCAATTGCTGAAACACTTGATTTCATCACAGGATTGTATGGTCAAGCATCTCCTGGAACATTCCTGAGTGCACACAGGAAAAAGATGAATGATTTGAATTAGAGGGTTTTGTTTATTTTTGCTTTTTTGATTATTTTTACTTTCCTTTGTAATCTAAGTGAAAATCCTTGAATTAAAAAGCTGTGAAGGTGACAAGTTACTGTTGTGCCAAAAGATTGCACATAGCTCATCCTGTGCCAGATGTGAGTATATGTTGACTTAGCTGTTCTTAAATCTGACATTGGTGGCACTGTGTTTTGTCTGTCCAAATGGACAAAGGTTGTTATAATCTGAACAGTATTTTAATTAGCAATCAAACTAATCTATTAGAATCTCTGGTGACAAACAGATCATTTTCTTTGTATAAGGTGCATACTTTGACTATATTCTATTATTACAATAACTGTATCCTTTCTCTTACTTGAAATTCACCCAGGCAGAATTTTTAGGCTACGTCATCCTGTGCCATGGGAAAAAACCCTGCTGGGGGGAGGCTTTTGAAAGCACTAATGGGAATTTAGACCCCATCAGTTCCAAGGAGTTTGGTACCATCTGACTTTACGTCTTTGAAAATCTCCCCATTGGTTCTCTGCCTAGCAGAATAGAGGTCCGAGCTCCCAGCCAGCCCTGAGCCACCGTGGAACGTGTAGCAGCAACTCTGAATGATGACTGCGTGTCTCTGGGAATGAATTTGCTCCTGATAATGCAGTATCCATATACAGAGAGAGACAGAGGGTGTTCTACAGAGTTGTATTTTTGCATAGCCTGAAAAACACCATGACCTCTGATCAGAGGAGTAATTACACAATTATCATGCTCTAAAAAAGCAGAATCAAGACGGTGAAATAGCAGAGTATCAGCCCATCTGTATGCATGAAATTCACTCTTCCTTGAACCAGTAAACCATCAGATCATAAGTCATATTTCCTTAGACATGGGCCACAGGACTAAAGGTTCAGCACCAGGTATTTCAGTATGCTTGTATCCTTACGTGTGCTTTTTTAGGCCTCTGGATCACAACAACATAAATCGCAAAGACTTTTCTAATCTTTTCTAAAGGTTTCAATAAGGAATGAAGTTTTAATGGCTGATTTGTAAATCACTAGACAATTGAGTATTATGAGAATGGCTCTAGAATAACACTGATGCTCTGCATGCTACCAACCTGCTATTTCACATTTCCCACAGTCCAGCTGTGAGCTAATATTAATAACAGTAACAATTACCAGTGACAGAGTTGTTACATCTGTGCCTACATCAGGATAAAAACAAAGGTGGTGCTTAAGGCAAGATGGAACATGAGAGGCAAAGCTCAGGAATCGTGTGTCCGAGATGCAACCAGAAAGCCGTGGTAGTGCTGGGAAAAGAATTCAAGTTCCTTACCTCGAGCACTGAGATGTTGTAATATATTATATATATAATATATGTTCTTCATCAAACTAAATGTGATTATATAGCAAAAGGAAGGGTGAAGTGCCATCAGATACAGGAAGCAAAGCCGGGAGTCTAATTAGTATTTCCCCTCTGTAATTGCACCAATGTATTTGGTGTGTTGCAAATTATAAAATTAATGTTTTTTCCAAGAACACAAAATATTAGGTTTTCACGACTTGGGGCAGGGAGCTGCATTGTGTCTGGATGAGTAGTATTCACATGATAAAAGCTGACCTTTTGCAGCAGGGGAAGGTGAAACGATGCAGCCTGGCAAGAGAGCGGCGGAAATGGAGCGCAGAGCATCAGCTGGTGCAGTGGAAGCTGAACAACATTTTCGTTTGCTCAACAGATTCAATCTTTTCAGTGTTCTACCTACTACTGCAGCTTCCTTTGATGCAAATAAATCCCTCCTCTGCCTCCTTTCAAAGTACAAATCTACTTTGTACATCCTCGCTTTAATTTATTTATCTCGGGGAGCTTAGCTCAGGCGCAGCATCTGTGAAATTCTTGCTTTTTACTGGTAATGACCGTATCTGAAGACATGTAGGGATTATTTGGTTTAGGTAATTATTTAATAAGGTTTTCCTAAATTAGTGACAGGAGAGCGAGCAGTAAGCAACCACATTAGGACTCTACTTTCTGCTTTCCATCAATATTAGAGGTAGATTATGCCAACAAAGACCAGGTTTTGTTAAAACACACAATGGAAACTGTCTCGTTTGATCATGCATAGGGCCAGAATCTGACTGTAAATAAGATTTTTAAATGGAGTTTGTCTGTCCAAACAGTTCTGTTGTAAGTGAACAGCCCTCTCAGATCCTGACATTTTAACAACATGCTTGACACAAAGAGCAAGCACCGTGCTTCGCTGACACATCCAGCTTCTGTCCTCACCCTGTTTAAATGTCAGGCAAGTCTTACAAGACATACATCTTTGTCAGGGTGTTCCAGAGGAACAGGAGCTCTCACATCTGGTACTTTCCTGTTGAGCTGGGTTCACATATGCACGGTTTGAACACAGAGAAGTTTATTCAGCTGCAACATTCTTTTGTGAACAATGACACAGCAATATGGAGTCATCCCGAAGATTTGCATTTCGTTCTTGCAAGGCTCCCAGAGGATGGTGGGTTTACCTCAGAACAAGCCCTTGCCTGGGTTCTGATGCCTTTAGGGAATTAGACTGGAAAGAAACTTGTGAGATACTGATTACTCTTATTGCATACATCCAGATTTTAGTTTTATTGTGGCATCCTATATTGTGAATGTTGTGAAATATGTGTCTGCTCCTATTTTCTTTCCCAGCAAGCACTGCCTTTGGAGGACAAAGAATATAACAAATTTCTTGCAAGTTAGGCAAATTCTAGTTTTTCTATCCAGGACATTAACAATGTAAATATCTTGCAATGAAATAATTTCTTTAAATCATTAATTTATCAATATCACATCAACTGCAGTTAATTCATAGTCTGTCACCCTCTTAAATCTTTATATTGCTTTGATTTCTTTTTCTTGGGCGCCTTGAAGAAAACTCTTGCTATTTGATTTTTTTTCCAGATTGCCTGGGAACCAGAGCTCCTTCTTCAGATGACATTATTAAATTAGCCGAAGCAAATGTCTTTTGGTCAGTTCAGGAACTGAAATGCATGGATGCAGGGACTTTTGACAAAAATGTGGAACTTCTTGGGACTATCTCAGGTTTTAACAGCTCCCAGCTTGTTGCCTTGAAGGAAAAAGCCAAGCAGGTAACTATCCTGTCTGTGAAGGAAAATTAAATCCATAATTTGATTTGCTGGTATTGAGCTATGCTGTTCTAAAATAACTGTGCTATGGCAATGTCACTACTGCTGTAAGAATATCTGCTATTTATTGGAAAAATAATGTGAGATGGTGATAGAAGACTATTGCCCTTGCTTGGAGCCAACAGGCAAGTTGTTCTGAGCTACTGGCAGCTGAAAAACTTAAGTGCTTTTACTTTTGAATTGCTCTTCAGTTACTCACTTCTCACTTTTCTTTCATAAGTGAAAAATCAGCAAGCAGTACTATAGGCTGTTGATTGGCCTGCTGAGAATCAAGCTCAGAGTGTTAAACTCTCTACATCGATGTTAAATATAGTTTACAGTGGTGTAAAACCAGACTGACTGAAAGAAACTGTTATTAGCTGAGTAAAGCTTGTTCTCCCACCTTCTTGTCACGGGCGGGGACAAACCCATCAGTGGGAAAGTCTAGGGAGGAAAAAAAAAAAATCACATCTGTCCTGGCTAGGATGTTACTGGTGAGTGCAAATTACGGAGAGACAACAGAGAGAGGCCCCTCTCTTTGCCAGGCTGCGGTTTCGTGGAGAGAGACAGGGCTGCAGTCTCAGCTCTCATAACTGCTCCTGCAGCACCGCTGTCACCTCTTTCTTTCCGTGCAGCAATGCAGCTCCTCTTGAGCTCCTCAGAGAGGTCTCTGCCCTGGGCTCAGCCTGCACGTGATGTCCGCACTGCAGCAGCAGTGCAGGAGGCTGGGACTAAAGCTCCCTGCCTGGCGCTGCGGTGCAGGAGCTGCACCAGTGCACCCGTGGCAGAGCGCTGCGCTGGTCGCAGTTCAGCATGTGCCTGGGGCAGAGCACCAGCGAGGTGTCTGGGCTCCGAGCAGCACTGCCTCGGCCACCTGTGGGGTGGCAGAGAAGTCAGACCTCACTCCATCCCTGTTGTTGGCACTGTCGTGGGTCACCCGTGCTGGGGTCACCTCCTCTTGCTGCTTTGTGGTTGCCTGCACTGCCAGGGGACAGGTATTGTCCCAAACTTACTTATGTTTCAGCAAGGAAAAGCCTTAGGGTACAGTCAGACAAGTTGTTTTGGTTGCAGAATACCCAGAGGTGCAGAGGTTACCATCCCCAGCCTGTCTTCAGCTTCCTGGAGGTTGTCAGTGCTCTGCTTCCATCTCTGCATGGCTAGCTACTCTGTAATCCCATTCTGTAGAAATGATCCAGCGTTTTAAAAGCCCTTTTTAGGCCCCATCCGATCATTCTGACAGAACAAAGCATCTATAAGTGCAGTTGGCTGCAATTAGTACGAGTGCAGATGCTTGGAGATCTGAGGGCTGTGACCTCCGGAGGAAAGCAGGAGCAGGGTTCAGGGTGGACCTGGGCAGCATCTCCTTAAACCAGTAGCTGCAGCCAGAGTGGTGGAGCTGAACATGACTTTTGGATAGGCAGAATCATAGAATGGTTTGGGTTGGAAGGAACCTTTAAAGGCCATCTAGTCCAACCCCCTGCCACGAGCAGGGACATCTTCAACTAGATCAGGGTGCTCAGAGCCCCGTCCAACCTGACCTTGAATGTTTCCAGTGATGGGGCATCTCCCACCTCTCTGGGCAACCTGGGCCAGGGGCTCACCACCCTCAGTATAAAAAATTTCTTCCTTCTATCTAGTCTAAATCTTTCCTCTTTTAGTTTAAAACTATTGCCCCTTGTCCTATCACAACAGGCCCTGCTAAAATGTTTGTCCCCTTTCCTGCAGGCCCCTTTTAAGTACCGAAAGGCTGCTGTAAGGTCTCCCTGGAGCCTTCTCCTCTCCAGGCTGAACACCCCCCCCTCTCCCAGCCTGTCCTCCCAGCAGAGGGGCTCAGCCCTCGCAGCATCTCCGGGCCCTCCTCCAGCCCCGCTCCAGCAGCTCCGTGTCCTTCTGCTGTTGGGACCCCCTGAGCTGGAGGCAGCGCTGCAGGGGGGGCTCCCCAGAGCGCAGCAGAGGGGCACAATCCCCTCCCTCGCCCTGCTGACCATGCTGCTGGGGATGCAGCCCGGGATGCCAGGGGCTTGCTGGGTTGTGAGTGAACATTGCTGGCTCATGTCCAGCTTTTCCCCACCAGTACCCCCAAGTCCTTCTCCTCAGGGCTGCTCTCCATCCCTTCATCCCCCAGCCTGTATTGATACCAGGGGTTGCCCCGACCCAGGTGCCCCACCAATCTCCAACTGGACATTGAGCTGTTGACCACTACCCTCTGGATGCCACCATCCAACCAATTTCTCATCTACCGAACAGTTTACCCATCAAATCCAAAGCTCTCCAATTTAGAGAGAAGGATGTTATGGGGGACTGTGTCAAAGGCCTTACAGAAGTCCAGATAGACAACATCCATAGCTCTTCCGTTGTCCACTGATGTAGTCTCTCCATCATAGAAGGCCCCTAGGTTGGTCAGGCAGGACTTGCCCTTGATGAAGCCATGCTGGCTATCTCGAATCACCTCCCTGTCCTCCATGTGCCTTAGCATAGATTCTAGGAGGATCTGTTCCATGATCTTCCCAGGCACAGAGGTGAGGCTGACAGGTCGGTAGCTCCCAGCGTCATCCTTTTTAAAAATTAATTTCCCTTTTTCCAATCACTGGGGACTTCACCTGACTGCCATGACTTTTCAAATATCATGAAGAGTGGCTTGGCAACTACATCATCCAGTTCCCTTGGGACTCTGGGATGCATCTCATCAGGACCCATAGACTTCTGTATGTTCAGGTTCTTCAAGTGGTCACGAACTTGATCTTCTCTCGCAGTTGTAGGGACTTTGCTCCCCTAGTGGGGGACGTGCCTTGCAGTCCATCCACTGGAGAGGTATGGGGAGAGAGGTTGCCAGTGAAGACCTAGGCAAAAAAAGTTGAGTACCTCAGCCTTCTCCTCATCTGTTGTTACCTGTTTGCCAGTATTGCTCATCAGAGGGGGTACACTTTCTCTGACCTTCCTTTTCTGGCTGACATACCTGTAGAAGCCCTTCTTATTATTCTTTGCGTCCCTTGCCAAGTTCAGCTGCAGCTGTGCCTTGGTCTTCCTGACCCCATCCCTACACGCCCGGGCAGTGTCCCTGTATTCTTCCCAGGAGATCTGTCCCTGCTGCCACTGCTGGTGCATCTCTCTCTTGCCCTTTAGTTTGACCAGCAGGTCTCAACTCTGCCATGCCAGTCTCTTGCCCGCCTTTCCTGATTTCTTACACCTGGGGATCGAGAGCTCTCGGGCTCTATGGAAAGTGTCCTTAAAGCTCCGCCAGCTCTGTTCTGCTCCCTTGTCCCTGAGGACAGCTTCCCAGGGGGTCCTATTGACTAACTCCTTGGAGAGCTGGGAGTTTGCTTTCCTAAAATTCAGGGTCCTGACTTTACTCTTCCCTGGGCCCATATCCCTCAGGACTGTGAACTCCACCAGTGCATGATCACTGCAGCCCAGGCTGCCTCCAATCTTGATGTCTCCTGGATTGCCTGCAGCTCGCCATGCTACATTTCCAGTAGATGTCGGGGTGGTTGAAGTCCCCCAGCAGGACGAGAGCCTGCGAGCACGATGCCTCCTGTAGCTGGAGTAAGAAGGGTTCATCAACAGGCTCACCTCGATCGGGCAGCCTGTAGTAGACACCAGCCACAAGGTTCCCTTTGTTGCCTGAGTCTCTAACTCTTACCCGCAGGCTTTCACCCTGCTTGTGGCTATTCTTCAGAGATGGCTCTTCATACTCTGTCCATTTCTTGCTGTAGAGGGCAATGTCTCTGCCCCTCCTTCCTCACCTGTCCCTTCTGAAGAGCCTGTAGCCATCGATAGCCGCACTCCAGTCATGGGATTCCTCCCATGGTTTCAGGTTTCAGTAATGGCAACTAGGTCATAGCTTTGTAGCAGCACGGTGGCTTCCAACTCCTCCTGTTTGTTGCCCATGCTGCATGCATTGGTGTAGAGGCACTTCAGCTGGGCTGTCGGCCCGTGTCACGTTCTCAGAGGAGCATCCCTTATTCTTTGAGGTATTTCACTGGTGTTTCCTTCTTGGCTCCTGTGATCTCAGGAGCCCCTGGCTCATCTCCGTAAGACTTCCAAGTGTGCTGCAGCGTAGCCAGCACCTCTCAGGGCAACAGGCTGAGGTCCCTCACGAGCACCCTGTCCCTCTAACCATTGCCTGTCATCCCACAGCTTGTCACGGGCAAGAGATAAGGCCAACAGGGCAGATTTTAGCAGTGAAGCTCAGCTTCTAGAACTCCTGAACTGGATGTGCTCGAAGAGAAGTGGCACTAACCAGATTTCTGAAAGCAGATGGTAAGTCTCTGCAGTTGTCTCTGCGGCCTTGTTGCAGGAGGACAACAGCCCACTGCACCAAATGCATTCTTCCCAAGGCAGCTTCCCTCTGCCAGCACGGAGACACATGGGTAGGAAAAGGGAAAAAAATATAATCCTAGAAGAAGATAAAAACAGTGCTCATCTGAGATAGTGCAAACTAACACATTTTAGAGCAGTGCAACATGATGGTGTGCTTAGAGTGGTATCTGTTGTAGGGAAATTGCCGACAAGGTTAATATACTCATATCCCAGCTATATTCAGCTCACAGATATACAGATCTGTGGTGCACTGAATGAAAGTCTATTCTGTCTGTGTGAGTGTTTGTAAGACAGATTGCTGCTAGACGAAGACAGACTTCCTATGTATTATTTTGTAAAATGCAACATGGTGTTGCACTGAACGTGCAGCATGAGAAACCAGATAGTACAGGCAAAGCTCTTTGAAATTATGTGCATAAGCTGCTGTTATGTTATTAACTAAAGGGCATCTTTGATTAAAGGTTTGATTAAGCCAGCTTTAATTTCTCCTAAACTGATTGATTTCCCCTAAAAGAAACTGTGTACTACTCATGGTCCCAAACTAATTCAAAAAGTCTAGTTATCAGATGGTGTCTTAATGAAAGTAAGAAGCTTAGCTCACTTGTAAGTGGAAGGTCTCCAAGCTCTGCGATAGTGACGGCTGTATGGATCTGTAGTCTCTAGGTGAGTGAGGACAAAGGAGCGTTTCAGTTTCATGTGTTGTGTTATTTATATCATTATGTCTGAGCCTTCATCCAGCACTGTCGGATAATACTATTTACGAAGTACTTCAAATTCTGTATTTTATGACCTAGATCAGGAAATAGACACATGACATTTTTAACTGCATGTGTTTCATGTATTTCTTAAGCTAGAGAATTAAGAGCTTTAAAATTGGGCTAATGCTTTTTACTATCTGTTTTCTTTGGAAAAGATTGACATTTCCCAGGCTGAGACCCTTTTTCTGTTTCTTTATGACGTCATAAAACCAACATAAAAGATCTGGTGGAAGCTCAGTCATGAGATACAGGTCCAGCGAAGCCTCTACTAAACAAATCCCTAACCCCGAGGGTGGCCGTTGGGGTAAGCACCCCGGACGCCCTGAGGCTGCACGCTATGGGACGTGCGTGTTGGTGCGAACAGCAGACAGTCCAGCTCTGTGTAAGGAGTGTCTTACTCCAGAGATCCGGCCCTTTTTCTTTCTTTTATGCAGGGTACACAGCTTCACGTGTATCTGAAGGTGCTTAGTGGGCAACTGCAGAGGTATTCCTTCAACAAGTCCTTACTAGCTTTGACCTTTCTCATTTTTTGAACAAAAGTTAAATTGTAGCTATCCTGAAAGTGCAATAAATATTGCCGTGAATCAAACAGCATGAACGATCAATTTAGCCCGGGACTGGACTTTTAGGTTGGTTTTTTTTCTGTGTGGAGTTAGCAGCACAATCGTGTACTAGAAAACTGTCATGTCTTGACTGACATAAAGCAAAGTTGCTGAAGTACATGAGACCTTTAAAGGGAGCTCTTTTTTTTTTTTTTAATGCATGTCTGTCTTGTTCAAGTCGCTTACTCCAGCCGAACGCCAGTGCTTTTTTTCTGTAAAGACAGTTGGCCACATCCTGAGACATACTGACCACTGACTACTGTCTTCTATCATTTCCAACTAAATGTAATTGACAGCTCTGGCCTCTGCAAATTCAACTCTTGATTGACTTTTATTAGCCCTTATTCAGGTAGACCTTTTCCTGAAATCAAAATTTTCTTATGGCTGATCTGTGACAGCTTTTGAGTCACTGTAACAATATCACAGATAAAGTTAAAAGCACTGGAACTTGTCTGTTTAAATATATTGGTACTGGTTTAGAAGAGCCCCTGCTTATTTCTTTGTTTTTACAGAGCTTTACAAATTGAACTGTATCTGTACAAACATATTTAAATTATATATTTTTTTAATATTGTATGCATACAAACTAGAAATCAGAACTTTAGGAATTGGCTATTTGTCTGTATTACCCAGTTCTCTACTTCAATTTCTGCTTTCCTTGCTGATGCCTGAGCCAGAATGACTGGTCACCAAAGCAATTTGAAGTCCCTCCACCACAGCGATTGCGGGTGGTGTAGAAGCTGGGGTAGTCCAGGTGCTGCTTTTGTGGTAGCGGTGTAACAGTGTGGGTTTCAGCACAGACTCACATTTTCATTGTTTTGAGTGGTATTTGCTCCTACAGCAATGCTTCCAGCAGACCCTGCTCTGACTTATCAACAAGCTCAAGCTGTACAAATGGCAGCACTTTTAGATAAACTAACCATTACTAGCGTAGAGCCTCAAAAACCTTCACAGTACCTAAGCTCTGCCTTTTGTGTGCAGAGGCATACTTTGGGTACTGGGACTTGGAAACCCAAGGGATTTGAGAACGGTGTCTATAGAGGAAGATTCATAATGACCGAACAGACATTACTAAATCTCTTCTAAAGGTTTGGGGACCACTGCCAGACTGGAAGAGTTATCATATTGTTTCCCTGGGCCGCATTGCTCTGGCACTCACTGAACATGAAATCGAGGAGCTGGATTTGCATTCCGTAGACACCATTTCTGTACTTAGTCAGCAAAGAGAATGGACTCTTACCCAGGTAAGTGTGTTACTGAATGTACTCCTGGTGAAAGGCTCTGGATTTGCACCCTTTGGGGCTGTGGTCCTGGAATCGCCTAAGAAACAGATGCAGCAATCCACATGCGCCCTGCCACTGTTCTGCAGCGGTGACCCCAGCAGGCAGGTAGCTGCTGGCTTCCCTGGTGGGATGGCCAAGGGGACATCAATCACTGTTAATTGTGGTGGTGACTAGTGTATTCTTTAGCACTTGCCCACTAAGTAGTAGAAAGAGGTCAGGAGCTCCGCTCAGACTGGCCCCAGAATAGCGTACTGCTAGCAGATATTAGCCCTTCCTCACTAAGAGTAATCACTGAAGAGATAGTGTGCCCCCAACCCCAGCATGTATCACCCTAGAAGCCTAAGGTATTTGCAGATATGCTCCTCTCTTCTTCCTTTTCCTGAATAACTTCTAGTTACGTCAATGAGACTTTCATAATAAAGAGTTAAAAGCTTTTATTTGTGTATGCAATTGGCAGCATATTTCTGACTCTGTGACCCATACCATCAGGGCTCCTTGGTTGCACAGATGCCGGCGTGGTGGCAGCCAGCCTTGGCAGAATATCACAAATCTGTTTGATAGATTCTTGTTCTGAAGAGCACCATCAGAAGGAAGCACTTGGTAGGGTCTTATACAATACTAGTTGGCTTTTGAGGTTTCCTGCTGTCAGTAAGAACAGCTAGTTAAAAGAGATTCATCCTGCCTAGCTTCAGTTGTCTAAAAGTTAGGCAGCTAGTTTAAGCTAGTCATTTGATGCTCAGCATTGTGGATAGATTAGGAAACCTTGGAAGATGCTTGTTTCTGTCACTGGTTTGGAGGATGCCTGGGTGGCAGGCTTAAGCTAGACACACAGTTTTTAAACGGTTAATTTAGGATGAGCACCATCCTAAATGACTTAGGCTTGCAAAGGCATTTTGGTACCAATATCCCATTCATATCTGAACATTAATTCTAAACACAGGTCACCACCTATGTATGGCACTTAAATAAGACAAGACAACCTGAGTATTAGAAAAACTAAAAAATTCATATTGATCCCCTTGAGTTTTCTTCTAACAATTTAATTGAATTGGCAGTTTTGCTAGGTGATTTAACGCCTGTTTCTTCTGGTTAAGTGTTTCCTTGAGACCCAGCAGAAGAGGCACAGAGTGCTTTCTCATCACTTGCGCTTGGGCAGTGGTTGTGGTACAGTGCCCTGCTTAAGTGTCACATATAGGTGGTGACAGTGCTCCTCCTGAAGGCCATGACAAAACAATTAATTACATCGGGGAGGCTCAGGATTATGTATGGTCCATAACGTCTGGTAAGATTTTGAGCTTCTGGTAAGAAACCCTTCGATTATATTTACTCTGTTCATGCATAATATCTTACTGCTTTTGTAGGCAAGATCTATTTTGCAAGGTTTTCTAGAAGACTCTGGCCAGACGATCAGTACGCTAAAAAGCTTTGATTTAGTTGGATTAGGAGCTATTCTCTGTGCTTTGAACTCCACAGAAATCATGTCCGTAAGGACTTGTGAATTCAGGTACTTCATTTAATACTTACTTAAATATTTATTTGTATCTCTATTGATAAAATTTATTGTGCTTTTGTTTTCCTTCAAGATTTCCAGAGCCTAAAGGACGCTTGTTTACATTTTAAATGCTTTTAGAAAGGCAATAACTGTTATGGAAGGCGTACACCAGTTGTTTAAAATACATTGTATTTTAGGTTTCCTCTGCCATTTATATCCCACTGTGTCCCTGCCCATGGCAGGAGGTTGGAACTTGAAGATCTTTAAGGTCGCTTTCAGCCCAAGACATTCTATGATTTAAGTATTGCATTGAGAAACCCAGGTTTTTGTTTAAAGCATTAAACATTTGTATGCAATTTGTGTACATATATTTTAATTGAAAATGGGTTTACACTCTTCTTAAAGCAGACTAAGTATATTCCAGGCATATTTAGTACTGCATGTAATTGCAGCATGTAACATTAACCTCGTTGCCTTTTGCAGTGCTGCTCTTGCAAGAATTGGCCTGTTGTTTTGTAGCACCCCTGTTCTGAGGCAGTTTAAGAAGATGACAGAATCTGTGTTTGGTTCTGCTACCACCTGGAACAGCTCTATTTTACAGGAAATTGGCACTATAGCAGGTAACAAAATTCAGACTCCAGATGGTGATGGTTCCAAAGCATTGTTATTAAACACTAAAGACAGGTTCATGTAGCAGTGCATTTTTCTAGACTGGAGAAAGTAATTTTTTCCAGAGGAGTCACCTGCAGGGATGGACATCCAGCAATTTCATTAGCACTAAGGAAAAATCGTGGTATTCTCCATAAGGTTCTCTGACTCTGCTCAAACCGACCTTGGGGAGCATAGCTTGAAGTCATTTGGGTCCTGTAAGTTGGAAAGGGTAAATCAAGGAGGGCAAAACCAACCAGGATTTCAGTCCCGCTCTCTATTTGTGAACCGTGCTGCTACCAGAGGGGCTGTGTTGGCTGGGAGCAGTGCTCTAGCTGACCGAGCATCCCGCCTCCAGCAGTGGGAAGAATGGGCTGCCCAGGGAAGAGCGGAAGAGTGGCATTAGCCTGGAGTCGTACTTCTCCAGAGTGCTCTCACAGTCACAGAGACTTCTTCAGCCAGAGGTCACACACTATTTTGTTCATGGGTTTTTTTTCCCTGTGATTGTTTAACTGCACATTGAGCACTCATAAATTTTAGCATCCCTGATGCCTGCAGCAATGAGTCCACACTAAGTACCTAATGGGTGAAGAAGTAACTCCCATTGCATGCTTATGCTCCCCAGTCTCGCATCAGAAGAGGCTGTGAAGAAGCATTCCCTAAGAACACTGCTTATGATTTTATTGATTTTTATCATTGTCTCTTTTCCAAGATAAAGTAGCTCAGGTAGAGTACATTCCGTACCAATGGTTAAGGTCAGATGATTTGTAATGTTGGAATACACTGAAAGAAACAAAAAAACAAAAAAGAACCGGTATCTCTCTCTGTAACACACTAGAGTAAACCCTTTATTAGATATTTTGTATAAATGCTTAAAATTTTATTAGCCTAAAAATAAATCTAATAAAAAGAACATTAACTAAGTTTTGTTCTTATTGGGTGGGGTTTTTTTTTAGGTGGTTTGAATGAGGAGGAATTAAAAGCTTTTGATAAAAACTTGATGCCATATTTCCAGCCAATAGCAATAAGATGTATGCCTCCTGAAATTTTCCAAGTAAGAGCTTGATTACTGAAGAAGTAACCAAACTTCTATCGGTTTTACTCTAGTATAAATAAAATGCAGCACTGATTTATAGTTTGGTTTTGGATTTCAGCAAGAATTTTTCTATGGTGTGTTAAGTGAGAGGCAGTCAAGGATCTGAAACATTAACTTTCAGCTATATCATCTGTATTTGTGATCCCCATAAAATATGCTAGACAAGCTTTATTTATTCCTCAGAATGCATCCCAAGGAAAAAGCAAAGATCTAGGGTCAGAAAGCAGCGAATCGACTCTCTTTCTTCCAATACTGTATTCCGATCTGAGGGGTTTTTCTCTGTTTATTAGCATTTGCAGGATGCTATCATAGCTACAAATTTATCTGCTGACTATGTAAGAGCTTTTTTATCATCCTAAAATCTGGCAACATTCTCCTGAGTTAGCTCTGAAAAACAGATTGTACAGGCAGATACAGATCACAAAGGAATTATATCTAATTACAGACGTTCTGAATGTGGACCAGAAATTAGAACATGAATCTTGAGATCATTGCCCCAGACTTTATTTGACTTAGCGACAAGATTAATATTCTGCCTAGGCTGGTCTCTTTCAGATGCTCAGGCAAGCGAGGTACTTATGGACAGAAGAGCTAAACAGATAGTTAACTGTGTCAGCTTCCATAAAAGAGAAAAGCTCCTTGAACGCTAACTGTTCTGCCCAGTACCAGTGACAGTTTAGATAAGCTTGAAATGTCCTTAGTGAAACTATTTATTTGAAAAGCAGGCAAAATTGAAAATCTATGGCATCCTGTAGAATTTCTTTCAAATAGCATACATTTTTGTTAGTAAGAATAGTAATGATACTACAAAATGTGCTTAACAAATAACAGGGCACCTTCTCAGAAAAGTTTTCTGTATTTGAATGATTCAAAACAGGTTTTGATTTTACACAGGTTTTGTATAACTTCATTTTATGGTTGTATACATTATTCAGATTTTTATTTATGAAAAATTACATTGGTTTACGGACTTTATTGAGTTAAGAAGAGACTCAGTTCAAAATGTCTGGACCTGTAGGCATTTACATGAGTTTACTCTGTTTAAAAGAGAACACCGTTTGGTAGACAATGAAAAATCAGGAAGGGTTTGCTCCATTGTCTGACCTACAGGGAATTTAGTCTTTCTAAAGAATCTGGATGCAGAATTGTTGCAGCAAAGAAGGCTTGTTGTGTAGGAGGGCTAAGATTCTTATGACTGCAGAATGTTAACTAGAATCAGAGCAATCCAGCATGCCCAATACATGCAGGCTTTACAAACTGGTTAATTGCTATGTGATACAAGATAATTACTGTAAGATTACAATTGCCGTGTTTCATTTTTAAACACAAGTTTTGATATGACGAAACTTGGAAGCTTTTCAATCTAAAAGAGAAAATTGAATAATGAGATTAAAGCATGGGTTTTTTTCATCTCACTGCTCTACTGCTATCTCGAATTAAAGGTCAAACCTAGGTTCAAGGGAGGTTGTTTGGGAGCAGATGTAAGAGGAAATAAATGAAAACACAAGAGGATGCATAATGTCATCAATCTTTGAACAAATCAGAAAAGAAGTGGCTGGAAAATTAAACTCCGGCAATATATTGAAGAAGTGTCCAATACAGTGTTGGCATAGAAAGCTTCTCAAGCTGTCAGATCCCAGCAGCAAAGAGAAGGGTGAAAGATAGATGAGTGGTCAGTGAAGTAAATGAAAGCAGAGGATTTTTTTTCAAGCTCTATTGAGGTCTTTTATAGCAACACAATGTTGAAGGCTACTTCCCCTCATTCCAAATGCAAGACAGCGCTGACTTCTGATTCCTTACCTGCCTTATATAATTGACAGCCTAAACCAATTTTTCTGGCTTTTATTCCTCCCAGGCATTGTCCCCAGAACAAATAGCAAACCTGGGCCCTGAAAATGCCGCCATGGTTACCAGATCACAGCGTGAGCATCTGAATGCATTGCAGCTCCAGAGCCTTCAGCTGGCACTGGACGGAGCCAGGACAAGCACCCCGGAGACACACAAGGGTGCAAGCACTACCCAGGCGGTGCAAACCCCAGCTCCAAGCGGTGAGTAGGGTCTCTCCCTCCTCCTGCAGGGTGGGGAAGGACACACACACCAGTGGGGTGGGCAGTCTCGCAGCATCCACCAGGATCAGACCTGTATTTTGAAGGTGGGTTAGAGTGAATTTTCTAATCAACTTTTTAACTCGTGCCTCAAACCACATGCCTGACCAAGACAACCAGGAGGGATGTTGTTGGATTTACCCACAGCAAGAGATAACTGAGGAAGATCATCAGATGGCATTAGCACCTATATGCTGCTAGCAGCATTACACTATGCTAAGCACTAGCTTGTGTAAAATGTAGTCTGAAACAGTGAGCTTTTCCCTTTCCTTCTTTCTCATATTCCTTGCCTAAATTTAAGGCAGGGCTCTCCATCTCTGGACCTTCAGATCACAACCTTTATCTGCAGCAGAACCTTGTTTGCAGAGCTGCAAGTGGGAAAGGAGGTAGCACTGGGTTGGATTAGCATCTTCATCCAGACCATAGGACCCCATGAACAGTTTTTCCTGCTGTTCCCATCCTATTTGGAATTAAAGCCTATTCAGTGGTTTAACATTTTACTTCTCCATATTGCAGTTTACACTGGGCAAGTTATGCTGGTGAGTATGTTAATGGATGTTCTACAATGAGTGAGATTTTGCACGTAGTCAAGCCAACGTTGAGAACTTATCCCTATTGGACAGCAAATATTGTTGCTTCCAGTGACACCAGCGAGACATAAGCTGTTGAAGAAGAGAGAGGGATGTTGAGGTGCTAAAATAGGAGTAAGGGGAACTCAGGAGCACAAGTCGTGTTCTCCTCTATCACTCCAGCTGCGGGGAATGATGAGGGGGTAAACAGGAAAAGCCAGCAGGTCAATGACTGGCTCTGAACCTGGTGCTACCGGCAAGGTTTCGGGTTCTTTGATCACGGCCTGATTTACAGAACGCCAGGGCTGCTGGTAGCAGATGGGAAAAGCCTGTCTCGCAGGGGGAAGAGGGTTCTAGGACTAGAGTTAGTGAGGCTTATCGAGAAAGCTTTAAACTAGATTGGAAGGGGGATGGGGATGTAACTGGGCTCACCGGAGAGGCACCTGAGTGTGGTAGCTCAGCACTTGTGGGGCAGGATGTTAGTACTTTCAAGAATCGGGAGCCACCACCTCTCTAGGGCTACACACTCATTGGCCTCTCTGAAATGCCTATACACCAATGCACGCAGCATGGGGAACAAGCAAGAGGAGTTAGAGATCTGTGTGCGGTCACAGGGCCATGATCTCATTGCAATTACTGAGACATGGTGGGGTAGCTCGCATGACTGGAACGCTGTCATGGAGGGCTGTGTTCTCTTTAGGAAAGATAAGCCGGCAAGGCAAGGTGGGGCAGTTGCTCTTTATGTGAAAGAGCAACTGGAATGTATTGAGCTCTCCCTGGGGGCTGATGATGAGCAAGTTGAGAGCTTGTGGGTAAGGATTAAGGGGAAGGGTAACATGAGAGACACCGCTGTGGGTGTTTATTACAGGCCACCTGATCAGCATGGGGAAGTTGATGAGGCCTTCTGCAGACAGGTGAGAACCACCTCAAATCACAGGCCTTGGTTCTCATGGGGGACTTCAACTTCCCTGATATCTGCTGGGAAGGCTACACAGCTAGGAATGCACAGTCCAGGAGGTTCCTCCAGTGCATTGATGATAACTTCTTGACTCAGGTGGTGGAAGAGCCCACAAGAAGAGGTGTACTACTGGACCTAGTACTGACAAACAAAGAGGGACTGGTGGAGGATGTTAAGGTTGGGGGCAGACTTGGCTGTAGTGATCATGAGAAGATAGAGTTCAGGATTAAGTGCAGTATGCACAAGATGACAAGCAGGGTTGAAACCTTAGACTTCAGGAGGGCTAACTTTGAGCTCTTCAAGAAATTGATGGGAGAAATCAAATGGGAGAGGGCTCTAGAGGGTAAGGGGGCTCAAGAGAGCTGGCTGGTATTCAAGCACCACCTCCTCCAAGCTCAGGACAGGTGCATCCCGAAGAGCAAGAAATTGGGCAAGGGAAGGAGACCTGCATGGCTGAGCAGGGATCTTCAGAAAAAACTCAGGTGGAAGAAGGGAGTTCACAAGATGTGGAAAAGGGGGCTGACGACTTGGGATGAGTATAAGAATGCTGTCAGGGTAGGCAGGGAAGAAACCAGAAAAGCCAAGGCAGCTTTGGAATTGAACTTGGCGAGGGATGTCAAGGCCAATAGGAAGGGTTTCTTTAAGTATATAGGAGGCAAAAGGAAAACCAGAGAAAATGTGGGCCTGCTCTTGAACAAGAGGGGTGCTGTGGTGACGGATGATGCAGAGAAGGCGGAGTTGCTGAATGCCTTCTTTGCTTCTGTCTTCACAGCTCAGGCCAGCTCTTGGGAGTCCCAGACTTTGTGAGTAACAGAGGAAGTCTGGAGGAAGCAAAACTTTCCCTTGGTTGAAGAGGAACAAGGTAGAGAACAATTAAGTAAACTGGATACCCACAAGTCCATGGGGCCTGATGGGATGCACCCGCGAGTGCTGAGGGAGCTGGTGGAAGTCATTGCTGGGCCGCTCTCCATCATCTTGGAAAGGTCCTGGAGAACAGGGGAGGTGCCTGAGGACTGGAGGAAAGCCAATGTCACTCCAGTCTTCAAAAAGGGCATGAAGAATGACCCGGGAAACTACAGGCCAGTCAGCCTCACCTCCATCCCTGGAAAGATGATGGAACAGCTCGTTCTGGGCGTCATCTCCAAGCATCTGGAGGAAAAGAAGGTTATCAGAAGTAGTCAACATGGATTCACCAAGGGGAAATCATGTCTGACTAATCTGATAGCCTTCTATGATGGCGTGACTGGATGGATGGATGAAGGGAGGGCAGTGGATGTTGTCTACCTGGACTTCAGCAAGGCTTTGGACACTGTTTCCCACATCATCCTCGCAGGCAAGCTTAGGAAGTGTGGGTTGGATGAATGGACAGTGGGGTGGATTGAACAGTGGCTGAATGATAGAGCTCAGAGGGTTGTGGTTAGTGGTGCAGAGTCCAGTTGGAGGCCAGTAACAAGTGGTGTCCCTCAGGGGTCAGTACTGGGTCCAGTCCTGTTCAATATATTCATCAATGACCTGGATGAAGGGGTAGAGTGTACCATCAGCAAGTTTGCTGGTGACACAAAACTGGGAGGGGTGACTGACATGCCGGAAGGCTGTGCTGCCATACAGCATGACCTGGACAGGCTGGAGAGTTGGGCAGAGAAAAACCTGATGAAGTTCAACAAAGGCAAGTGTAGGGTACTGCACCTGGGGAGGAATAACCCCATGCATCAGTACAGGTTGGGGGCTGACCTCCTGGAGAGCAGCTCTGTGGAAAGGGACCTGGGAGTCCTGGGGGACAACAGGGTGACCATGAGCCAGCAATGTGCCGTGGTGGCCAAGAAGGCCAATGGCATCCTGGGGTGTATCAAGAAGAGTGTGTCCAGCAGGTCGAGGGAGGTCATCCTCCCCCTCTGCTCTGCCCTGGGGAGGCTGCATCTGGAGCACTGTGTGCAGTTCTGGGTTCCCCGGGTCAAAAAGGACAGGGAACTGCTGGAGAGAGTCCAGCAGAGGGCTACAAAGATGATGAGGGGATTGGAACATCTTTCTTATGAGGAAAGGCTCAGGGACTTGGGTCTTTTTAGTCTAGAAAAAAGAAGACTGAGGGGGGATCTTATCAATACTTATAAATACTTAAGGGGAGGGTGCCAGGTAGATGAGAAGAGTCTTTTTTCAGTGGTGCCCAGTGACAGGACTAGAGGTAACAGGCACAAACTGGAGCACAGGAAGTTCCATCTTAACATGAGGAGGAACTTCTTTACTCTGAGGGTGGCAGAGCACTGGTACAGGCTGCCCAGAGAGGTTGTGGACTCTCCCTCACTGGAGACATTCCAAACCCGCCTGGACGCCGTCCTGTGCAACTGCTGTAGGTGTCCCTGTGGTGGCAGGGGGTTGGACTAGATGATCTCCAGAGGTCCCTTCCAACCCTGACCATTCTGTGATTCTGTGATTTTGTAAATTGCTGTGATGCCCTTGCTGGTATTAGAGCAGACCTTCCCAGAAGTACGCAAGCAGTGCTCTCAGCCCAGCTCCCTCGTGCGGGTGACCTGTTCCCTCTGTAGATATGCCAAAGGGACGAGTTTTCTGGGTAAAGATCACCTGAGTTCTTGAGCTTCTCGTTCATTATTCCTGTCTCTAGTAAGTACCACCCCTACAAAATGCTTCTCTTCAGAGCTCTGTATGTAACCTGGAAGTGACCATTCTGACCAGTGTCGTCTTTTGAGCAGCTGAATGTAACTAGGATTCAAATGTTGGAGTTTGCTGTACCTCTTTGGGGTGGTGTAAGTAAAACTGTACTGGACCTGAACTGTATCATAACACTAAGACTTAATGCTTTCTGCTTTTCAGGAGCTCCTTGTTTGAGTGGCTTCAGCATGTGGTTGTGTGCTGTGCTTACACTGCACCTGCCTTTCTGAATCCACGATTGTTAAGTTTGAGGTAAGTTATATTTTCAATAAGTAGCTTTATAACAGAAACATAGTTCCCCTGTAACAGTGAACAACACAGGGTGAAGGACTGTGGGACCCCCTTCCTGCTTTGAATACAGAGAGAACAATTTCTGGAAAATTTTTCTGTATTACAAAGGTGTCTTATACCTCTGTTAGACTATCTTAGAACCTAATCAAGGGGAAAGCACTTTATCTTATCTTTACTGCAAAGTCAACCTTAACAAAAGTATATTTAAAATTCCATGTAACACGAATCCATTGCTGCATTGTTATTTGGAACATGTTGTTGGTATTTATCTGTATTTTGCCTGTTCCAGTCTATTGATTAGATTTTATTCCACAACAGCTTTGATAATCTCAAGTTAAAAGAATGTTGTCGTTAATTTTAATTGGATTTTACTGTTTTGACAGGCTAAAATGTAACGGGAGCACTGGTGGTCTTAAGCTATAAATTCCAATTAAGCAAACTGAATGCTTAAGTGTCCTACTTAGTCTTTAAGACTGCAAATCAAGGTATGTCAAAAGACTTAATATTTTTCTTTGCTTTTTGATCTTCAGTGTCCCATAGCTTACAAAGGAGATGCTAGAGATAAAGTGCTGCAGCTCAGCGTGAATAGTAGAATCGAGAGGCTCTGAGATGCCTGAATGCAAAGTGGTTAATTTCTTAAAAGCAACACCTTCATCTGATGTGAAGTATCCCCTTTCCCGACCTTTACCATTAACAAGTAACACAGGATCTCTCCAAATACTTCAAACAAATTTCAAAACTGTAAATGGCTTACCTGTCTCATGGAAAACCACTGAAAGATACGCTTACATGCTAGGGAGGAGCCTGAACGACCTAGGGGACACGTAGCAGATGACTGTTATTGGAAGGCTGATGTATTGTACCTAGTGCTTTTTACGTTGGCTAATTTGGCCACACTGTTGTATCCATCTATTGGGTTTTCTTCTTATGTTCTGAGTGTACGTTATCCTTCTGTGTGATGTAGTAGAAACTGTACTAAAAGTTACTGCTATTGCAATAAAATAATTTAATCTCCGGGCTGCTGGTTTAAATCCTGCTCAGATAAGAAGTGATGACGTGTTCTTATACTATAAGCACCTGTAAAAAATGCAGTTCCCTGTGGCTGTATGCATTCAACGCAGAACTGTTGACACAGAGGGTATTGGCAATACTATTAGTATTTCATGTGACAAAATGCACCATGGAAACCTGCTTGTGTTCATCGTGAGAGAGTCCCTTCACTTCAGGCAGGGTTGAAGCGTACACCTGTAAAGAGTAAGGGAAAACTGCTCACTGGGTCTACGTACTACTAGGACTGTCAATCCAGTACTTTCCACAAGCTCTATAATAACTAATTTCTCATAATTGTAAACCACAAATATTTTCATGTGTTTTATCAATATATGGCTGACGTGTCTAACATTTTTCATGCCACGCCTCAGTGTTTTGAACAATGGAAAAAACAGATATATTAAAAACCACCTGCATGTGAACATGCATTTTGATGTCGTTCAACATTATTTTATGCCATGAATGCATGGTACAGTTTTCCATTTTGCCATTGCAAAAGTCTTTCTCTGTTCTAGAGTGAAAAAGCAATGCATACACTTAAAAGTTTAGCTTTTTCATTTAGGTCTGTATTCTAGTAAATGCCTTTCAAACTTTTATTTGTATTTCTCTATAGCAAACATTACATCCAGCTTCACAGCACTGAAAGCAGAATTGAAGTTTTGCTACAGGTAGGGAAGCTATAGGAGTGGGGCTGAGAGGGAGAGCTGGAGGGAAGAGGCTCGCTGTGTTTGCTGATGCTGGGGAAGGGTGAACATTAGCTGTTGCTGCTATTGGGAATAACAGCTCCCACCACAGTCCCATATATTCTGCAATTCCTGCAGCAGCAGGAGCCAGCCTGATTTTCAGGGCTTTGTTATTGGCAAAGTAGGCAGTGAGAGCATGGCTGTTTTTCACCCCCTCCAGTTCCCTCTCCCCCTTTAGCAATCTGCTGCTCTAGCAACTGCCTGTGCCCATAACTAACCCTGGCAAGTGTGACTTAACGTTAGATAGTACTACATGCTTTAGTTTTGCATTTTATGAGCAAAGAGCTACTATTGCTGGAAACTGCCTTGCACCTTTTTCTCTAAGGATAAAAGATTCCAGCTTTTCCCGCTGCATTTCCTTTTCTGCATGTAAACAGTAGATTGTGACATTTATTTAAACAGAAAAAAAAATTGTTTTATCAATCCCAGCAAATACTTACAAATTCCCACTAAAACAAAAAAAAAATGTTTCAATGGATCAAATACATTATAAAGATTTATCTGGGTTTTTTTCACATTAAAAAGTTCTGCCTCATTTAGATGTGAAAGTACTAAAAGGTTGTTTGATTTCTAGAAATTGCCTGACTTGGATTCTGTGTGTGCTTCAGTGAAGATGCAGGCGAGTAATTTCATAGTCAAGAAGACAGTCAGCATTTCCAGTTCAGCTGTTTAAGACAGATACGTGACTTAGCTATACCAGGCACTTCAAAAAATCTATATGAGCTGAAAATGATCTTCTTCTGTCAATGTACCTGGGAGTGATTCCGTCTGCAATTATGTGAGTCAGAGTTTAGCTTTTAATTTGAGCAGGAGTGAGCTCTTTGTTTTATGCCATCTGTGCTGTAATTTCTTTCAAGCACAAGTGCTTTTAAATAGCTGAACTCCTTGATTATTTATTTATTTTAATAAATTAATAATTATGTTAATAACTTTGGCATCGCATTTCCATTTGGTCAAAGACATACCTATTTCTTACAAGAGTAGTGTAGGAAGGGTAAATGTGGAGCACCCACTTAATGTTGTACTTACTTCACAGTGAGATTATAAATCATATTTGGTTCGTAAGATGGTCTGAGCATCTTAGATGGCGAGTATTGTAGAAAAGCAATTTTGCTTTTGTCAGTGTACCTCTTGTAAAGGTCACTGATGGAAAAACCCATTCTACAAAAACGGATTCATGAGACACCTCCTTCAAAACTGTTGAAATTGTATTTCTGTGGAAAGACTAGATGGAAAGGAGACAAAGAGATGGAGAGCGCTAGTATGCATGGTATGTAATCTGCTATCCATTCACAATCTGGCACACTTCCATTGCTAAGAGGAAACTGAAACATGTACACTTTCCCTTTTACTCATGAAACAAACCACAGAACCCCTCAATGCAGGCATCCAAGCCATAGGATACTGCTAGTCATACAGATCTGTCCCCTGTGCATATGTATATTACATACAAAAAGAACGTGACCACTTTAACTGGAATGCATTCATGGGAAACATCTCATGGTCCCTCTCTTTTCACACCATCAGGATTTTAGGGAAGAATATACTACAGAGAAATGTTGTATAGAGACTTTGATCCTCAAAGAAATGTAGCTGTTTGTTGTGTATGTGGGTAACATTTGTTTAAACCAAGCTTAGTTTTTTTCTATATCCTTTTAGTTCTAACATTTATATTTGAGAATGAAAAAAAAAAATCAGATTAATGCATAAATCTGCTGTTGAATATATATCACGACAATCATTTTCTTATCTGCATATTGTGAGAATTGCAGCTCTCCCCTCCACCCGTGACTGCTCTGGTGGTTGCTAGGCACTGCTGTACATCCTGCAGGATATACACCCGACTGTCGACAGTCTGACATAGCTCTGGTGTAGGCCGAGCTCTCCTGAGCATTGTGACCCATGTCACAGGTGGTCCTGTCCAGCAGCGTGAACAAGGAGGTATTTCATTTAATTCATTTTTGGATGTAGGATTCTTAAGGAGTTAACAGACGGGAAGAAATACTATATTGGCTTATTATTTCAGTGCCTGACACCTTTATATTCAGAATAGCATTTAGAAAAGAGAAAGGGGCTACTAGTTCTGGATCACTGACGGAGAAAATATCCCTACCACCTGGTACTGAGGAAATGCCACATTTCTGTTATCTTTAAATCCCTGAAGATAAGAAAACAGCTACCCAGTCACAGTGTCTGAAAACTGTCCCTGTAAAGCTGGCATTATGGCTGTTGTCAGGTTTTGTGCAGTACATGGAATGTTTGACTCCCAAGTGATCTCAATCTGTCACATTAGAGCTAACCAACTCCTATCAGTGTGAAGCTCTAAAGATAGCACCTTAAAAAAATGGCATCCTCCTTTAATTTTAAAGTTAAGAAGCCCTTTATGCCTCTGTATAATCTGCTCAAATACTCCAGAGGCAATTATATACTGCATTATGGCAGATTTAGTTTATCACTTGACTGCTGTGCCTATTTTAGGATCATCGCCACCCGATTTATTTTCCCGTAACACAGATTGCAGTCCCATCGCATTAGACTGGGACCTTGTTAGAGTCCCATTGTCTGCCCACGTTGAAGCAGATGTGAGACATGCCTCTGAGGTGTGCCAGCCAAACACACCAGGGGTTGTGGGAGAGGTCTGACTAACTCAGCTGACACTCACAAATAAGCAAGAAATCGAATACTCACCTGGAATGTGTCACTTGAGCAGGTAATCCCATAGCCATAGTGTACTTGCTGCTATTCTGGCTCTTACTGTGTTGTGATTATAGATACCGTATGCTGCTTCTGAGCGTGCTCACAGTCAACGACAGCATATCAGTCGAGGAAAGGTAACTTGTTGAACTGCGGTACCTTGTTCCCTTGTGATAGGCTGTCTTCCTTAGAGAGGAGTATAAATCAAGTTTCAACTAATCTCTTCCTCTTTTTTTTTTTCTCTTCCTCAATAAAGGCTGATATTCTAGGCTGGTACACAATTTTAAGCATTGTGGTCTCTCTATCTCAGTGAAAAGTGGTTCTTTTAAGTATGGGCGTTTGGGATTTTTTTATTTTGTTAAAGCAAGATCTGTAGATACACGGGCCTAAAGAGTGCTGTGAACCTTATTTTACTCCCTTATAGGCCCGATTAGCAAAATATTCTGTCCTGTGTCATATATGTGGGACAGCCTTGTGGACTGCTTCCTCCACTGCTGTTGAGGTGAGGGATCTGACTTCCCCTTCCAGTAAGGCAGGAAGGAAACTGGCTAGAAAAGACAAGTCTGCAAAGAATAAACACAAACTCCGATGTAAGTTAGATTTCTCTTATCAGTATTCCAGAACATCTGAAATTGCTCCTCAGAAACAATATTTTGTGCATTGTTATACAGCATGGTTTTAAAAGTGCAGATAAATGACAAAATTCTCAGAGAGCAAAATAAATGTGTGACATCCAGGTATCCAGAACTTCATACTTTGGTAAAGTGTCTGGTCCCTTATCAGACTGTATTTCCATCTCTAGTCACTCAGTCCCTAAACAGAGAAAGGATGAGACTGGCTCATACACCCCACCTGACTTTGTCGGTATCAGGACCTGTAGCAGTTTTGTACCATAGGATATTTTTGTAAAATTCACATCTGGTTCTTTAATTGTGCCCATAAATAGATAGTGTAGAAATGTATTACATTTTTTCTGCTAGGAGTAGCAAGCAGCCAATGTCCATCTGTCTCTTCCTGCCCCTTCCTGTTCAGCATCAGTCTGCTTTTCCCATCCAGATTAATGAGAGGATTTTCTTGCCCTCGTGATGCAGGAACACAAGGCATGTTCAGAGCTTACAATCCAAGTGACTACACATTGAAGTATTAAATGGAGGAATTGTGATTGCTGGGTTTCTTGCTTTGCCAGCAACAGTGTAACATTTAACTTGTAATGTTTTAGCTGGTATTAATTAGCCTTACAAATATTTAACAGCATCTCACTTAATATCTACTTAATATCTTCGCTTTGGGGGACAAGGACAAAAGAAGAGAGCCCAGGAGTAAATTCCTAGAGGAAGAATATGAAAATAGTGGAAAATACTAATCTGTCGCAAATACAGCAGGATAGTATTTTCTGGTACTCTTTTCCCCAGTAATTTATAACTGTTGTATAGAAAAGAACTGTATTGATTTATCAAAGAATAGCCATTGCTATAGTTAAAATCACGTGTTGGTTTGATGCACAAGCTAAAGCTGCCTTAGGTCATCTTTAACTGGGGCCTGACATGTTTCAGTATTTAATCAGATGTCAGAAAACAACTTGGATCACAAACAAGTTCTGAATATATCCTGCATGAACTGAGAAAGCAGTTGAGAGAGAAGGGATGTCAGCTCTCTGCCTTTAATGTATCTATTAAAATAGATTCCAGTTATGCACCTGTCTGTTTTTATTAGCTACTTTTATTTCTGTATTCATCCTTTTAGAAGTGTTTACATCTAACACATTAAATGCACATATTTCAACCAAACCAATGTCAAACAGCTAATCCAGCTAGTTCAGCCAGTGCTTTAAGACATAAACTGTACTTTCCGACCTTATTATTCCATTTATATATAGTGATGGAAGTGCCACAGCATTGCAACTGCAAAGGTTGTACTTGCATAGCTGCACTTGAGCCCCCACCGTTGCCGTCTATACCATGGACCTGGAGAGTTCTGTCAAATGCTGTTGCCTTCAGTACAAATTCTCCAGGTACTGGATTTGGGTTACTAACATGTGTCCTCAAGTACATAACTTACTGGTAATTACATCAAACATTATTTGATGCTGAAAGTTATTCAATATCTGTTTAGAATAATTAAGTCTACGGGAGTTCAAATCTACTAAACTTTCCAAATTTAACATATAAACTCTTCTCTTAGGGCATTATCAGAGTAAGATAAGAGATACTATGGGGCTTCTCAAGTTGTATCACTGCACTTGTAAACACAGTGATTTAAGAGGACAGGCTTTGATTCCCAATCTCTGAAAATAAGTAAATTTGTTTCTGTCACACTGTGGGTACTTATTAAAAATAGATAAACTCAAGAGCAGGTACTAATCAGTTCTCTTTTTCTTTCAGGGAATAGGTAAGCCTGTTAAAGATTTCAGTGTTTATGCTACATTTTAAACAACAAAATGAAAGATTGGAGTTAGGACCTCCTTCATAAATTTTCAAACAATATTTAACCTTCTGCTATAGGAAATTTCCTGGACATGGTTCTGTACATTGTTCTGTAACAGTAAAGACCTTATGCTATTTCCTCAAACAGGTGGTGTAATAATGTAAACCAATAAATTTTTAAAAAGTAACTTACTCTTTCTGTGATGCTATAAAAAAGCAAAGTACCACTGTTCGGCTGGGATAACCTGTTACCTATTTTCCAGAGTCATTGGAATCCCATTCCTAGCAGCCTTTGTTACTGTTTTGATTGGGTTTTTTTTACAGAGAACATTGGAGAGTTAATGGAGCACTGCTTAAGAGGCGATACATCCTTGAACTGCAGCCTAGACAGCTAGGACGGTGATGCCCTCCTTCAGGCTTAGGGGCTCGGGACCGCAAAGAGGCAGCACACTACCTCGCAAAGCCTCCCTGTGGCAAGGGATAATTACTAGGTTTTTTTCCTGGAAGATTTTCATAATCTCTTGGGCATGAATCACGCCAACCGCTCGTTTTCACAAAACATGGCAACAGCTATTCAGTATCACCTGCTCCGCTGGGCAGACGCCCTGCTGCCTGACGCCAGGGCAACTGCTCTCGCCGGCTCCGGGCCCCGTGCCGCCCACAGCCGTCCGCCCGGGGCCGGGGCCGGCAGCAGCCGCTCCTGGCTGCACAGCCCTGCTCTCTGCTAGCAAAGAATCTTCAATTTATTCACCGAAAGCGGCTTCTGAAGAGTTTAAGGCAAAAAAAGGGACCGCGGCCTACTCCGCCCTCGGGGCCGGACACCCTGCGCGGCACCCGACGCGAGGACTCCCCTCCTTAGCGCCCGGCGGGGAGCCAGAACCCGGTCCGAGCCGCCCCCTCACAGCGCAGGGGCCGAGGGCGGCCGGAGGGCCCGTCCCCTCCCGGGGCTCGCCTCAGGGCTAACGGCTCCGCCGGCCGCGGCGGGAGGCGGCGCGGCGCAGGGGCGGGGCCGCTCCCGCCCGTTTCCCAGGGTGCACCGGGCGCGGTGGCTGTCTGGCCACGTCCCCGGGCCACGTCGCTCGGTGCCCGCTGAGCTTACGCCATCTTCGCTCCCCGGCTCCGGGCTGCGCTGCCGCCTCTGCCGCCGCCGCCATGAACATCTTCCGCCTCACCGGGGACTTGTCCCACCTGGCGGCTATCATCATTCTGCTGCTCAAGATCTGGAAGAGCCGCTCCTGCGCGGGTGCGTGCGGAAGGTCGCTGGGGGGGCGGCGGCGGCGGGACCGGCCGGGCCGCGGTGCCTGAGGGGAGCCGCGCTGGGGGCTGGGCGCGATGGCTGCCTTCTCGCCGCGGCGGGGGGGTGCCGCCGCCATCGGCTCTGCCGCCCTTCAGGGACCGCTCCCCGAGGAGAGCTCGGCCGGGCGGTGGGGCGGCGCGGGGGGCGCCGTCTGCCCCGCTTGGCCGGCGGGCGGCTGTGGTGAGGCGGGGAGCGGAGCGGAGTTTGCCCCCGCGAAGGCCTCTAGGGCGGGATGGCAGAACGCGCCCCGGGCAGGTGGAAAGGGGCGATCACTCCCGCAGCGCAGGGGAGCGCGGCTCAGCCCGCCCCCGGCCGAGCCCTCCGGAACCGGGCTGGGGGGCCGCGGGGGAGCCGCATCCCGCCCGCCGGGGTGGGGGCGCGCTGGTGGGCGCTGCCGTTCCGTTAAAGCTTTAGCCGTTGCCATCATTTGCACTTTAATCCCCGAGCGCCGGCGCTCGGGCCGTCCCCGGGAGGGTCCATCCCGCCTTATGTAACTGCGCGGCGGCGGGGGAATGAATGGGGCGGGCGGGGGGGGGATGTCCCCGCCGGGGCGGGCAGCCTCCCGCCCGTCCCCGCCGTTACCGGGGCCGATTCTCTCCCCTTTCCTACAGCGCAGCCTTCCGCCCGGCCGTTGGCTCGGCGCCGCTGCGGTCGGGCGCGCCGGGCTGGCGGGCTGCTCTCCCCGGGGCCACCCCCGCTCGCCGGTTGGCCTTCGCGGCGGGCTAGCGCGCCCTCTCCCTCCCTGTTGTTTGCCCCTCTCGCCACGGTGAGAATCGAACGGCGTTCGTGCCGTCTGTAAGGCTGCTGGGGTGTTTCCTTGCCCGCACGGGCAGCTGCAGGGGAAGGCGGCGGGGGAGCGGCCCCAGCCCGGAGCGAAGAGGCGCTCTGTCGCGATACGGCCTGCTCTGACGTGGCAGCGGTGGGAGCCCGGGCTCCCCCGCCAGCTCGGCCGAGCGACGCCTGCTCTTCCCCCCGCTCCGTACGTGCCTGCCCGAATTCCCGGTGATGCGGGTTGCTTTTTCGATGCTGGTGTACGGTGTGGTGGTTGGAGGGAATTGCAGGCAGTTCTTGTAGCTGCAGCATTGCTAGTTTCTTTCAGAAAACTGGGAGTTGTTGTAATTCAAAATGGACATCTCAGTGCTCTGTGTGTTACCTGGATCAGGCCACCGACCCTGGAAACACTGTTTTTGCTGTGGACTGGGGTTGACTGTGAGATTGACTTTGCCTTCTCTTCGTTGAGCTGCTTCTTTGTTAGTAAGAGTGATTATTCTTGAAATTGGTTTGGCATGTGTTGACATAAAATATCATTCAAATACCGAGTTAATACTGTTGAGCAAATGTATCTGTAAAGTCTTCAGTTAAGAGCGCAAAGAATTAGTTTAAGCTACAACCTGAAACAACTGAAAATGAGGAAATGAAAGAGATTTGTGCTACAGGTAAGAGGAAGTACAGGTTCTACATGTTTTCATGTCAAGTCACTTTTTGCTAATCACTTGATAGTGCAAAAGAAAAGAAAACTAAATTAAAAGCTTTGGTTTTAAACACACTCAAAGTAAAAACTGTTCTTAACTTTACAAAAGAGCTCAAGCAAATGACTCCACAGTCCAAACGCAGTGGTAGTGCAGAACTATTGTTTCTGAGGCCATGGAACTCAAGAACTCCTTCCTAATGTACTTTCCTGGCTCAAGCACTAGTGGTTCAGGAATTCTGTCAGGATCTGGCAAGGGAGTGCCTGGCCTTCTCCAGCTCTTCTGTAGAGTTCTGTCCTCCGCCTTACTTGAGAAGTGCAGTCAAGATTACAACAAAGAACAGAGTTAATGATCAAAAAACTAAATATCTCTTCTTTTCTGAAGAAGGAAAATGAGACATTCTAGAAAGGCTAAAATTCAAATAGGTTTTAGACCAGAGATTTGTACGTGACCTTTGGACGTGAGGTTATTTACACAGTATAGTACAATGTAACCTAGTCCCATCTTTCTGCTTGAGAAGTGGTATGATGTTGTTCTACTTGTCAGTTGTGATTGAGGATCTCTGTTACTAGGGATTTATTCAGAAGGAGGACTCATACCAATCGTTATCTTTAGTACTGCTTTCTCCAACACAGAAAAGCAGATGGGCCTATATTACATAGGGCCCTCAACCCTTTACCAAATCAGCCAGCGTCCCCGAACACAAATGTACATGCATGGCCTCTTTCAGTAGAATACATCTGCTTCATTCATTTTCCTCAGAAAAAAAATGAAACGGGAATGTGTTTGTCTGGGATTGGTTTTTTTTAGTGTCTTCCAGTTCTGCCTGAGTCCTTAGGAGTAAATCCAGATCCATGGTACTCCCATGAGATTAGTGTCTGGGGCCTAACCAGCTTGTCTAGAATGAGAAGAGCACCTCAAAAGAGCACGGGATTTTATTTTTGGGGCTCTGTCCTGTTCCTTGTAGTGCTTTGTTGTTGACAGTTGTGGTTTCTACTAATAAAAACTTCATAAGTATATATTGACGTAAAATATGTTTGTAAAGTCACACACAACAATAACCCCTAAATAGCTACCAGTTAACGTTGAGGAGCTGTTAAGTGCCTCTTGTTAGTGGGCTGTCTGTGTTCCTTTACATTGCATATTAAAGCAGTTTGTAAATTAAATAAACATATACCTCATGGTTATTGGTGACTAAGGAAATGTGGGCAAAAGAGCTGCTGATTTAACTGTGCACTTTTGAAGCAATGGAAGCTTAGAAAATAAATAAAGGCTTCTAACTGATTGCTAAACTGTAGGCTGTGATCCATGAAGAGCTGGCAAACCACATGGTGCCGACTCCTCTCTTCTGGTTGCATCTGTGTCTGTCTGAGGCCTTTGTTCCAAGAGGAGCTCAGAGGCCTGTAAAAGCAGCTGGAATTGAGAGGGAGACAGCCTGTGTACCTCTGCTGCAACCTACTGTTTTCTGAAGACGCATCAGTCCCCATTTTCTTTCCTAAAGGAGTGACTCCTCTACCTGAGGAAAATAGGTGAGGCTAGGATAATCTGTGTTATGAAGCAATCTGTGTTTTCAGTGTTTGACAGACTGAATTTTTTTCCCCTTAATGTGTTAAAAAGAGAACACGGAGAAGGCAAATCAAGTCGTGATTTCAGAGCTGGTGGGGAAACAATTTTTTGCATGACTGGTTATTTGAGTTTCCAAATTTAGAATTTGGAAAAATGTTTGCCACTCCAAATAACAGCTCAAAAATAATTACTAGGAGTCGTGGAGAATGTAGCAGGTAAATCCAATATTGACTTCATGTCATAATTAGGAAATTCGTGAGACTTGAAGAATCCTGTGCTTTCAAACATTGTCATGTTCAGACTGTATTCTCTAATCCAGTCCAAGTCAAATTAGGTTGTTTGCACTGCAAATTACTGCCTGAAAATTGATTTGCTTTTCTCAGTGTCATTTGTCAAGTGTTAAAGGTGACCTGCAGTTGCAAGGCTGTCAAATTATATGCTGAATACTCTAAAAAAAGTAGTGTAGGTAGTAAATGTGTAATACTTTTGCTAGGCAGTGTAGCTGTCTCTCATAATTTTGTATGTGTCCACTATGGACCAGAGCATATGCTATGTTGAAGACTTTAGATGATACTTTGCCATAGGCTGCTGCCAATTTGTCTGTATTTTCTCAAAAATGCTGCTTTAGGTAGGTTTGGAATTTCTTCTCTGTCTTTGAAGGAAAATTTTGCCTTTCTCAGTTGACAAATTTGTGTTTAGAGTTAGGGTGGGTTTTTTTAATTGAAACAGGGTTCTTAATTTCTTTTACTAGCATAACCAAAGAAGTTGTAGTTCTTTGGCTGATGTAACTTCATACTGAACAAAACTACCTTTTTAACTAAAAACTTACAGAGGTCTGTGAAGTTTCCATGACAAAGTATGGACTGGCTTTCCTTAGAAAAACTTTGGTTTGTAGATTTTTATGGTTGTGATATGCAGTTCATAGTACGTAGTGTACACGCTTCACAGCCAGGCAGGCTGAACGCCTCTGCTGCTGCCTGTTGCTCTTTACCTAACTCACAATAGCAAAATTAAGTTGATGAGAAAGTACTGCAATTTCTGCTCTGCTGTCTTCCCTGGCGGTGAAAATCAGCTGAGCTTTTGAATTAAAGTTTCGTGCTACTGCTTTTAGCCAAACTAGAGTGCAGAAGTTGAAGGAGTTTTTCCATGTGTGAGGATGAAACAAAAATGAGATGTTTGACCCTTCGAAATTTGAGCCCAGAGCTTGGGAAGAAGAAATAAAAATGTGTTTGTTTAGCTCAAGTAATGTTTGTGGGAGTAAAAGGAAAGGGAGAAGGGTGAGAATAATGTGTTGCCATTACCAGCCATGAGCCAAGGTCAGTGTTGTGTCAGGTATATAGGTGTTTCCAAAAGTGTTGAAATGCATCAAATTCATACAGCAGAGTGTTTATGTGTTTCCTCCCCGTTTTTGCTAGTGGTATAGATCTTACTTTCTCTCAGTCTGGCTGCCTCTATAGGTATTCAGTTTAAACTTTGAACCTTGCCTTGTCTAACCTACTTAACTTGAAATTAGTTTAAATTTGGCTTTAGGGGGTGTTTCAGGAGCATTTGACTATTCTAAATATTCAAAATTCAGTGTAAATACTAATAGCCATAATAAAAATTACAGCTTTTGTCTTAGGGATGGAGGTGAGGCTGGCAATGGCTTAGAGGAATTTGTCAGGTATATTACTTGTATTTATGTGACAATACATCCAGATCCAAATTTATAGCCATTATCAATCATTAATGTATCTTATATACTTTTTTTGCTGTTCACAGTTATTTTCTGAAAGAAAATAGTATGGTAAATAATTTAAAATAACTGTATGCTGTAGCGTGATGCTGTACTGTCATCTGTCCAGGTGGATTTCTTTGTCCTGTAGGTTTTGACCTTAGGACAGCATGACTTGCTGAGAGGTTGTATTAGCATGAGAGCAGGGCTCTGTCAGGAGTTGTAATGTCTGCAGGGACACCTGGGGTGCAATGGGGAGTGCTGCTTCAGCTGTCTTCGCAATGTAGTTCTGGTTCAAGAAATGTCAGATGTGGTTCATTTTCCTAAACATTGGGAAATGGTTTGCTGGGGGTTGGGGTGGGGTGTGTTTGGTGTTTTTTTGTTTGTTGTGTTTGTTTGGTGTTTTTTTTCCTTTTAATGCAGCTTTTGTTGTATAGTTTTACAGTCTGTGTAACTGTAGGTTTTGAGGCATTTGCTATTTCCTGCATTACATTTGCTTATGGGCAGTTGGGTTGTTCTGCAGGCTCACCTCTTAGACATTTAACATATGAAAATTGCAAACAAAACCCATTTTTAATTGGTGCTGTTTCAACTGTCCCTGTACTTTGTGTGTGAACGTAAAGTCCCTTCATCTGGTGCAGCTTATTCAGTGTTTCTTAAGCCAGAGTGAAAAAGGAGTTCAATAATCATAGCAGATAGCCTTTCTTCTAATTGCTTTATGGCACTGTTAATAAAAGCCTTTCTCAGAAGTATCTCTGTATAAAAGGACAAGGATTTTCAGCCTTGCATCATAACCCTATCCTAGAGAATATATTCCCCTCTTGGTTTTTTTTGAACAATATTTGCATGCTTAGCTGAACAGATTCAAGTATTTTCACCCTGGATGACTGAAAACAAGAATAATTGGAATAACAAGATAGAGGCACAGGCTAGGTTATTTTGTCCCCCTGCTGTGATGCACCACCACATCAGTATTATAGAGCAATGCTTCACCTCAGTTTTCAGAAGCTTTTAGTGACTGATTGTGCAAAGCTTTTATGCTTCTGACTCTGTTCTAGTGGCTGAAGTGTACACATAAATGTTTCGGTGTTGGGGCTTTGGCCTAAAATCTAAAGTTACTTTGAAGATGTAATGTAGATGTCTGTTATTTTAGCTCACTTCTCTCTCTTTTTATTTTGCTACAGTACGTAGTAACATCTGGTTTGGACTGTTTGATAATATATTTTTTCCACCATGTGGTCAATTAAGCTTATGAGTTGAATTGTCTTATGTTTCGAAATTGATTTATTGCTTTAAAATCACGTTATTGGTGCTAGCATACTTCCTTATTATCACTGGATCTGTCGTATCTATTGCCCTTGTGCCTTTCCAGCTGTTCAGCATCTAAAGAATGTACTGAGGCATGTGACAGCACTCTGAGAATTCAAAGCTAGTGCAGCCTTGCTGCATAGTTCCCAGTGATAATGCAGAATAGATAGCTTGCAGGTGGTATTTCTGTAGATTACGCTATCTGCTGTGAGTAACTTCTAAATTTTGTGTAGTGCTACCACCTTTTAGAGTACAGTGGTGTTTAGGTAACTTACATTCACACTACTGAGATAAATGAACTTACAGTTCTGTTTGTACAGCTTAGTTCTGGAAGCCTGGATTTTGTCCTAATTTTGTATTCAACTTGCTTAGAAATAAAGGATATATCTTGTCTCATCCTTGGCATCAAGTGTTTTAAAGCACATCATCACTTTTTGAATAATTAATTATTTCCTTTATCGCTTTAGGTATTTCTGGGAAAAGCCAGCTTCTGTTCGCACTGGTCTTCACTACCCGTTATCTGGACCTCTTCACTTCATTCATTTCATTGTATAACACATCTATGAAGGTAGAGTATACTGAAGAGTTAGAAAAGCGAGTAATGTTGCATGCAGAGTGCAGAATTTCATTAATAAAAGCCTTTTTAAATGGCCCACTGCACACTTATTACAGAATAAGTTCTAGATGGGCTTTGGGTAAAGAATGTGGAAAATGGACTCAAAACCCTACTATTTTTCTACATTTCACATGCAGTTCTTAAAAACTGTTTGTATGGGGACAGTGACATTTAGAACAAATGCCATTTTGGTTATTGAAAATAAAAGCTTAAGGAAAAGTGATTCAAATAAATTGTATTTCTCAACTGAGACATTAGAGCTTAAGTAAATCTCTTTTTATCCACTACAAGGTAAATTAGTATTTAGAGTGCATTGCCAGAACTGTAGCTAGTGTCTGGTCAGAGGCAGATCAAAAGTTGATGGGAGTATGCTTTTAGGAATGTAGCTTCCATCAGAATATACCCCGTTCACTTGTCCACTGAATGTTAGTGAGCCCAAATTTGTTTTTGTCTTTTCTTATTTATTTCTGCAATTTCTGGTCCTGAGTACAAGAAAATAAAGCAGTAGACTGGGAGAGTGCAACATGTTTGTGGCACTAGTACAGATTGGTGCATTTGTGGCACCAGAGCAGACGCCTTTTTAATTCAGTTCTTTTATTCTTGGATTTTCTTGGTGCTCTCCAAGTTTAGCGCAGAGGATGGTATAACTTTGCCAAGAGGAAACACTGGATAAGCAATAATACAAAATGTACTGGAGAATTACAGGAGTAATACTGTAAAATAAAATTTTAGATCTTAAACCTGCTCACACTGTTGTCTTCCAACAAGTCAAACATGTAAGCTTAAGTTTTAATATTAACAGTCTAGGTGAAGAACTGTGGATTAAGTAAATATTCTTGAAACACAAGCTTTTTTCCTGTGTAATTTCTGAATGCACTAAAGGAACAGCTAGGTGTTTTGCAATTTACTTATTGATTGTGATTCAGGGTCATGACCATGTCTTTGTTCTGCAGCCTTCCTACTTGGAAAATGAATGAATGTGGGAAATGACCCTTACGATACTCCACTGCATACTAAACCAAGTGTTTCCAGTTACGAAAGAGTGGTCCTCAGTTCAAATCTAATATTAACTTGCAAAAGGGAAGCCTCTGCTACAGTTTCAAAGGTTACTGCTTAGAGAGATTCTTAGATGTAGCTGGCTTTTCAGCCTGTTGCTGTAGGGCCAAGATAAAGCTGCTTGAGTGTCCCAACACACCTTTGTGTTCTATCTACATATATTTAGGAGTATATAACATTGGACAGTTGTAGAGAACATGAACTACTATACAAATAAGCTTAGTCAGAGCATAACTAGATGAACTTTCTATTCTGAGTAAAAGGCTGTAATTGGCAGTAAAAATGTTAATTTCTGTAGAGTTAGGATTTTTTTCAGTATTTTTAGAGAAATGTTAATTAAACTACAGGTGCCAGTTTGCTGTATTTGTCTGGCAGTGGTCAGCAGATATTTAGGAAGATTAGTTTCTTCTGTGTTCCAGAAATATATATGGAAATACACAAATTGGCACCATCTGCCTTTCTTAGTGACCTACAGACTAATTGTTGTGTTTTGTAGCATTGTGTCTTACAGGTGTTTTTTGTTCATGGTACCTGTATCCAAGCATTGGATGCATTTCTGCTGGTGCACTCTGCAGTCTTTTTTCTATCATTTTTTTATTTTTGCTATCTTTAAAAATGAAAACTTTTTGAGTCTCCCAAAAACCACTATAATTCTCACAAAGAAATATTTAATAAGGAGTTGGGGTTTGTTCACACTTCCTTAGTGTCTTCTACAACCATACCAATTATGATTAGTTTACACCTGTAGTGGGGATTCCCTGTATCTGATATCCTGTCCTGTGTTCCTTTATCTCCAGCCAGCTGGGGTGCTAGTGTAGTAAAGAGTCTTTGGATTCTGAGCTCCTTAATGTAGTATTTGTGGCATTTTGTTTCTGTGAACAGCGCTTTTAGTGATTAGGAGCATCTGCAAACAATGGGTTTTTAAGTTTGTCACTTTTCAGTTGTAAAGGATCTATATTTAATGTGGTAAATGGTTTGGAATATTTGATCTTTGTGATGAAACTGAGGCAGAAGCTAAGCTATTTGTCTAGTCTGCTGTGCTATGTTATCTCAGGACAATGTGAGCTCTGTCCTGATGATGGCAGATTGACCTTTAGAAAGTCATGTATTCTCTCTGATTCTGTTTTCTCATCTGTAAAATAAAGCTATTTGCCTATTCCATGGGGAATAGCTATGAAGTCTACTGTACCTTAACAATTAAAAAAGGTCTAATTAAAAATTAGACTTCAACTGAAATTGAAACCGAATTCTGGTTCAGTGCTTCTAGCAGTCTGTTAGTTTTGCAGGTTTTATGGCCTGTTGGTTGGTAGAGAACACCGGCCACTTGCCACTCTTCAGATTTTAGAGATGTTTAAAGGTCTAAATCAAATCAGCGAACTTGTGATATATTAAATGGCTGAGTTTGGGGCTTGTTGAGTAAGTTTTTATTTGCCACATAAGCCACACCGTTACCAGGCTTTTTGAATGTAGAAAGACCCTTTCCATTGTTATTGCATGTATGCACGTGCACATTTTTAACATAAATGTTTTGAGCCAGTGCTTCCCCTGCAGTAGCAGAGCCTTCTCCAGTCAGTTCCTTGGTTCTGTCTGCTCAGGAAAGGGTCTTTAAAGAAACTGTGGACAGTCACTTCAACCAGAGGCAAGGTGATGCTTTTAAAGCAACAAAACCAGTAGAGCCCAAAGTCATTGGGTTTGAATTATTACTCTGCTGAGAAAAGTTAAATACCAGTGCATAGCCTGCAACTGCAAAAAGGAGGTAAACAAACAATACAAACAACCAAAAAAGACAGCATTTATTCTTCTTAGTGCCTGGGGATATCCTTATTCAGCAAGTTTGATCTAATTCTGCAACCTCTGTGGGTTGTTTTGTTTTTTGTTTTTTCTTTCCTTGCTCTTTAGCTTATCTACATTGCTTGCTCATATGCCACTGTGTATCTGATCTACATGAAATTTAAGGCCACCTATGATGGAAACCATGATACGTTCAGAGTGGAGTTTCTGATAGTTCCTGTTGGTGGACTCTCATTTCTTGTCAATCATGACTTCTCTCCTCTGGAGGTGAGTTGATGGGCAGGAGGTTATACTTTTTTCTGTAAAATTATTTAGAACATGAAGATAAGCATTTTTAGGCTGATTGAGGAATGCTTGAAAAATACCTATGTTTAGTAGGCTCAGGCTAATCCAGTTTCCTTAATGCGTCTTTACAGTGCAGATTTCTGTGAAAATTTAAGGCACTTCAGGAGGCTAGCATTATTATCAAAGTTGATTATTTTACTAAGTAGAAGACGTATCTTTTTCCCCAGTACACTCAGATGGTTATATTAATTCAAAAGTATCCTTCCTTTTGTTATGTTTGTTAAAAAAATGCCCTAGAATGCAGTTTGTGAATAGTTGGTGCCACCTCGTGAAAACAAAAGGAATTATAATACTTCTTAAATTTTGTAGAATTGCAAATAGTTTAGAGTATTAGAACGAATTGCACTGTACTTCAAATGCAGCTATGTGTTTTCCTATCAGAAAAATTATATTAAAAATGTAATTATAGAGAGTTCCAAACCGGTAATTTTTCCCATGAAATACTTAATAACTCTAGATTGTTTATATTAAGTGGATTGCGCTGCACTTTTATATTTATTGGAGTTAAATTATTTTGTTAGAGACTAAAGAAATTTCAATTGCAACGCTTTGAGACATTATTATAACTTTTGTTCTGTATTAACTCCTTCTTTAAACCAATAGATTAAAAAACTTGGATGAACATGGGGGGAAAAAGGATTTTGTCTTCCCTGCAGCTTTTCACAGCACCAGCTCTATAGGCTGTATTTTATGGTACTGTGAATCCTGAATTGATGGATGCACATAAGTTTCCTCACGAGTAAACCTATGCCTGCCAGCTGACTAGACAGCTGGTTGGGAGAGTCTGTTGTCTTCCAAGAGAGTTGTTGCCTCATACCGTCCCAATGCTGATTATGAGGCTTTCACTTAGTTTTTTCTGTACCAAGGATAGTTTGCCAAAATACTGGACGTATTCATAACATCGTTAGAAGAGTGAAAAGTCAAGGCAAGTCAAATATCTTTGCTTCTGTTATCAGTAAGACAGTTGAATAGACCTGTGGGTTTCTTTTTATTTTCATTTCAGATACTGTGGACCTTCTCCATCTATCTTGAATCGGTTGCTATTCTCCCTCAACTTTTTATGATCAGCAAAACTGGGGAAGCAGAGACCATCACTACTCACTATCTTTTCTTCTTGGGTCTGTACCGTGCCTTGTACTTAGTCAACTGGATTTGGCGCTACTATTTTGAGGGATTTTTCGACCTCATAGCTGTTGTTGCTGGTGTGGTCCAGACTGTTCTGTACTGTGACTTCTTCTATTTGTATGTTACAAAAGGTAAGTAGTGCAATAACTTCCAGCTTCAGGTTGTAGAATGTAGCAATTATCATGTTCATAGGGATCTGCTATATCAACATTACTAGATTGTTGATTCTGTGTGCAAATTACTGCTGAAATCTGCTTGATAGATTTATCAAGTACACTTTCTGCTGGCGTGGGGCATTTCTGAGGATTGTTTTGATTATGGATAGAATATAAATGTATAAATGGTCTGATGAACTTAATTGATAAATTTAAAATAAGTATGGCTAAATACATGTTGCTGTTGTCTTCCAGAGATAAGCATGATCCTCATGCTTCTTCACCAACACAAACTGTTTTCTGCAGATTCCATGCTTACAGAAACCTCTCTGTGTTTTAAATACCTTAAGAGAGTCCAAAGGATTTTGGATGTTTCTGTTTATGCATAGTGTAGAAGCAGTTGTTTCTGCTTGGTGCATTAGTAGTTCTGCCCTTGTTCACATTCCAGCTTTCATCATATAAACTACAAAGCTATATGGGGCTGTGTTATTTTAGTATTAACTCTTAAGAAACCACGGTAATAGGCTAGTATGTCAAGAGGATGAAGAGTTAGAATTCTGGGGTGCCACAAGAGGGCAGGATTGGAGTAGTTGTTAACTCATCATAGTTTCACCAGTATGTATCGAAGAGAGGCAGGCAAGCTGGGGAGAGCTGTCTGCAGTGCACCCGTTTCATGACACAGTGACTCTATGTGATGGGTTTCAGTCCCTTTGAAGTTTTAACAGTGTGTGCTTATCCCAGGTCATGTCTTTGTTTTGCTAACTGTTTTCTTTCCTACTTTACAGTACTCAAGGGAAAGAAGCTCAGTTTGCCAGCGTAAGTGCCAAAAAAACATCACCAGCATCTGTCCTTTTGGATGCTTGGACAGAACAATCCTTATCACAAGCAAAGGCGAAGATGCTTGAGACAGAAAGTCAGAAACACAGCTCTTTATAGTGCAGGTAGTCATCAGCGGCTCTGTAAGAACGGAGGAAAAACAACCAGCAGATTTGTTTGATGCATCTTGCCTTTATCTTTTTTATTACTATGTATAAAGATTTTTTACATAAAGAAACTTATACTGTATTAATAAATTCAGTGTAAGGTTTCAATTGGAATAGTTCCAAAAGTGAGATTTTTGTGAGATTGTTTATGACCAGGAACAAGTGCAAACTTTTTTTTTAATTTTCAAGAATTTCTTTGAAATGACTGATTTTTTCTTTTTTTTTTTTTTCAGTGCACAGATTTGTGCATCCTTGATGGATGGTAGTCATCTGTTCTTTCCCTTTGATTCAATTTTCATTCCACTGTATTTATTTTTCTCCAAAAGGTGAATATATGTCAACTCTAAATCTGAAACTACCGATGTTTGATGTGATGTGCCGGTGCCCAGTCTTTGTGCCATCTGCTGACATGGAGTTCCTATGTAAAATACATGTTGGTGCCAGAAGGGGAACAGTCATATTTTGTAGTTGTTCCCCTTCTAAAACAGGCTGATGGCAAGAGGACAGCGAGGAAATCTCTTGAGGCCACAAGGATGGGCCCTCTCCTGTTCTGCCATGATTGTTTGGGAAGGTAATCCCAATAACGCAAGCACTTGGCAGCGCAGGCAGTGAAGGGTAAGAGATACGGTTGTGCTGCTTAGTGGCAAGTGTTTGTGACTGTATTTGTTGTTCAGGAGAAGAAGGTTGAATATCTTGGATGTACAGCCCTGCTGCACCATCGCAGCTACGGAAATGGGAGACTTGTATGTTGATTACAGTAATCTGTAGGTGATCATTTTAAACAATATCTACATTTTCTTTTTAATTAATGCTTTATAAGCAACTTCCATGTTCAGCTTCAAGTGGTTTTTGATGTCACTTTTGGACAATTAGTATTTTTTTTATAAACTTTTCAAAATCGGCAGCACCAGTTACCATTCTTTATCCTTTAAATGATTCCCTTTTTTTACTGAGCTGTTGCATGATTTATCCTGTGTTACCATCCTCAATAAACACTTTATGAAATGGTGAAAATGTTGGGTGTGTTATTCCTGAATTAAAGCTTTCTGTTAGCCTGAGACTGGATGAAAGGTTGTGGTAAGGACGAGTTGCTTAATGTCATGTTTGCTCTATTGAAATGTGAGCTTTTTAAGGCATTATCACTGAATGAAGCAATGGCGACTTGGTTGTGCTTGTTGTGTAGGAGTGCAGTCCCCAGCCTGCTGCCGGTGAGGGTTTGGTGCTTGCATGTGGTTGTGCTTTATCTTCAAGAAATCGTTTATCTTCTCTAACTTAGTTTTCTGCGTTACCCTCCTCGTTCGCGGTGGTTATCGTTCCTGGCCCGGCTGTCAACACTGTTTCTTAGTCGCAGATGTGCCCGCTAAGCTGCTGCGGTCTCGGTGCCGCACCGCCTGCCCGTTATCCGCCCGGTCCCTCGGAGCCGCGGTCTGTCCCGGTGCCAGGCGCGGGACTCCGGCGCTGGCTGCAGCCGCAAGGCCGCCCCAGCCCGGCGCTGGCGGGACTGAGCGATGGGCGCCGCGCCGCAGTGCGCCCCTCGGCTCTGCCCGGCCGGGTCGGCGCGGGCAGGGAGGGGCCCGCCGGGACCCCCAGCGGCGGCAATGCCGCCTGTGCCCGCCCGCCCCGCGTTCGGTGCCGGGGTCGCGCCGCGCTCGGGCCCTGCCCGGCCTGGCCCTGGCCCCGCCCCGCCGCCGCTCCGCGCATGCGCCTGGTCCAAAGGCCGCGCCTCGACGCGCCGTCCGCGCGAGGGGCGTATCCACAGGTTGGTGTGGGCGCCGCGTGGTGCGTCATGACGTCGCGCTCCCGTGACGCACGGCCTGCCCCCGGGAGGGAGGTGTGGCCTGCGGTGGCGCCGGCCCCGGGCGAGGGGCCGGGCGAGGCGGGCGCCCCTGAGGGAGCGGCGGCGGCGGCGCGGCCCGGAGGATGCCGGGACTGGTGGTGTTCGGCAGGCGCTGGGCCATCGGCAGCGACGACTTCGTCCTACCGGGGGCCTTCGAGCTCTTGGTCCGGCTGGTGTGGTAAGACGGCGCGCGGGGCCGTTACTCCGGGCCCGCGGGGACGGTGCGGCCCGGCCTGGCCCTGCCTGGCGGCGGGGACCGCTCCCGGCGCGGGGGCTGGGCAGGCGGCGGCAGCCGGGCGGGAGGAAGGCGGCGGGCTGATGCCGGGCCCCCGGGACTGGCGCGGGCACCCGGCGCGGCGCAGCCGCCCCCTGTCCCCTGGTGGTGGTCGGGCGCTGGTGGTGCCGCTGCGGCCCCTCGCTCCGGGGGTGAGCGCGGCGGCTCCTCCGTGGAGGCCAGCGCGGGCTCTCCGCCGTCCCCGGGAAGGAGCAACGCCGTAAAGGCGCGCTGTTGGGGTCGGCAGACGACTTCGTCCTAATTACCGCTGAGCGTTCGCATCGTCATTGCATCCTGACGAGTTCCTTGTGTAACAGCTCCCCTTCCAGTCATCTTTGCGCGGGGCTTTCGTTGGGATGAAAACTGTGATCGCTTTGCAGTGTGCGCTCTTCCCTTCCAGCTATAACTTTTGTTATCTCACTTTTCTGCAGGTGGGTTGGAATTCTTGCGCTTTACACGGTCCATAAGGGACAGTTTAACTGTCCTGGGGGAGGATTACTGCACAGCTACTTGCTTGTCCTCCTCGTTCTCCTGGCTTCTGTAATATGTGCATTATCTGCTCTTGTATACATCAGTATGCAAGGTAAATACTTAATATTTTATGCTTAATATAAAATTATTGTAATTTTAATTCATATTATTCATTGAAATATATATGTTTTTTAACCTGGAGTTGACATTCAAAAAAAACCCCAAACAATAATGCAAAAAAACTCAAGTGCTTTAATGGTAGTCAAACTTGAGAAACTGTCAGCATTAATGTATTTGCTTTAATAGTATTATCTCTGTTAGTCGGGTATCTAAAATAATTAATGGACACAATAGCTTAGTGCAGCTAACAGTGATACCTTCATTGCCATCAAAGCATCTTGAAAACTTCCTCTCCGTTCACCATTAATACATGACCTCGAATGGAACACCGCTTAGCCTTTCTGACAGGAGTTTAGGGGAATTTATCCAAAATCAATTTCTCATCTGAAGTATCACGTTAGCTTTACCTTGCATAGGCAGATTTAGTCATATCTTGCAAAAGTTTTTATTAGCTGCAGTGGGTTGCTTGAGAAAAAAAACACGTAGGAACTTGATCCATATAAATGTCGTAGTTAAACTAATGCATTAAGTATTGTTAAATAGAACAGGACTTACAGCTTGAAGTGATTGGCTAAACAGAAATAAGGACCCCAATGCAACTTCTGGTCATTTGGACAAATGCTTCATTTGGGGTTAAAAAATGCTAGTAAAACTTTTCTCCTGGGGAGGCACCTCATTATCAAAGTAACGCTAGGAAGATTAATTTGAAATACTGTGTGGTTTCTGGAGTAATAGATGAGACCCCAAAATTTCTAACATATTGGTGCTGTCAACACTCTGTAAATAAAAAAAGTAGTTAAATAATTTAAGTGGAAAGAAGCATAAAGAGTGCATAAAGAGAAAGTGTGACAGAGCAGAGATGTGGATGATAATCCCGGCCTTGAATCTAACCACTGGTTTTCCTGTAGTTTCCAAAGGAGGCAAAGGAAGATTAGCTGAGTTATGCTATTGATATTTATATCAGAGTTGAGGAGGTGAGAGGTGTAACTGTAAATAACAGAGAGAAAAGAGCCTTGTTCGGTATAAAAGTACAGCTGCAAGGCCATTATAACTGAGAAATGGAAGAATTTTGAGGCTGAATTTCCAAGAAAATTAACGGTGAGATGTCTTGGACTGTGGTTGTAATGTGTGGGTTTGGGAGCAGTGGTTCTTGCACTGCACTGACATGGGCATTAGTGATGCCAGCAGTGAGCCTGACTGGAGAACTCATACACTGGGTTGTGGTCCTGGGAAAGGGAAGAAGTTGTTTTCAGGAATCACGGTTCCATCTGATTGTGTCTCTGTAAGCAGCCACGCTGCTGCTGTACCAGCTACAACCTGGGAATAGGAATAAGTGACCTCTGGATCAAGGGCTTTTTAAACAGCTTTCTCGCTGAATGTGATCCACAGCTTTACAACTGGAAAATAGTTTCCAAAGTTGTTTTTGTTCTGCAGTGTTCTAAGCCTTTACAAATTATCCTGCCTACATATGAGCACGTGCACCCCACCACCTCATTACCCTGCGATCAGCAAACTGGTTTAAGGAGTTGAGCTGGCCAAAAATTACTCCCTTTTTTATTGCCTAAGAGTGCCAAAAGGGAGAGGTTATTAGTAAGCTAACAATACAGAAAATAAGAAGCATTTGTCCTGATAATGGTCCTACTTTTGTTCCCCTGAATAAAAATGTGAATGAATTTATTATGTAGTGACTCAGTATACAGAACTTCATTGTAGCCCAGCAAAGTAGCATCTAAAAATGAAATATTCAGCCAACTAAAAGCTACATAGGATAATAATAAAAGCAGACACCAAAAGTCACGAGGAACTGTGGGTGAGCCAACGCTCCCCTATGCTGCTTTGGCTTGTGCTGGGCATAGCACTACTGTCTCAAGTTACTGCAGAACTGTCTCTGACGAGAGAGTGGTTTTGGGTATTAGTAGAGTAGATTCTAAGAATCACAGCTGTAAACCCATTGTGGTTTTACTTTTCTCAGCTTTAGTGACAGCTTTCCATTAGTGTGAACATACTTTATATTTTCAGTTAAGTTTCTTACTTTCTGTAAAGCTCAGAAAGTTCATATATCTGGGTATGATTTTATGTGTTTAAGATGCATTCATAAATAGTTCTTGTTTTAAGTTTGACCTATAATTTCAGGAACAATTTCTAATCCAGGCCCAAGAAAGTCACTTCCCAAGCTACTTTATACTCGCCTACTTCTCTATTTGCCTGAATTCATCTGGGCTGTTGTAGGAGCTGTATGGGTGTCAGACAGCAGTGTGCACTGCGAGAAGACTGTGATAAATGTCATCATTGGTACAGTTATTGCAAGGTAAAGGTGCTTCCCCCCAAATCTAAGCTTGATAGCGTACATGAATGGAAAATACTGCTTACATGGTTTTTGTATGTGTGTATTGAAGACTTTTCCAGCAGCTGGAGACTTTGATATTTCTTATAAATTATTGTGATTTCTCATAGAAGGGTTTTCATTGTGAAACGAGAATTTTTAAATCTAGACAGCTAGAACATGTTGGTATCCTTCCCTAAAGAAGCTTGAGCTACTTGCCTTGAGAGAGCACGGGCTAGAGTGAAGGAAAGGAGATGAAGGTCAGAAAGAGTAAGAGGGATAGATAGGAATGTAGAAAACTGGATAAATGTGAAGAGGGTAGTAAATAGATCACTAGGTAGTGAAAAATGGAGCCTTCACAGCTCTGGGCTGGTATTTCCAAAGCACAGAGCTGTGATACTGCATTTGGTGCCCTATGAGAAATGAGCTGACAGTCTTGTTCTAGTGCCTAGCGGATTGAAAGCCCGATAACAAAACATGCACCCTTAAGACAGTAACAGATGATGTTCATACAGTATTTCATGCCTAACTTTGTTTCCTGTCTTTCAAGATCTATAGTTGTGTTTTCTTGCATACTTGTCAGAAATACCTGGTTTCACGGTCTTTTTATCCCACTTCCTTCTGTTTTGCAGCTGGGTTATCATTATCTTTACCATCATTGGAGTTTTAATCGTCTTTGATCCACTTGGGGGGAAAAAGACGTTTTACCTCACCGATAGTGTAAATCGGAACCTGGAAAGCAGTCAGTCAGGGCAGTTGCTATATAATGTGAAGAATACTGCCACCAGAGTCTGGGAAAAAAGAATCAGGTTACTGTGTTGTTGTATTGTGCAAGATGATGACCATCGAGTGGCTTTTACAAGTATCGCAGAGCTCTTCCGCACCTACTTTTCAGTAAGATGGAAAACTTTTTTTATGTTCTGTTTTCACTAACTCTGAATGTGCAGATGTTGCAACACACATGTACCTTTGTTCAGCCAGAGGTCCCTGGTACCCTGTGCCTTGAAACCATGGTTTGAATATGCCAATTTCAAAATTAAAGTGATTCTCATGCAAAGTATACAGCACTGATTTTTCCCTCCATTTAACAAAGATTTCTCTCCCTTCACAAGAGTGAAGGGCTGTGAGAAAACAGTATTCTTTCTCCCTAAGTATCTAGTCAGAAGAACAAGGGTGAGTTTCTTTTCCTCAGTATGTGAAGATCCAGACATTTTTCCTACTGACGACGTGTAAGGAGTCATACCCATAGCAAAGAATTGAACCGCTTTCTGACTATTAAAGAAATGAGTCCCACAGTATGTTCAGGCAAAAGAGTATGTTCTGACAAAGTGGAGTCCGCATAGTGTTGATTTAGCTGAAATCTATGTATTGCTTGGGCAGTTGTAGTTCAATGTTGACTTTGAAGTCTGTTTGTGATTTCAAAACTGGTAGTTCTTGTTTATTAAGCGGTACTTGGGCATGCTGATTTATAGCCACAGCCTACTCAGTGGTTAATAGGGTAAAGGCTGTAAGTCACACGGAGAGATGACTGCCCCAGACAGCTGAATAAAAGCCCTTCAGCCTTTTCCTGTGTAAAATCTTCTTAGTTGTTTTCATTAGAGAGGACTTTTCACATAGTGGTATAGAACAGTGATCAATAATGTCTGGATCATGATTTGCTGTATGGCTGAGCGGGTCCTCTGTCGCGTATTTTGTTAAGTGATGAAATTCATGTGTAGAATTGTCATCGGTCTTATTGAAGAAAACATGCAATACGTACAGAAGGAGTGGGAGGTTAGATGCTGCTGTTACCTGTTTCTGCAACACACATTGTCTCTGAGTGAGAGGTATTTATATAAACTGAAAAAATGTAATTCAGTGTGCATTTTCTTATGAGGTAGTTTTACCATGTTGAGGTGTGCGATGGTTTTAAGCGCTCTTTCGTTTCTTTATACAGGACACTGATCTGGTGCCAAGTGACATAGCAGCTGGCTTGACTCTGCTCCATCAAGAGCAAGATAAAATGGAAAGTTGCCCAAAAGAGCCTGAAGAAGTCCTGTGTCATTCTCCATCATCTCTTGTGGTAAGATAGGATTGTTGCAGCCTCTGGTGCAGTTACTCGAGGAGATGGTGCCAGACCAAATTGAAATGCAGTTCTTTGTGCGAGGATGTTTTGTTTTGGGTTTTTTTTTTCAAGAAAATTAAACACTACTATAAAAATTCACAACAATTTAAATTATTAATAAATGCAGTGAAAACATCTCAGTGAGTTTTCAGTCAAAACATTTGTCTGCTTTTGCATAAGTAGAACTTATATATGAATGGGGAATTAAGTCCAAAAAGGAACTATTGAGGACATTTGAACATTGTTGAAGAGCTGGGAGAGAAAGGGAACAGAGAAAATTAATATTTAGTACTGTTTGCATAGGACTGAAAAGCTAGTCTTTTAGTATTGTGGTCTGTTTAAATTATGTCTGCTGCAAATGTCCAGACAAGATAAGAAGCAAAAATAGCTTCTTTTAAGTGCTTGCAGATGATGGGTTACAGTTTGCTAATTGATTTTTGCTAGTCTTCTATGGCAGGAGCCATGAAGCCCTGCAGAGAGGCCTGACAAAGGTCTTCTATGGTAAAATGCCTTTGTAAACTATTTTACCTTCTTTTAGTCTGTGTTTCATGGAAGTATATAATTCTACTCCAACCAATGTGTTTCTATCAACTTCCTTTTGGATCCGGCCAATATGATGGGGTCGTGCTTTAAAAGTCTTTACCGGAGAGATCTGCTACAGACTCTTCAGCTGTTCCTTTGATGTCCTTCGGTAACATATTTGGAGTGAATGTTGTTTTCAGTATTGAGCTAATCAGTGTATAAGTATTGGAAGGTAATGATTTAATGAGAGCTTTTCAAGATTCGTGAGCTGTGTAGCTATGTAAATAAACATGGACTTTTTCCTGGAATACGAGTGGCTAGTTTTAGTTCCTCCTAGACTTCGAGGTTTTCCTTTTGGATAGTGTATTTTTCATCATGCCTTGACTTTCACTACTCTGTGTTCAGATTTTATTCTAGGGCTGCCTAACACACCTGTCTTCCTCTCTCTCCTTCCTTTTCTTTCTCTGTGTCCTTTCAGACAGATGATTTGGATATGGAACTGGAGAATGCTGCCCACTATATGTTGTTTGCTGCAGCTGCTTATGGCTGGCCCTACTACATATACACCAACCCATTTACTGCACTCTGTAAGCTCAATGGTGACTGGTAGGTTTGATCAAGAGCTTAAAAACACATCGCTCCCTTTTATTTAACTAGCATTAGCAGAAATAAAATAGTTTCAATAGCAGTATTTTTTTCATTAAATTATAGCACTCTTGGGAATACATGAGCTTGACTGGTAGAGTTATCTTTCACAAATTCAGTGGAAACAAAATTCCAGTGTATTTCCAACCTCAGAAACAGATTAGCTTTTTTTCCTTAAGAGAAGTTTGTGATCGAGATATAAATAAAATCCATTTAGCAAAATCACAAAGGAAGAGTTGGAATTAAACCAAACATGTAAAATGAGGCTTTTTAGAGCTGCCTTTTGGGCATATATGTATGTATAGAAATAAAAGTGTATCAACAGTTTTCCCTGTCTTAAAGGAATTAGCAAAATTTACCAGTCCCTCCAGCCTCCGTTTTATTCCCTTTGACCCTTTTACTCGAAAAAATGTTTACAGTCAGTATGGAAGTACACATAATGCTGTGTAGAGTTACTGTATATTTAAGTGACCACTGACATTTGTGACTGTAACCATGATTTTCGTAATTAGTAACATGGAATATAAATACAACCTACTGAAATATAAATGACTTGGAAAGAATTATTGCACAATACAACAGATAAAACGTGACATAAGCCTGCTATACAGAATTTGGTTTGAGTTTCCTTTTTGCTTGTTTGTATTTTCTGTCATTGGCCTGTAGTCTTAAGAATTCTTTTCCTATTGCATTGTTTGCTCTGCTGATAGTCCTGTAGCCATGGTGTATTTGCCAGTCCTTGAACTGAAAATGTATGGCTTGCTGCTCAGGCAAAACCAGGTTTGTGGGCAGAGGTAACAACATCCTGTATCAGACTACTGGTAGTACTATTGCAAAAAAATAATAATAAAAGCTTTGGATTCCTGGCAGAAATCCTTCTGCAAGTGTAACTGAGTTTGATTCCTTGAAAGGAAACCTAAAAAATTGGAACATTAAAGTTTTTCTCTTCTGTGTTTGTTAGTTGTGGAAATAGACCAACAGATTCGGATATAACTGGCAGTGGTCGTCATAACTTTCACTTTGGATCCATCCTAAAAATAACAGGACTGCAGTACAGAGACTTCATTCATATCAGTTTTCATAACAAGGTAAACAATCTGGACAGGCATTCAGCAAAAAACCTCAGTGATTAATTCAGTGAAAGCAAGGGGTGAAGCTTCTAGTGTGCCTTCAGCATTTATGAAGTGCAAGATGCAAGGCCAAATGAAAACAGGCCCTGAAACATTCAGTTCTGATTATTATTTTTTTTTCTAATCTAAAGGAACAGTCACAAAAAACATAGAAAGAAATCTGTCTCAGTATTGCAAAAAAGGCACTTACAGTAACTTGATAAGAAAATAATTCAGCTTCTTTCTGTAATACAATAGAGAGCTCAGTAAGAGAGCTTTCAGAAGGTGAAAACAAATGCTTACTCTTATAAAAAGTTGGTGTCTTTACTGATTATGTTTTTCCCTTCCAGATCTATGAGATTCCATTTTTTGTTGCTTTGGATCACAAAAAAGAAGCTATCGTGGTTGCAGTGAGAGGAACCTTGTCTTTTGAGGTATCATCCATTTGATATAGATAATTAGCTTTATAAAATGTGTGAACTCCTAGTATCTAGAAGAAATTGTGTTACACTGGCACGTGTAAAAATAACTCACTCACAGATATGAGTCTTCCAGGCTTAAGTTGTAAGCCCTCCTGTCCTTGGGTGGGTAACGTTAGTCCCTGTGCCATTGGAAGAGAGCGTGGAGGGGGAGCAGTGGTAATTCCTTTTCACTGTGAGTGGAGATGCAATTCGTTATGTGTGTGCAGCTTGGAAATAGTTGCTGAAATCAGGATTTTGATTGCTCTATATATTTGCTTGGTTGGTGAAATTAGGGTGTGTTGTGTTTTGTTGCTTACACGCTTGGAAGTCAGCTTGTTGATGTCCCTCTGACAATGTTGAGTAGCAGAGCAGGAGCCATGGAGCCCCACAGGGAGGTCTGACAAAAGCTGTCTTGTTTACAGGACATTCTCACTGATCTGTCGGCAGATTGTGAAGACTTGACACTGGAGGATGTTCTGGAGAACGGCTTTGTGCATAAGGTGTGTGCAGTCTGTAGCTGTTTATAAATCATATCAGCAGTAAGAAAACTATAAACATCTGGGATCGTTTTGTTAAACAGAAGTGTGTTCTTGTGAGATGGATTGCACGTATTTCAGTGACTTGGTTGTTGCATCAAATACTGCCTCTGCAACTGCAAGGTAGAATTTGTAACCCTCTTGTCAGACTTTATGTCCCTATTAAATATTCCAAAAACGTTCTAACCATTACATACAAGATCACTTGGTTATAACTAGACCTCTGTCAGGAGCATGTTAAAAGAGAAGACCAGCTTTGCAAAAATAAAGTTGTTCTGTGATGGTGGTGTGTTTAAATTATACATGTATCACACTTCAGATTAGATACACCCTTCTCTTCTAATTTTAAATGCTGTCTTGTAGGGAATAACTCAGGCTGCAAATTACATCTATCAAAAGCTCATAAACGATGGAATTTTAAACCAAGCTTTCACAATTGCTCCAGTAAGTTACTTTCCAAATAATTTGGTTTGCCAGCAAAATTACACAAAGCTTTTTCCGTGTCTGTCTATGTTTCAGTCTTCTCTTTCTGTCTGTAGGAATATAAACTTGTGATAGTTGGTCACAGTTTGGGTGGTGGAACAGCTTCTATATTGGCGATCATGCTCAGGAACTCTTTCCCAACATTAAGATGTTATGCCTTTTCTCCTCCAGGAGGACTTTTAAGGTAAATATGAGACTTCTGTCATTTGGTTCTGTGTCTAAGATGTAAAAATCTTTGAGGTAGTTGACAAATACGTTGGATGATAACTCTGGGCTTGACTGTGTTAAGTGTTTGTTTATAAATTCTCCATTGGAATTGGATTTGCTCCATCCTGAGTTACAGTCGGGTTCTTGGGGGAATATTACAGAATGAAATATATCTTGTGAATTCTGTCAGATAGTATAATTAGAGTTTAAAAGAAATATTTTGGAAATAAAATGCTTAGCTGAGTAGTCTAGCTTGGCCTGTTTGACATCCACACATACTGTTACAATTGGCATTGAAATTACTCTCCTCTAGCAAGTAGGTCTGAAAGCCTACTGAAGAACTGACTGCAAATGCTGCTGCTGCTGCCACATACTTGTATTTTTATTGAACGATAATGATCATCATAAAACTAAAGTGTGCCTATCTCTTTGGTGTATCTAAAGGGTGTCTTTCTTCTTTCTTAAGCAAATCACTTGCAGATTACACTAAGCACTTCATTGTTTCAGTCATTGTTGGAAAGGACCTTGTTGCAAGGTGAGATGGAAATGTTTTTAAATTGTTCTTTCAGGGATGCATTAGATTGCAGAGAATAGGAGGCTTTTCTTTACTTTGTTCTGTGTGTGTTTAAACAGGTTAAGTATGCCCAACATGGAGGATTTAAAGAGGAGAATAGTGAGAATTGTGGCAAACTGCAACAGACCCAAGGTAACTGAATGCAGTTCCTGGTTAAGAGTCAGTGGAATTCTTAGCTCGGTTAAGCCCCAGCTTTAATGAAGTGACAGTTGGTGTGTGTATTTTGATCTCAATGATGAGAGTTACAAATGTGTTTTGGAACAAAAGTGTTTGTTTTTAATGCAGCAACACTTGTGTTAGTCTCTTATCCAATAAAGCTGTCTTGTTGGAAATTAAGATTCAACAAAGCCCGGAAGATATCTGTGCATAACATCCAAGACCTGAAATTATCTGCTTGCTAGTTTTGCTGATAAAGGAAACTATTTAAAAATGAAAAGAAAGGGAAAAAACCCAAACCAAACCAGCTAAAATGATGAACAATTGGTGAGATTACTTAAATAACCATTTAGTGTCAGTAAGTAAACAAGTTAGTGGTTTTATTTAAATTTTACCTTCAGGATTCATCTGGAAAGTAAGTATTTCTCTGTTATGGTGCTAATTGCTCACCTCTTCTTTTTACTGTTAGAAACACAGTTTTGAGAGTGCTGGAAGAGTGTGTTGTCAGGCAAGGTGATACTGGAGGTATAGAGGCGTGGCTTAAAGAGTCAAAACTGCCATTTCTGAACATCTAAAGTTAAATCTGCTGTACTCACAAGATCCCCATGTAGTCCCAGGATGAGGAGTCATGTAGAAGGCCTGGGTGATGTAAATGCAGAATAAGACAACAGAGAGTTAGAAGTTACAGGTGCAAGAAAACTTAAATCTGCAGAGCAGAAATGATAGAATCATTTAGATTGGAAAAGACCTTTAAGATCCATCGAGTCCACTAGACCATGTCCCTCAGTGCCAGGTCTACATGACTTTTAAATCCCTCCAGGGATGGTGACTCCACTACTGCCCTGGGCAGCCTGTTCCAATGCTTGACAACCCTTTCGGTGAAGAAATTTTTCCTAATATCCGATCTAAACCTCCCCTGGCACAACTTGAGGCCGTTTCCTCTTGTCCTATCGCTTGTTCCTTGGAGAAGAGACCGACCGCGCCCTTGCTACACCCTCCTTTCAGGTTCCACACATAGTAATTCACCCAGTACGGATTGTAATGTTTTCTGTAGTGTTACTAGTGACTTGGGTTAGATATTGGTGAAATGGATATCACTGTGGGGAAAATTTGGTAAGGAGATTTTATCAAACAAAAAATATGGGGAGCATGTGCATACAGTAATTTTTAGTCTTTTAATTGTAGTTTCCAATGATGTGCGTGCAAGCATACAACTAGAGTAAGTTACCTCAAGACATGCCAAACTTCAATTTGACTGTTTTTCTTTCCAAACTCAGTACCAGATTTTGTTGCGTGGATGTTGGTACGAAGTATTTGGAGGAGATCCAGATAACTTCCCAACTGAGCTGGATGGTAGAAACCAAGATGCCCTCACCCAGCCGCTTCTGGCTGAGGAGAGCTTAATGGTTCAGCGGTCACCTTCATACAATGCCCTTGAGGATGAATCGCACTTAAATTCACCACCTCAGTATCCTCATCTGTATCTTCCTGGAAAGATCATCCATATTGTAGAAGAATCCAGTTCTAGGAGGTAAGTAGTGTAATGAATATCACTGTCTCGTTTTCTTAAAATCTACTTAAAGCTGCTTCTCACTTTCAAAGTACGTTTCCAGCTCTGCTTCTCATCTCATCTCCAATGCCCATCTTTGGTTATTACACGTTAGCCAGCTTTTCAGTTTTTATTCTGTGCCTCCCTGCTTTTTTCTGTTTCACTTAAAGCCCTGGAATCTGTTTCTCTTTCTGCCTGCATGCCTTATTCTGCACATGTATTGCCTGTGCTCAAGGGATGATTTTAAACAATAAGACTGTTAAGTTCAGCCTTGGTGTGCTGCAGTTCCTGCACGAGACTGCAGATCTGGCAGTCTTATCTCCTGGTAGTGGTAAAGTGATTAACAAAATACCTAGTTATGGAGTAGCCACGTGCATATTGGTGATGAGAAAGAGGTGAAATACTGCCCGTAATAGCAGCCCAGCCAGACTGGATGCCAGTTGCCCCAGTGAGCAGTGTGCCCATGCATCCTCTAGTTGTCCTTTGCTGCTTTTTTGCGGATGCAGGAAAGTGAGACAAAGACAACAGAAAAGCTGAAAGTGCTGGAAGGGTGAGGACTGTGGTTTTGTTGGGTCAATGTTGTGTTTAGGGTGGGGGTTTTTGTTTGTGTTCTATTGATATAGGTCGTGGGGTTTTTTTGACAAAACAACCTGAAACAGCCCCCAGACTAGACAGTACTTGATATCCTCATTTCATTATGAAGCAGAAATAAGAGCATCTGTAACTTGCACGAGATCATCTTACAGAAGAAAATAAAATCTGTAACTTACAGAAGAGGGAAGAAAAGGTCTGGAGAAGAAATCCACTTCTTTTCCTCCCATTCAGTAGATTGTTTTATTTAAGCTTCACATCTTTAAGGTTTAACAATTTTAGTACTGGTTTTACAAGTTAGATAGAGATTTTAACACCTGTGACCTGACCGGTTTTCTTGATGGCTACTACTGAGTTCATTTCTCTTCCTTCATTTACTCCACAGCACAGCAGCTAATCATGTTTTTTTTTTTCTCAAATTGAAGCAGCACACAAGAGCCCCCATCATACGCTGTTCTGTAAAATAAAATCCTAAATACACCATATGTGCAGCATTAAATCTAGCATCTAGTCTCCTACTGATACCACTGTGACCGACTGCCTAAACTTGACACTAACCACGCGGATGTGCAGGGCTCAACCCCTCATCCCGCTTTGCTCAGCCTGTACTCTGTGTTTCTTTGAGCAGGATTATTTGATAGCTTCTTTCACCGTTAAGGCACAGCATAGTTTGAAGTAGCTCTACCTTCAGGGACAGTGAAAGGCAGCCTTTCCTGAGGGTCAGCACCGTAGCTCTTTGGGAGCCCACATCCTGTGGTGAGAAGGTTCCAGGTCCTCCCTGAGCAAGGTCAGACAGTTCCAGGTTGTCTGTTCCAGCCTTGGCAGCGAGCAGCAGTTGTAACAGGCTGAGCATTTGAGGTGTGTTGGCTTTTTGTTTTGGTGTGGTTTTTTTTTTTTTTGTTTTTTAGGTTGTGCTCTTCAGATATCAAATATGCGGCAAGATGGTCAAACGAAACAGCGTTCAGCAGCATTTTAATAAGTCCCAAGATGATAACAGACCACATGCCAGATGTTGTGCTCAAAGCTCTGAACAGTTTGTCTCAGGAACACGGATCGTGTATTTCTTGTCAAACACGAGAATGTAACACCAATGTAGTATAGCCGTAGCTGGACGATGAGGTGTGGGGGGGGGTTTATTGCAGGTTTCAAGTATTCAGGACACATTCCACTTTCATACCTAAGTGGATTTCAGTACTTTTCTCATGTTGCATAAAATAAACAAGGGTCTTAATGCCCTTGCCTCTGCCGTGACCTCGAGTAACATTATGCTGGTTAAAGCACAGAGTCTGCATCTATGCTGAAGGTTGGAGTTTTTAAAAAATATGGAACAGTATGACAAGTTCTGGCTAAGCCTGCGGATGCTGGCGCATGAGCCGAGGTGTCAATGGAATACTTGACCAAAGTGAGTGGGGTGAGGACAGCTTGGTTAGAGCAGAGCCCTGTCAGACGGTAAAAAAAAAAATTAATAAATCCAGTTCTGCCTCAAAGTCACATCATGCCATCGTCTTGGCACGCTGTGACCGAGCTTTTCAGAAGCGAGTGCTGTGGAAGCAATCCTGTGGTGCGAGAGGCTGCAGCAGCTCAGCGGCTGGCAGGGGGGGGGTCGGTGAGGCAGCCGGCGGTGGGTGGGAGGTGCGGGGAGGCCGGCCAGGCCTGCATTTAATCAGGCAGCGCTGGTTGATTGCACTATTTTTCTTACAGATCGTGGTAGTATCGGGGGGGGGGGGGGGGGGGGGGGGTGTAGCATGGGATGGGACAGTGTTGTGATTAAATGCTGCTTGGGTACACATGTGCAATACTCTCTAATCTACCTGTCTTTTGTATTTGTTGATCCACATGACTACTGTTACAGATTTCAAACTAAACTACTACTACAACTACTAAATGAGAAGAAAAACAGACTAAAATTGTTCATGCCCTGGGATCATCTCAGTCACCAGCTCCAGCTCTGACTACTGAGAGCACCGATATAATTCTGCCACAAGTGTATAACCAATTGTACTGAGTTTAGAAAAAGTGGAGTCCATGTTTCTAGTGTGCAACTATTTTAACTTTTTTTTTTTTTTTAAGGCTCAGCAGCATTTCTTATTAAAAAAAAAAAGATAGAAAAAAGTAACAGTCATAACTGTGTGGATGTTCTTGCTGTGATACTTAATACGGAGACAAAATAAAATGCACTGTAAAAACCTTACTATGTTCAAGTGTGCTGGTATGAGACAAATGTTTATAGCTGTTGGAGACGCTCAGTGCTATGCAGCAATGCCCTGGCCCGTCCCCTGCTCCCCTGCGCAGGTGGCAGCGGTGCTGCGCTCTCGGAGTCCCGCTGTGTGCCCCAGCGCCTGCCAGGGAGAGGGGCAGGCAGCAGCCTGGCCTGCACCGCCCCTGGAGACAGGACCCACGTAGGGCATGGCTGCACTTCGGAAAGGCAAAAAAGTCAGGCATTGAAGCACAAACTACTGCTCCAGAGCCACCAATTTAGAAACCGTTAAAGTAACAGTTTTAGGGGAAACTACGTAAGCACTTTGTTTGCACACAATAGAGGGAAACAGGTATCACCCCCCCGTTGTCAGCAGCTTTAAAGCATTGCATAAGCAGCAGCAGGAGCCAGTAACAACTCCAACTACGAAGCAAAAGGCCTCTGAAGAAACACTGCCAGTTACTGCATTTCATTCTGGTTCTTAATGTCAGAGCCCCATTGAAGGAGCCTGACTCAGTGCACGCAAGCTGAGGGGACACAGAAACCCCGCTGCTGTTGGCAGCAGCAGCAGAACTCTTACTTGGTGGCACAAGAATGAGAACACTTGCTGAGAAACTCCAACACTACCACAGGTGTGATTCAAGGATTTATTAAGTCATACATGCAAAACATACTGCTAATTGCATTAGCAAAAGATCAATGTAAAAACTTCACAATTTTGCAACTTTTATTTTTCAATTTTGCTTTAGTGGTTTAAAGGGTGTAGTTCAACATTGTATTCCTGCCAGTTTAGGATGTACAGAACATTAGCACTAATTTACAGAACCTCACAGACCCAAGTTAGCATTACTCACTCTATGCTGCACACGTACATGTAGTGACATAAAGAACACTTGTCTGCATTAGTAATGTTACAGTGGTGGGGATATCTGGCAAATAGTGATAGTTGAGAAGATTCATAGAGGTTTAAAATATAAAAAATTACTAAAATGTGTAAAGCTGCTTTCACATGATTTTTACACCTAGTTAATAGACTAAAAGCTCCTCAGAAAGCATTAACTTACTGGGTCAGAAATAACAGGAAAATAAGGAAGATATGCTTGAACATTCTACTCTACCAAAAAAAAAAAAAAGAAGGAAATTTCTATCATCAGAAGGGTTTTAAAATACAACTTATATTGCTCAGTAAGAAGAGATTCTACAAGAAAAGCATTTACTACACAACAGTTGTGGGAATGACTGGTTTGGAATTGTACCTAAATGAATGCCCTACACAAAATTCAAAGGAATTTACCCCTGAACGCCAACCTCTCTTCCACTACTGCACCTCTGGGGAAATGGTCCCTGGTTTTAACCTGCACTGAAAGCCTGAAATTCAGTTTCAACTACCCTGGCAGTGTAGTGTAAGTCATCTGTACAGTGTTGAAATACTGTCTGGCACTATCATTTGATGCAACCCAACATTTAATTTGTCCATCACAATACAATGCTGTCAAAAGGTCTAGATACACTTCAGTAAGAATAGTTATTTATTTATTTTTTAAATCACAGCAGCAAGAGCTAGACTGCAACCAAGCCCTTACCAACAATAAAACATTTTACACTGTGACTCAAGGGTGTCAGTCATTGTCAAAGATTTAGGTTTGATATACAATGCTGTGCAATGACTGGGTTGAGAAATCATTTAATAATAAAACACATTAGAGTGCAGTGTTTTGCTAATTATACGGTATTGTTACTTACTGTGAAAAACTAGAAAGTGTTTTTGCATTTCCTACCAGAAACGAGAGTCATTTTAAGAAGAATCTTTAAAAAAGTTTAGTGCTTAGTGTTTGTAGCACAATGATGCAACTTAGTTTAGCAGATAGTTTGGCAACACTTAATTGAGCAAGAACAGGATTTTAAAAATAAGGCTTTACATAGGTTTCTCTTTTCAGGAGTTTGCTTTTAGAAGAATGCTAAGTAACTTTCATACTTTAAACAAATGAAACCGTGAAATTGTTGATCGGTTCAAGAATTTATGGAAGAGAACTAATTTATAACAGAAAAACTTGGCATTGACTGTGAATGCTCCATTGTTCTGAGCAAAGCACTGGGTTTGGAGTGGGGTGGGGGAGGGTAACGTTTACAGCAGCAGACATTTTCTCTTCCTCTTCTTTACAGGAGGGGGGCACAGAACTGCTCGGATGGCTTCATCAAACACTGTCTTGAGGCCCCGCTGCGTCAGTGCTGAGCATTCTAGGTATTTCACTGCACCTGTGGAAAGCAAAAAGGCAGTTAGAAAGCTGTTTTCCACAATGACAGCAGCACTGCTTCTAGCTAACTCCACAACAAAAGGCAGGCATTTATTTTAATTAAGGTACAACATCTTCCACAAATAAAAATCTAGATCAAATCAACAATAACCCCGCTGCCGTCATACCAATCTCTTTTGCCATGGCAAGGCCCTGTGGGTAGGTGATAGGAGTCAGCTTCTTCTCCTTCAGTTTTTCAATAGTGTCCTTATCATCCCGGAGATCAAGTTTGGTTCCCACTAAGATGATGGGGGTGTTGGGGCAATGGTGCCGCACCTCAGGATACCACTGCAAAGAAACAGCGTAGGTTGGGGGAGGCAGATTGCCACTAAGGCACTCGAAAGTTACGCCTGAAAGGCTCCCAGTCCTCGAGAGTCAGTCAAAGAGCAAAGGGGAAAATGCCCCATTAAGGCCGTATTAGAAAAGAGCACACAACTGCAACACATTTTTAATGAAGCCAACAGGTATTTCCATATAGTTTAAACTATAAACCCTACTAAGGGCTGCATTTTCTCCACACACCAGAAAAGTCCTGATCTGCACTTCCCTCGCCTGTGGAGACCACCTCTCCTTTGCAAAGTCTCCACCATGCCATATAGCTGAGCCGTCCAAGGACTTGAAAGACTCCAACAGCAGCAGAACACGTGCTGGAATGCTGGCTGATGCAAGAAACTCACTTTTATGTGCATTTGGTTTTTAAATATTTTTCTTTAAATTGTATTAAAAGCAAAGTTCCTGCCTGTGATCTTAGCTGAACACTCTTAAACTATTGTTATCCTATCAATGCATCAAGGAACAATTTATACTTAGAGTGTTTCACGTGCCCTTAACTTCCATGACTTAAGTTCTGAAAAGGCAGAAATCCATTTGCTAACTACATTTCATATTGCCTGCCAAAAAGAAACTTAAAAAAAAATAAAGTTACCTAATATTTTCCAGCCACTGCTGTAAGGTGAACAGTATGTTGAACACTTAGAAATAAGAGCTTGTACTTACCTTCGCACGGACATTTTCAAAGGAAGCAGGACTCACAAGGGAAAAGCAGATTAAGAAGACATCCTACAAAGCAAGATGACAGAAGTTAGCCCAGCAGAGCAGCCACTGTAAAATCTCACGAAAAGGCCACTATCACCAGCGCCTGTCTCACACTTGCAAAAGGCAAGGTCAACACAGAGCTGCACATGACAGAGAGAGCCTTCCCCATGGGAAATCCATTCCCAGGCAGCTACAAGCAGGCACAAAGAGAGGGGGACCAACAACACCTGGACTGTAGGCAAGTTCCTCATCAGCTATTGCAGTAGCCAGCAACTAAGAACCTAATACCATTGCATTGCAAACTTTTATTCCCCAAACGTCATTTCTTCTCCCTCACTGACAATCAGGTAAAACAACCAACCAAAACCACTTCAGATCCTCAACAAACAGAGGAAGCAATGAAGACTCAGACTGGCTTCTAAACTGGGGCTGGATGCTCTTTGCAGACCTCAAAGTGATTTAAGCCTTGAACAACACGTAACTCATCAGCACAGGATGCTGCAAAGTGTTAACTGTTGGCACCGATTTTTTAAATGTGAATATACTACTAAGATACTACTCTGAAGTAGTCTGAAATTGCAAAGGCAAAGTATACAGTATGGAATTAAAAAAAAATACAATAATTTCTAAAATTATTACTTCCATGCCCAAATCAGAAGAATCTTGTAGAACTGTCACTTCTACTGAATGTCAGTATAAAAGGGTTTCAGAATTTCCCTGTAACCAAATTAAGATTGAGAAGAGTGTTGAAAACCTCAAAGCTCCCTCCTTCCCTTTCCAAATAACAAGAAAGCAGAGAGAAAAGTGGGTGTTTTTCAGGATCTTGCACATCTCACTTTTCAGTTGAAGGCAAAAGGAAGACTGTAAGAGCAGGTAAAAACATTTTAGAGCACGTGTTTACACTAACTGCTGTACAGTACGCACTTCAAAAAACAACGGGCTTCACACATGACACACCGTAGTCTACAAGCATTCCAAAGAACCACAAAATTTTCTCTCAGCTGATGAAGATTGTAATCTTGCTGTATAACCCAAAACTTAATAAGCATCTCTCAAACAAGCCCAACTTCCCCCAACCTACCTCTGCATCCATACTTATTCAGCTATCAAATGTGTTAAAGAATCAGGCATTTCAGAATGTTAGTTGATTGTGCTGCATTTCAAGGCATTTTGTTAGGTCAGCGTCTGACATCTGCACTGCTAAGCACTTGCAACCCAGTTGTTCATGCATCACCCCAACAAGTTTCCGTAGCAGCACCCCAGAAGAAAAAAGAAACAACATCAAATAATGTGATACTATGGCCACTACTTCTGTTTTCCAATTCTGCAGGTTTGTGGTGACTGAAGTTCTGTGCGTTACGCAGACTCTCTCCTTTACTAGCTCCAGAGATCAAAAAATTCAGTGTAGCCACAAGGAATTATTTGAAGGTCTCAGGTGTCTTGCACACTACCAATCTTAGTAAGTAGGAAGAAAATCTATTTATTTGCAAGAAAAGGTTTAGTCTTAACAACTCATATTAAGAGATTTGGTAACAGAGTTCTCAGATCTAGCAATTCGATAGTTCCAAGAAAAGTTGTTTAAAAAAATAGGGGCCAATTTATCACTCTGGTAAGCAAGACAAGATGACAGAACTTGGAACTGAAGCTTATTTAAAGATTTACATACAGCAATAGGTTGATCTGTCAGACTGGAAGATATATTCTTACCATTGGTTCCTCCAACCTAGTAACAGTAGGAGATAAAGTTACACCTCGAATGGATTTAAGGGAAAACATTCTCAGTCAGTGATTTGTGCTCGCAGATATTCACAGCATGGCTTTTCTTCTTGAGAGAAACGCTGCCCTGTAATTCAGCACAACCAACTACCTGTGTCCAGAACAGACCACCAGACCTCCCCGAACACTTGTAAAACTCTGTCCACCTTGTCAGAGGAAACTTGCAAGAGCAAACCTCTCACGAAAAACATCCTCCTAACTTAATTATCTTTTCAGGCTGGTCTCCTGAGGAAACAAAGTTAACCACCTTTTCTGTCCCAAGTTCTCCCTTCCCCAAATATTTTGAAATACCGGCAGATTTCAAATACATTCAGGAGAGGGTATTAAATTCCTGTATACTTTAAGGAATAAAATAAGATGAGTAAGGGAAAAAGATACACTATGGCAAAGCCCCTACTGTGAAGTTAACAGCTGTTGAACTAATTGAGACACACACATGGGCCAAGCGATTAGCCATACCTGCTTTCACCATGCCCTGCACACAGAGGCAAACAGAGGGCCACAAGGACACGAGGGGTGACTTTAAACTGCAGAGTGGAGGAAGGGGGAGGCTGAACACAGATCCTAAAAAAAGTCAGGCTTCATCAGCTCCACCATTCTCTTCCTCTGTGCTTTTTGTTAGTTTTGTGGGGTTTTTGTCCTGTGAATCTTACATACTGCACAAGCCTAAAACCTGAAGACTGCTTCATAAGAAGTTCAAGACTTACCACTCTTTCATCTTCTGCTGTAAAAAATGCAAATAACTGGAAGTACCTCAAACTTTTACTTAACAATTATATATGCTTGTACAGAAGGGATTTTTTTCCCAAAAGTACACTTAGATTGACATGGAATTTGTTTGCAGTCTATCAGAAAGCCACAGCTATTTCAGCAGGCTGAAAACATGCGCGTGCATTCTGTCCCTTTGTCAGAGGGGAGGAACAATATTCTCCCTTACAACTCTGCTTTCTCACACTACTGAGTGATCTTTCAACATACCTTTTTCTACCCTGAGGTACTTTTTTAGAAAATATTTTTACAATGTTAAGCAAAGCTTAAGTTCTAAGTATCCTATAAATATCTAAGTATTGAAGAAAACAGCTTTCTATTGTCTCTCTTCCTAGGAAAGGCAGATATTTCTGGCATTTTAGTAAAGTTGCCTACAACTGGCAAGTTCATATTCATCTTGGGTATTGTAGCTGATGGGAAAGCATAATTGTAAGAGTTAGTGAGCAGTGAATTAAGGAAAATTGTGAATTAAGACAGTTTACTAAAAAAAGCACCAGAGTTCATTAAATAAGATTCACATTATTCAAGAGAGCAGTTATGCTGTAGAATAACTGGAACAATTTTGCATTTTACATTGTTAGCATTGAATCTGTATTTGACAGTTAACAACAGTAACCAATGCAAAAAAACCCTGCAAATTACCACCTTTCTTTACTTACAGCACAGCTCCATCAGATAAAACTAACTGCTCTAAAGAGTCTGGAAAGCCAGCCTCTACAAAGACTAACTGTAGCCGAAGTCACACTGGAAAAAGCAGAGCGGATTACTGCAGCATCTTCCTTACAGGAAGAAAGATGCAGCGTGCAGACAGGACTTGGCCAGTTGCGAGCTTGGAAGACAGCAGCACATTTGTATTGATCTTATAGCACAAACTACAGTAAGTAATAAAATAGCCACAGGCTTAAGTACATTCGAAAGCTCGGAGGCAGCCTCTGTCAATACCAGTAATATCTTCATTCAGCACTGCCCCTTTCATATTTAGAACATCTTCACAGAGACTAAACAATATCAAGTGCTCAGCAGTGACAGTGTCAGGTTGCAGCCAAACATCATGCCTGAAACCAAAACCAAACCCTGCTTTTGGCAGGGACGCTAACCTTGTTATCAATGGACCAGCTCATGGGACTATTCAGCCAGGGGGGTTGGGCGTTGTTTTGGGGATACTTTTTTTTGGTTGGTTTTTCTTTCTTGTTTTAAATCAAGCATTCTAACTGATTCTGAGGCTGCAACTACACAAAAGCCAACAAGTATCAGTGCATGCAAATTTTAACATTTGTACAACTGCACACACAAAGATTGTAATATCACAGCCACAGCACATAGGATGTAGCTTGCAATAAGTCACTGTTACTATGAAATGCAACTCCAGATGTGACAACAGTGGCCTTATGGTCAAAAAGACAAAAACCTTTATGTCAGACAAAGCTGTACAGATTCTTTCTAGTTTCACATTGTAGTTCTTACTGTTTGCGGATAGGAGAGTGGACGTAGTCTGTCATAGTCCTCTTGACCAGCTGTATCCCACAAACCCAGATTGACGGGTTTTCCATCAACCATTACATTAGCAGAGTAGTTGTCAAAACTAAAAGATAAAGAAAGAGTTAGATGCATTAGCTTGCAGTAAAATAGGGCACCCAAGGACTTTTTCCTAGAGAGTCCTAATTGCAAACACTACAAAAGGAAATGTTTTTATTGCATCCTTCTGCTGCCCAGAAACATCAAAGTTGTCCTGAGCCTGGTATTGGGTAGTGTAAAGAAAAATACGCACAACAGACTTGGTTCAGACTGAACAGAAGTTGTCTTTTTCATTGCTCTTCCAAAGGAAGTGTTAATCTCAGTAAGTATGGGAAAACGGGTGATGCACTTGGCAAGCACTTTCCAGTCTTAGTAGGACGTTCAGCAAGTTAATCTGGCTCATTTTGTAAGATTCAGAATAGCAGATACATGAGCAACAACCAAGGAATCCTTAATGATGACAGTAGGTAAGAAAAAAAAAATCATTAATCCTGCTAATCAAAAACCACTCCAATGGAATATTGAACCAGGGGCCAGTAGGGGCATAATTTCTTATCTCATCACTACTGTCGGTGCAAAGGTTTTAATGACTTGTTAAGGCTAAGTTCACTGTGAACACAAGTGTACTGTGATGCAAAAATATGAATTTACAACCAAAAAAAAAAAAAGGAAAAGGGCAACCTTGGAAGGGTAACTAAATTAATCTAAATCTCATTAGAATGTATTTTGATATCTGAAAAACTCATCAATACTTAGAGAGAGCAAGATAGCCAGACAAATATAGACATCCAAAAAGGGCAAAGCAGCTGCTCGGGTATAAAATGTCTCCCCACAACAGGCCCTCAAAAAGAGAACTACACTAATACTGATACTGACAAATCCTTACATGCAAGAAAACGGGAAGCACCAAACTAAGTGAGTCCCCCCAGTCTCGCCTGGGGACCCAGAGAGCCGTGGCTGCCCTAGCACAGGATTGGCAACAGCACAAGAAATACAAGGAATGAATAAAAGAAAAAATCTGTAGTCACATAAACCAACTATTTCTGACTACAATATGATGTTTTACAAGCTGTTCAGCCTTGGGACTGCTCATCATGCATGATATCAAACATGGAAAGAACACGTTAATTTAGAAGAGAAGAGAACAGCATCTGGTGAAGCATTAGTCAATGTAAGTCCCTGACAAGCCAGGCCTGGAGGACAGAGGGACAGACCTGATGGCATGCGAACAAGCATGGTTATGACTGTGCTAAGCAGTAAAAGCCCAAAGTGCTTCTCCTTACACACACCCGGAGACCCCGTCAAACCCTGAAGATGAAACTGGGGGGTGCTTGCAGCCAATCCAAACAAGGAATCTGGAATGGCAGTAGGCACAGGGACCTTGGCATAACTGAGTTCTTAGGATTTCATAAGTACTTACACAGTGGGTATATATTCTCCAGGAAACGCATTGGTTGTGTAACTGATGAGTAGGCATGTTTTACCTACAGCACTGTAAAAAGAGAAAGTTCACATGTAAACACACATTCATCTTGAATAATGAGAAATCATATTCCTTTTAGGGAAGATGACTGATCACATACAGTCATCTAAGGAACAATTGAGCGTCAGTAGTCACTATTGTGCAGGAAAACGGCTAACAGACTGTAGCTTTAAGATTACTGGCAATGAAGTAATATAAACATCCATTTTGTGAAGTGGTAAATTACCAAATTTTGTTAATCTTTAGACAAAAAACCCACACAAGTATTAATACGACTACTAACATCTGCTAGTCACGTGACTGAATACTCAAGAATTGCCTTACTCCAACTCCCTGAAACTAAAAAAAGAACTGAGAAGTATTTCCAGATACCCTTTGCACAATTCCAAAACTGCTCTTTCCACAGAATGGTACACATTGCCATAAAGTTTGAAATAGCTTGAAAAGTATAATTTCTCAACACATCGTTACTTTTGAGTATTTGAGGAGCAAATACAACTGATAATCCAAACAATATTCATTGTTATTGCAAAATGACTCCCCACGTGCATTTGGCAACTATTCAGACATTTCAAACTGATTTATAGATAAATTGCTTTCCAATACTGGAGAACTTGGAACACCGAACCTTTCCCCACCAATCTAATTCTGAACAGCCTCAAATGGGGCAGGACAAAGTTTTGTTCCAGGCTTCTTCAAACTTCTGGCAGCCAGCTCCTTCTCTCGCCACCCTCCTCCCCACATCTTACCTATGGCCAAACATTAGATTAACAACACCGCTGAATTTTTGTTGCAGTTTCAATTAAAGGGTTGGAAAGCTTGAAATTGGACCATATTTATTTTTTAAAATAGACCCTGCAAAGAGTGTTTCTGACACTGCAGACGGGTTCCCATGCTTGCTTCTCACTCGAAACACATAAACCTGTAACTGTGAGAGATTCCAGAGGCGAGGGTGCAACCAGTTCCTCAAAACCAATAACGCCCAGGCAGCCTTAGAGTCTTCCCCATCACTCTTCTCAAACAGACCAACTCCCACGCAAGGAAAACTGCATTGTCTTGCAGATGTTTTATCACCACAACAATTTGTTTAAACCAAGTCAGCAGTAACTTTGAAACCTTACTGTACTCTTCTAATCCTGGCGTTAGTGTTAGGTTTGACTCACAAGCCTCCCGAACGAAACCTATCACGAGCTGAAGGAACTCACTGAAGTTTTAGTCTAGAACTACAGTTAATCTTAAACAAAAAACCAAACCAAACCCAACCCAAGAACCAAATGCTACTGCTAAGAATACCCTATTATCCCTTAGCTTCTGCAGAAGAAAGAAAACCATCACAAAAACAAGCTTTAGTCAAGAGCTTACTAGCTCTCCAGCTGCAAACGTTCTGAGGCACTCATATCTGAATTTTACTATGTACCTTCCACTTAAATCACTGCATTTCTTCTCTTGGTTTGGAAGCATGTGGACTGTCCATTCACTTACCAAAGACCGTCTTCAAAACGTTATTTAAAATTATTTGCCACTCAACATTAACCAGCCAGACTGACCTAGTGACTCACAATTTAAGGCAGGTTAAGTAAATTTGAGCTTTGTCACAACCATAAATTACCGTGTATGTTGTAGCTCAATCTGTAACAAGTCTCTCCATTAAACTTTAAGCAGTTCCATACTGCGTTAGCCCGAGAAGTTATTTGATAGCAGCATCTGACAGCTTTACCTTAAATGCCTGAGCTACAAAAGAGTTGTTTCCGTGTACAAAATTATCTAGGATTGTATCCTATGTGCCCATTTTTCAATTGTAATTTTATGTTTCTGAGCTGCCACCTAGCATAACATCCCATCTGCTGCAACTCTCTCTGATCATACCATGCATTTCTCCACAATGCTTTTCACACCTGCTTCTAAGGAAACAAGACACCAGCTCCTTGCACAGTCCGAGATTCCCCCGGCCACCCCTTCAGCACACACTCTCTTTTACCAAGCTACAACAACAAAAAAAGGGGCATTTTATTCTGTTCTTGATAAGTACAATCTCTGAACATTTTCCTGTAGTAACAGGCTCGAGATGCATTTGTGGTCAGAAGTAGGGAAGGGATTTACCATTCAAAAACTTCCGTGGGAAAGACTCGGGGAGCAGTACACCACCACAGCTAAGCTACTTTAACAGCTGTCAAAAGAGGAGATCCCGTCTTATCTCTTGCACTAGCACTCATCGACTCTGTAACAAGCCAGAACAAGGAGTTAAGGAAAGCTCTTCGCTCCATCTCCCCCACCAGGACAACTTGCTATTTTAGCTCCCTGAGCTATCAGTTAGATCAGTTTGAATATATTACTGAATTGCACTCACAACACTATAAAGCAGGCTACGCTGGTCCAGCTTGTAAAGGACACAAACATGAAAACCTTCAAATTACCGAGAGGCACAAAAGACAACTTCTTTGGGAAGCTTCTTGAGGCGCAGAGGCTACGTGTTCTCACGCTTCTAGAGCCTGTTCAGTCTGACCCTTCATTTTCCAGTAAGTTCATTACAGGTAATTTAAGCTTCCAACAAATTCATGTTGAACTCCACATTTTGAGCAGCAGATCAAGAACTTTTCTCTGCACCCAGGCTCCTTTGCTCATCTTGCACTGGAGCTGGTGAGTCTGCTCTGGCTAATCAAAGCAGTGCAGGAAGGAGGTGGTGAGAGATTTCATTCCAAGCTCAGAAGTGCGTGCCTGTCATGTGTTTCTGCAGCGCCAATCAGCCGGAGTCATTTAAACAAGAAAAAACACGTTCAATAGCCCTATTTCAGACTTGCTCCATCTAGGTTTCCTGCTTTCCTTGCCTTTTGGCTCAGTGCCCTACGAATCAGATCATTATTGTCGCCAGTCTTAAAAGTAAACACTAATGCCTACCTTTATTTATAAAGCACATCCTCTAAGTACTTTACAAACTTTTTTAGACTTCTAACTTCTGTATTAAAGCAACTCCCCTAAAGAGAATTCTAACTGCTTGGCAAAATAGAAATCCTTGTACGTAAAGGCTGAGACTAAGAAACTAAAATAACACCCAACCAAGATTAGTCATAACAAGGTTTCTAGCAACTACTTAATCATAGCTCTGTCCACGCACTATTACATAAATGAAACCAGTAACATTTGACTGCAATTAAAAATACGGCCTACAGAAACCCAGCATTTTAACCACTTAACAATAAGTGAAGGACTTACAAAAGACAGCACCGGATCCCTTATTGCTTCCAGGTACCATCCAGGAATCAATGTATTTATATAACCACACATGTATTAAATCCCAAAAACAAAACATGTCATCTCTTTCCTGGCCTTATTTACACTAACAAGTCTGATGAAGTTTCCCCAGTGTTAGAGCTGCTCAGAGCCATGCTATGTGCCATGCGCTGAAAATGCCCTTGGAGGACCCGCAGCAGCATTTCTTCCACTCTGAAGGCACCAGAGCTGCGCAGATGACTGAGAGTCTCCCGCTTTCCCACAATGAAAAAACTAATTGTGAGCATTTCGTTTCCATCTGCAGCCACGGTAATGGCAGCCAGTTGAAGTACTTCCCAGTTTAATCCCAGAAACACCAATATCTGCAAACAGGTGGCAGCCTCCGCAGAAAGCTTTGCTCACGCGATCCACCTGAACTGCCTCCCCAGAGACAGCCCAGGTCTTCACCCAAACGTTAAACACCAGCTGAGATCTCTATAGTACCATCCTCAGACCAAAAGCTCCGTATGTTTGCTATAGCAGGTTCAGTAACATGCGGCTCTGCCAGAGAAGCTGTTTTACTCACGATGACACACCCTCTCACAACTATGCTGTTCAGTACCTACAATACTACCACATTTTTTTAAACTTTACAAGTTCAGTAACACAAGTTACTAAATTTCAGGTCACCGTGCTCTCTGCAGATTGCACAGGAGAGACCCGAGGTGTTCCACACCTTCCACAAACACGGCACTGCGCTCAATACTGCACACCCCCCACAAGCTACCAAACCAAATGCAGCGTAGCTTTAGCAGACAAGGTCTCAAACTCAGCAGCGTTCCTAACAGGGACTCTTAAATCACTGCTCTTGTTCATTAAAAAATGCCTACAAAAGAGCATGAAGTTTGTCCATTTCTGTGGCATCTAGTAATCACTTCTCCAAAACGCAGAACTTCCCCTAATGTTACACGGCATCACCAGAGACTTCATACCACTTAACAGCTGCTTTTTTAGTGTGAAAACAAAAGCTGCTAAAAATAACTCACACCAATGCTTCTTCTCAAGTGTCAATCAAAAACAATTCCTGCAGTTACACAAGCACAGTCCTCTTCATCTGTCCCACACATTCTTGCTGCTCTGTATCACTGAGAACTCAGAGCAACAGTTGCCTTTATTTTTCCCCAAAGAATCCTTACAGTGAAGAAAAAAAGATCCAAGGGCAAAATATGATAGCACAACTAGCATACACACCATGTTTTTCTAGTCAAATGAGTTGTCTAAACAGCTACTAGTCAAAACTCTAAGAACAAACATGAGTTATGTATGAGAAACAGCCTACTCATTTACAAATTAAAAAAAAATAATCACCACACAGGTACTTCTACAGCTTTATTTTGTTCCTAGCAGATCTTTGTGGAGGGTACATCAAACAATACCTAAGTTTTATATTGCATAAGCAAATCTTTAACTTGCATTGTTTTACAGAAACACTAAAGCTTTAGCCTTATCTAAGCCAAACATTACACATTACAGGTATTCTAGGAAACGCTTGAACACTTGAAGCAGCAGCTCAGAGAAACACAAGTAGCTAGGTATTCTTCAAAAACACTGAATAGAGAATGATACAAAGCTACCCAAAGTGAGCAATAGTACCTGAATGAAGAGAGATTAATTTGTTTCCCTTCCTCCTTAGTTAGAAACAAAACTACTGTATTTTGTTCACACATATGTACAAAACTCAGAACTACACCACTTTTCATTCCCAAGACAAAGAGCAATAAACATGTTCAGAAGTGGGATGGTTTACAAAGCAAGTGACCAAAAGGACTGTTTTGTTGAACGAATTACTGAACATTATACTGTTTGTGCTGAGTTCTCAAATTCACAGGAGGAAGTAGACTGAACTTTTTTCCCCACCCAAACATGATGCATCACATTTATTTACAGCATTGTCACAGACAGCACAGTTCAGTTGAATTTAAAAAAAAAAATAATTGAAAAACAAATTTGTTGGGTTTAAAATCAATACATCCAAAAGAACGGTCCATAGTTATCCTGTCTAGCATCAAGGAATTACATTATTTTGAAAAGTCTTCATTTGTCAAGAAACCACTTTCATGTTCATATTGCTCAAAACCTTACACAGCAAGTCAAAATAAACTTGTCACACAGAGTAAATTTATCTTTCAACCACACTTACATGCCTTTCGGGGGATTCTATGTCTTAAAAACCAAAAGAACAAAAAAAAAAAAAAACCAAAGCCCCACACAAATAACTTAAAGACGAAGCCACTATGTGCAAGTACAGACAGTGGCAAGACCATTTAGCCACACTTCACTCCTCTGTCATCTACAGAAGTTTGCTGTGATACCGATTATGCTCAGGCTACACTGGGATTTTTGTTTCTCCTAAGGAAAAAAAAGCCTCCCCGACTGCGTAAAACAAGTCTTGTTTTCCAGCTGGCCTGTGGTGTTCCCCTGAGCTCTGACATCCAGTAAGAGAAAGAATGCCTCCGAGCTGATGGGAACAGCATCCTGGAGAACATTCAGAAGCAGCAAACACAAACTCCTTCTCCGCCACAGTTCTACCACCCCTCACACCGGAATCCAGCAGCTCCACTTCAGAGTTAACTCGGTTCTAGAAAGCATCCTCAAGTTGTTTCACTTACAAGTAACGCCACATTAGAATGCTGGAGGCGTTAACAGTTCCTTAGAGACACGTATATGGTTAATTATTTGTATTTCAACTGCTTCATCAGTGTCCTTTAGCCAGGAGCCTCCCAAGACCAGATGTGTGCCTGCAGACGAGCAGTCTCTGCTCACAAGCCCCTACAGCCCGCTCGGAGTTCAGCAGATTTCTCTCAGTTTCGCTGCAAGGATCAGACGTCAAAAATCAAGCTGTACACAGCAGCGTTCGTCCCTCCCGCAGGAGGTATTCCAAACCAGCACCGGATTTCCCGTACCGCCCGAGGCACGGTGTCCCGAGGACCCCTCGGCTGCCCGGGGCGCGCTCAGGCACCCGGAACCCCGCGCCAGCCGGGCGCAGCCGCCCGCCGCCGCCGCACCGTCCCCGGGGCCGCCGGGACCCCCCCCGGCACCGGCACCGCCGCAGCCACCCCGGGGCCGCCCCCGCAGCCACCGTTCGCCCGCGGCAGCCGCCGCCATGCCCCGCGCCGCCGCCCCGCAGGAAGCCGCCGCCCCCCTCCCGCCCCGGCCACCTTCGTGTCCCTCCGGCCGGCAAGGCCGCGCCCGGGCCCGCGGCGGAGGCGCCCACAGCTGGCGGCGGGGCCCGGTCGGCCCGCACCGCTCCCCGACGCGGCGGCGGACGCCTTTTCCCGCCCCGCGGGGGGCCGGCGGAGCGCCCCGGGGCGAGGGCCCGGCCGCGGGGTCCCCTCAGACTTACCCGTCGCCCACCACCACACACTTGATGGCCTGCATCGGGGCTGCGCCGCGGCGGCGGGTCCTGCTGCCGAGCGGGGCGGGGTGGGAGGGGGCCGCGCAAGAAGCGAGCGGGCGGCGGTCTCGGCAGCAGGTCGCGGCCGCCTGCGCCCTGTGCCGACGGCGGGACGAGGCAGCGGCCACCACCCAAGGCGGGGAGAGGGCGGACGCGGGGGAAGCAGGAAGCGGCCGCGCCGCTCACATCCGGCCGGGCCGCGCTCGGCCCCGCCCTCACGGGGGGCCGCCTCGGCGCCGCCGCTTCGGGCCGCTTCGGCCGCGCTCGGGTGCCTCCGCCGCGCCGGGACGACTTCGGCCGCGCTCGGCGGCTCGCGCCTGCGGGCAACAGCGGCCGCCATGCTGGTGTCACGGGCCCCACCGCGGAGGGGAGCGCCTCCCTCCGGCCCCCGCCGCCTCGGGAGCGGGGAGGCCGCCAGGGCGACCCCTTTTTGCCCTTTAATCACCACAGCCATGCCGAAACGGGGTGCCGTGCGCCGGCGCTGCCGAGGGAAGCACTGCGCCTCGTGCTGCGAGCAGGGCAGGCAGCGTGCAGAGGCGGCAGCGTGTGCAGGCGGCAGCGTGCGAGGCCACAGCGTGCGAGGCCACAGCGTGCAGAGGCTGCAGCGTGTGCAGGCCGCAGCGTGTGCAGGCTGCAGCGTGTGAGGCTGCAGCGTGCAGAGGCCGGAGCATGGCAGCTCCATCCAGCGTCTGCCCGCCGAGACCAGTCGGGGCATCGTCCCACACACATCAGCCGCCTCCACCGCCTCGCTGGGGATGGACTGACTGGGCCATGACAACCCCCCCCCCAAACAAAATGTTGTCCTCTGCACCACTTTGGGTCAGGACAGAGCCCAGCGCAATCCTGGCACCCATCTGCTGGCAGGACACCACGCACCAGGCTAATTATTTGCATCTCAAGAAGCACGTTCATGTGAAATTGCGTTTGCCCTACAGATTGACTGGGCGGATGTAACTCAAGTTCCCAGGGACACCCCACACTGTCCCCGATGTGCTCCCCATTTTCCCCAGACAGCCACCCGCCACTGGACAGTCCCTGTCTGGGTTCAATGGTCCCAGGAGTCCCAGTAGTGATCGACAAGGGGTAATGGCTTCAACCTGGAAAAAGGTAGATTTAGATGAGATATTAGGAAGAAATTTTTCATATTTCTAATTTATTTTGATACCACACAACACAACCCCATCAGTGGACAGAGCATTCCATGATATTTACTCTGTTCTATTTTTCTTTCACTGAGCAGAGATAATTCTCAGATATTTCACATCAGCGAGGAAAACAGCATAACGATCACTGTGAAAGGCTATTTTTGCAACGCTTGTATGTTCATGTTCCCTTATATATATGGAAGCTGAAATGACTTGTCATTTAAGCTAAATATCCTTAAAGCCAAGACTCTGCTGCTGCCAATGACCTGGCAACTGTTCTCTACCCAGCAGCCGGGAGCTGCGGAAGAGAGGTGTGGGCAGTATCACAGTGCTCCTGCTGTTCGTGGCTGCTACAACAGCTTTTGGGGCCTTTGAGATACTGCACAGAAACAGAGCAGACGTGAAGGCTGCCTAATTTATGTCGTGGTCCTGGGGAGACCCAGATTATGTGAAGATTCAAGTGACATGTAAGACTGCTTCTGATTTTCCCACCACCTACTTATTCCTCTACTGCTTCTTTTTTATCCAGTGTAAACCAGATGGATGATTAGGGTTTTTTACATGAAAAAGAGGTACAGAAAACTTACAATATTGTTACAAAATAGCATACAAAGACACGGATGAAAGCTGTAATAGAGAAAACACATTAGCACAAATTGCTTTTATGATCCTGTCATGAGACAAGCAATATCTTTTTATATATGTTCTTTTCAGTGCTCCTCCATTCTGTTCTTTTGGGATCAATTGTTTTGCATTGTCAAAAAATCCTTAAGTTAAAACACAGGGTATGCTTTGAATATGTTTTAAATTGACAATTTTATACCCAATTGGTTATATGACTGCCAACATTAGAAAATACCTAGATAAATATTTACTGTTAGTCATTAAAAACAATATTACAGTTTGGATAGACAGATGATGGTAACAGATGTATACAATTTTTTCCCCACGTCTTTGTTAATCTTTATTTCCTCAAATATGATAAAAAGGAGCCTTTTGGAATTGTTCAAAATTTTGCATTGGAAGTCCTAGCTGATCTCTCTCTTAAGGTAACCATTCTTTATTTGCCCTGGAAGACAAATTATTACTTATGTGTATGCTCCTTAGAGTACATGATGTGTTAATTATTCTATTATTACACAGTATATTTCAGCTACATTTTACTTTATTCTTGCATCTTTTTTGTTTAACTAGTATGTAGTCTATTTGCCTCTAAAGAGAAACAAGTAACTTACATGGTACTACAAATGCTTAACACTTCTTTGCAGATAGCTTTTTTTTTCCCCTGAGAATAATAGGAGAGACCGACACAGGGAACATATTGAAACATTAGTTTGACAAAAGGAAAGGAACTTAAAGAACAGTATGAAAGACATGGCAAAGGAGTGAGAAGTTAATAACAAACTACTTAATAGAAAAATTATCAGTTTGATAGATACGACTGCAGTGCTGAGTTGTATATAGAATAGTTACAAATGCACTACGCAGAGGTGTATGTCAAAAGAAAATAATGGCACTAACAATAACCAATTATAAATATTTCCATAATTCTGATAAGATCATGAAGTTGAGGCTTAGATCAGTCCTAATATTGTTCCACAGTCTATCACTTTGTCTTCTCTCTCCATTACAATTGTTGAAAGTCTTTTCCTTAGACATTGAGAGGAAATCATTATTTAAAATTCTTTTGGATACTGCCTGAAAGCGTGTATTGTCTATGTGCTGGCACTGAAGGAGGAGTATTCTCCTTTGTGGATGGGGAGTGGCAGGGTAATCACACTGATGCAATACTGGAAAGTTCTACTCACCATGACGCAGACTATCAGCATTACAGAGACAATAATTATTTGCACTTTTATAGTAGCTTTCATCCCAAACTATTACAGTATGCTTTATCATGTTAGCTCATTAATAAAGCCACAAACAAATGCACAGAGAAGTACCAGTATACACACTTTACATACAGGGAAACACGTCAGTGGGGCAAACAGAACACCTAAGAGTGATTCATGGGTGTATCCTCGTACTCCTGGATGATGCTTCCTGCTGCTACCAGTTCTGTTCAGTTGTCTTCAGGAAACAGCAGGCTGCAGTATCTAAGTCGAAAGTAGAAGTCTCTCCTTACCGATAGCATAAAAACTGTTTTAGGGGCAAAAAGCTGTAATCGTAATTCACAGCTGCTTGAAGCTCGGGGTGGGACTGAAGTGCAAGAGCCAATTTTACATGAAGCAAAGGCCTATCACAGTGTGTCAAGGGGTGGAATAAGGTTTTCAGCATGTTGCACTCTTCTCTCTTTAGATATTTGTATTAAAATCAGAAGCAAAAAAAACCCAAAACAGCTGAAGAGAGATTTCTCTTACTGGAGAAAACCAGGGTTTCCAGATGCTTTTTCATCTTAAAATGACTAAGAATTGTCCTTAAAAATTGTACTTAAGGCTTGATTTTATCCTAATTCAAGTTGGCGGTAAAAGTCAGGTGATTAAATGATGTAGTATTAGGGATATAGTAACTGGTAGAAGGAAGTCTTAATGCACAGCACTAAGCATCCAAAATTCCTTCCTGGACTCTCATTCCACCTGTGGAGTTATCTGCCTTTGTGGCCTGTCACGCACTGAGCCCCTCTTAAATCAGGATAATCGTACTTACTCAAGCTGTTTGGATAAGTGTAGCTAGCACTTAAAAGATTCACACCCAACACAGTTGCCTGAGATTCTGAACTTCTTTCCTTAATGATCTTTGAATTCTTTAGTTACATATCTTCGTCAAGCTAATGGAGCATACAGTTTTAATTAGGAAAGTCACACTATCGCTGTGGAGGAAATTCAGAGTATCTTCACTGAAGCTGGGGAGATACCATGACATAAAATTCATGTTAGAAAAGAATAGAATCCACAAGTAATTTCTAGATATTCCAGGCAGACATTTTTGGCATGATTAGTCTCCCGAGTGTTGAAAAAAACCCTGTACTAGCATGTGATAAGTACGCTGTTCAAATATAGTACTCAGTCTGCTCTAGAGGAACCAAAGCCAGCAATAAAAAAGGAAGCACAACTTTTAAATGTCAGCATTTGCTGCATGAGAGAGAACAGATTAAAGGAGCATGAAAATAAAATGATAGTATATAAATATCTACATTAATAATGAAGCATTGTAAAATAAATGCATCACATTCATGTGATATTAGCATAGATGATTTAGTTGGTCTACATATACAACGGAAACAAGTCCTGTATTTTCTTTAGGTAGCTTCTGATAAATATCTCTTCTGTCAAGAATTTCAGTTATAAAATCTACATAAGGCTTTGCATTCACTTATGTCTGCCCTCAGGTTTAGCAAGCAGTAACAGACTATGCTTACTACAGTGAGAACTGTTGTTGAAGGCAGTGGGACTATATACAGTAATCCCTGTATATGGCTGCAAGCTTTCTGGAATAGAGACATCATTGTATATTTATAAACAAGGACCTGAGCCTCCTCTGTGTCACTTCAGTTTTTTATTGCTGTAACTCCCTCAGCAGAAATACAGGAATAAGCCTTTTTATAACTGTAAGCATCACATCATGCCCTGAGGTGAGGCATTGCTGAAGTACACAGATGTGTAAGCTGCAGGTTCCCCTCAATTTCTGCCTGTCTTGATATCAAGTGTTTCACAGAAATTAGCTTTAAAATGTTAAGGAAAAGGATAAAGGTTTAACCATTACCTAAGCCCATTCAGTATTACTAGTTTTACAGCCTTCCACCGTCCGATCATTTTTCACATTAATAAAGACTGAAAGCTGCAAGCTTTGACCTGGCCACTTGATTTGCTTAGAAAGAGGTAGTGTTTCTTTTGCCCCAGGCTTGCAGACATGCTTGTGGACTTCAGCAGAGCTAGGGCCTGAGAGGACCAAGTCTTCCGTGGTCAGTTTGCCTGAGCACAGACGGAGCGGTGAAAAGCCTACTTCCCTCTGGCATGCTACACAGCTGCGACTCACATCCCAGCGAACAACTTCTCTTGGAGTGGAAAGCAAAGCAATAACCAGACAGCTTCAAAAAACACATCAGATCAAAGCCAGAAATTAAAATCAGTAGTTCCTCATATATCACGGTCGTTGTTTGGAACAGAAATGTCCATTTCTTACAGAAATAAGACAATTGTCAAAAAGTGATGGAATATTCTGGAATCTATTCCTCACTGGAACCATTTGTAGACATTCTGAAGAACTTATACGAGGAATAAGTATCATAAAGAAGTACAAAATAGCTTATTTTAGCATAAATAGAGTATAGAAATGGTATGAAAAACACGTTTTTTTCCCCCAATGATTGTATGCTGATAAGTTGCTAAGTAACATTTTTTTTTGTGAGAAAGACTTCCCAAAAATAATGTTTTATTTATTCTCCATTTCCTAAATATAAAAATTACAAAATTGTCCTGTTTGCAAAACAGTCTAGGTTAATGGTGACATAGATCCATCACCTTCTTCCTGTGTTACCAAGAGATGCAGCTGGGCAACTGGTATTTCTGCTTACTTCTAGCAGCTAGGTATTTTGATTTAATGTTAGACCCTGCCTGTATTAAACTGATGAAAAATACAATGAGGTCTTGTGCCTTTTTAATATTGCCTGTGTTGGTGTACCAGCACTCCTGAGTGCAAGCTGTGTGCAACGCTGTGTTATAACACAACAGCCTCTGCAAGAGCTGTTTGTCCTGTTGGTAGCCTCCCGTGTATCTAACTGTAACTTGCCAACGCTGTGTTGTTGGAATCCACAGTGTGTTGTACACTTAGTTTTCTGGAAGATTTTGGAGAGAGGGGGCTCTAAGCTCGATGTCATCACAAACCAAAAGAGTAAACTGAACGCTTTTGTCATGAGGGACAATAAACTCTCTCAGCGGTGCCTGGGATTCCAGAGTGCCAGGGCAGATCACTGCTGGGGATGGAAAGTCACGGCGTCAGCAGGCGGGCTACCGTAGCTGATGACAAGCTTCCTTGCAGACCTAGAAAACCCACCCACAAGAAGAGGTTTGTTAGGAACCATCTGGCTTTTTTTTTAACTGAAATTTCAGTCAAAAAAAGCACAGAAGATCAGAGGAACTGAAGAGAACAAAATGTTTTATTGTTTAAAATATCTCACTTTTCCCTTTTTCAAGTTATTGTAATGATCTTGGTCTTTTGCAATCATTTTATCAATCATTTTATGCCTTTTTTTGCATACATAGCAATGGATATAAAAAGGCACCAGAGAGAACTGTAAGCATAAATAACCCTAAACTCTGTCTCATTTTAACACTAAGTGCTCATAGTTTATCTATGTTGCTATTGGTTCTTACAGAGAGCCCTGGAGACCTGATCTCAAGCATAGGGACTGCTCTGTGTCGCGGAGAGAGGTCCCTTCCCAGAAGCTGGCCTGGCCCAAGCAGTGGGCAGACAGATCCAGCTACACAGGGGTGTGCAATTAGATCATACTGGTCTATGTGGCCGGCACATCAAGGGCCTAATTTTTCATTCTTTGGGAAATATGGTAACTTAAGAGCCCTGAAGGAGAATAAAGGAATCTTTGCATAAACCCACGAGGAACTACTTCTAAATGTAGTGGATGTAAGTTGAGAAAGCCTAAGAGGACGTTTTGAAAATGTACCAAGTCAGTAATGTTGGCTAACAATGGTTTTTTTTGAACAGAGTGGTACTTGAATACCTGAGAAAAAATTTTAGGTAAAATGAAATAAAACATGAAAAGACTTGAAAAGATGAGCATGCATTTGTCTGATGCAACTGAGAAAGACGAGTCAGGGTTAGGAAGCAAAAATGGGATGATGGCATTAAAGTGATGGAAAACGATCTCTGCAGCCGTCAGCCACAAACTGCATGTCAATAGTTTTGAACTTCTGCATATTAAAGTAATCTAGCTAAACTGAAAAGGATTTTACCACCATGACAGAGCTGAACTCAAAGGAGGAAGTGTGGTTTTGAGGTTTAGTTTCCCTGTCAAAATAATTAGCTGATTTCCAAATCTTGATGTGACAAAATCTGGTGAATCTCTTCAATTGGTATTCAATTGCATTATCCGCTACTTTCTTTGTTGGAAAGCTAAAGAGTGTTTTATCAATCTCACTATTTAATTAAATAATTAGATCCAAATCAATACCGATGCTAACTTGTTATTATGACCTAATTTATTAATGATATTGCCTATTTTAGTGTAAAAAGTATTTTACGGTTAATCAAGATTTTAAAATTGATACTGCTCTGTTTCAATGTGCAACATGAGCCAGAACTAATGAGAATCTGGCAGATATCTACTGACAAATACAAAAGTTAATCAGGTTCCTGATTTAACCTTTGTGTATCACGTTGCATTCCAATTTAAACACGGAAAGCTGCTCAATGTCCCGTAGCAGCTAAATCACATTTGTGCTTAGCTGTTGAGAAGATGGTCTCAGTACGCATAATGGGGAAGGAAATGGAGACGACAGGGAATTCGAATTACCTTGGAATTCCAGCATAGGGCCTGGACACATGTCAGTTCCTGTGCCTCCAGTACTAACAGGGTTATTAAAAACTTCAGATGAGGAGAAAAAAAGATACGCCACTGTCTTCACAAACCAGAGGTGCTGAGCTGACACAGGAGGGAGGTTGGGGACACCACGCACCACACAGCCGTCAAACCACTGTTGTGTACATGACTTCCCTGCTCACAGAAGCACTATGCCTGTCTTTGGAAAAGTTTGTGACAGAGGTTAAGACACTGTGGAATCAGGAGCTATTGCATGAACTTTATGGATAACAGATGTAACTTCAGGCTCCTGCCTTTTTTTTTTTTTTTTTTTTTTGCATGGCTTGCTGTAATAGTAACCCAAATGATACTTTCTGAATGAACTGATGGGGAGAGCGAGGGCTATTATTTCAAGCTCTCCAAAATGAAAACAGCGCAGGTAAGTCCTTTGAAATTTTCCCTCTTTGGAATAGTACAGGTAGGCTCAAGACAGCCAGGCACGTGGAATATATGAAATCATGGACATATCAATCCTGGCCTCAGAAAGGATCATCCATCTTTGATTAAAGAATGGACAGAAGTCCGTGATGGAAGAGGGATCTGAAGAGCTCTGAATGTGCTAGGATGCCCTGTGGAAGATGGACAAGTTCCTGAGAAGGTAGGCTTTAAAACAGGTTTTCTTTGAGACCTTTTTGATCTGAATGAATGGTGTTTTGCTTTGTAAGAGTCAGCAGGATAATCTTAACACTGAGACAACACTGAACTCCACAGCCTGAAATTCAGTCAGATCTACGTAGAAGGCAGGGGTTTATTTCCACGCTAAGAAGGGTCTGTCTAGAGGCCTGAAATCCAAATGGGTTCCTTCAGGTCTGTTCAGAGCCTGGACGGGGTTAAAAACCGCTTTAAGAACATCTCCAGGCACTGGTTCTACCCCTGAAAACCACCCTCTGCCCCTCTGCTCCCAGGGCCGCGGTCGGGGCTCCTCAGCCTCACCGGCTCTGCCAACACCCTCTGTCCTTCGCAGTCCTGTCCCCAGAGCACGGGTCTGGCTGGCGGTTTCCTTCACTGAGCCCGTGGTGGCTTCCAGGCACACTCAGGGTTTTCCACTCTGTGACAGAGCTGATGGGTTACGGACAAAGGGTGTGCGGATGAACCGGGGAAGGTCTCCTGTGCTGTTCTGGAATTATTCTTTCTCTGTGCACCACTGTGATTCTGTGGCAATAAAATAGTATTTTACAAGGAGCTTAGGTCAAGATATTGATTTGTCTGTTTCATTTTACAGTTGATTGAATGGAAACTGTATAGAGCAGTTCTAGGGGAAAGGGCCTGCTTCATAAACCGTACTGACCCTCTGCTCATCTCCGGGGGCATTTCCCCTGCCTGCAAAGCAAGTGTCACCGCGACAACTTATCTCAGAGAGCTTCCTAGGAAACGTCTGCAAAACGTTTCGGAGATCTTAGGTGCAACTTGCGCTCGAGCACGGTATTTTAAATTCAGAACTGAGGTACTGGTTGAAAAGCACGAGACTCATTTCCTGGCGGCGGCAGCTCGCGGCACGAGCAGCAGGCGGGATGAGGCCGCGCCCGCAGCCCTGACCGGCGGCGGGGCCCTGCGGTCTCTCCCCACGCTGAGAGCGGCTGGCTCGGCTGCGCGCGGCCTTGAGGCACCAGGGCGGCTCTCCGCGCCCGCCCGGGGCGGATACAGCGCGGATACAGCGCCCCGGAGAGGGCGGGCGGGCGTCGGCGCCCGGAACCGTGCGGGGCCGTGAGGGGCGGGTGGGAGAGGGCGCGAGCCGCCGGCCCCGCCCTGCTCCGCCCCGCCTCAGGCCGGTCCCCGCCCGCGCATGCGCAGCCGGCAGAGGCGCGCGAGCCGCCCCGACGTACGGCGTCAGGCTGACGCACGGCCGCGCGTCGCCGGCGGGGGGGCGGGGGGGGCGGCTCCAGGCGCCGCCGGGCGCGGGGCGGGGACGGCGGCGGCGGGGCCGCGGCGGCGTTTATGGCGGCGGCTGTGTCCGCCCTGGCTGCCAGGCTCTCCCGGTCGGCCGCGGCCAGGTCCTACGGCGTGTTCTGCAAGGGGCTCACCCGCACCCTCCTCATCTTCTTCGACCTGGCCTGGAAGCTCCGCATCAACTTTCCCTACCTCTACATTGTCGCCTCCATGATGCTCAACGTACGGCTGCAGGTGGGCGGTGGGCCCGGGGGGGGGGCGGCGGCGGCGGCGGGACCGGGGGCGCTCGTGTCCTGCTCTGGGCCCGGCGGCGGCACCCGTTCCGGGGTCGGCAGCTCGCCGGGCCGGGCCTGGGGCGCCTCCGCCGCGGCGGCTGCGGGCGGGGCACGCGCGTCCCGGCCCCGTTACCGAGCGAGCGGTGCGCGCGTCCCGGCGGCGCGGGGCTGAGCCCCGTGAGGAGCCGATAACATCGCTCCCTCCGCCGGGTCGGTGGGGCTTTTAAAGTCAAGAACGATCGTAGCAGGGAAGGCGCAGAAGTGGTTTTAAATAATAACGTCACCGCATGAAAACGGCAGTGCAGGTTCAGTTTGCGCCTCTCCCGTCTTGGGCCCGTTGCTGCAAAACGTGGGACCGCAGAAGCGGCTCCGGCCTAAAGGCGCGAGGAGCTCCCACGCTTCGTGGGGTGGCAATTCTACGGGTTTCGTGATGAAATCAGAGCTTTCCTCCTGACTTCGCTGGCAGCGGGTGCAGTTACGGAGTGTCACAGCAAACAGCTGTTCCAGCCCAAGATTGGCTGCTTTCTTCCTCCTCATAAACACAGCTGTAACGACAGTTTTGACGTCTGGCTGGTGGCCAGGTGCTGAGAGACAGGGCTGGGTGCAGTTTGGGACTTGTAGAAGGTAAGTTGAAATGGGAAGAGGTTAAAATGTGGCATCTCATATTTTTATTTTTGGGGCTCGTCCTACAGTTCTCCAGCTTGAAATGAAGCCACGCTGCCAGGAGTTGTACACGTAGCTTAGTAACCTTGGTGGGCTAAAAATGCTTTGCTTTTGCTCGTTATCTGTGTTGGTACATAACGGTTCTCCTGGAACAACATCAGCTTGGTGTTTGACGGCAGTGTAACCAGTGCCCCTCACTGCGGGGCAGCCAGTCGGTCAGTTCCCTTGGGCAAGCTGCACCCCGAACGCTGTTGACTTCCAGTGTTGCATGTCTGATTTCAGCAGGCACATCTGTTTACAGGAGGGTTCGATGTTTGCCTGTAATGTTAAGCCTCTAATCAGTTAACAGTCTGCATTTATATCAGTTAGGGAATATTGTACTGTTGGGCAGTGAATCTCTCTAGGTGCTCCTTTGCTGACTCACTTTGATGGCTGTTACCAAAAGAGAGTTTGTAGCAGACTAAGCTGAAACTAGAGAAGACAGTTTATATTTGGGTATACTTCCTACCCCTTTGGAAGCGCTCAAGCAGCCTGTAGGGAGGCTTGTCTGTTTGGACTGCTCTTATTTTGGGCAGTTGGGTTATTTTTTTTTTTTTTTTACTTTTCTGTATACTGGGCACCAAGAAACTGGGATATCAATATAATAACTTTCTTTCTCTTTAGGTCCATATTGAGATCCACTGACTCATGACTTGATGTGCTGCTTGCACTGTGTGCTGCAACTGAAGTCAGTTGCTCTCTTCTTCAAATTCAGCCTGTTGTGAAACAGCAAGGCCATCTCGAGGACTATGAAGAAAGAAGACTTAAACCAGAAACGAGTATTTGACAGTGGACCAGATCATCACAAGGCAGCAGCTCACCTGACATGCACACATTCTGTGTTGAACAATTCTCAAAATCATAGTAGCAGTTTACAAAAAGAATTATTTTATTTTAACACCAGGAATTGTTCTCTCTTCAGTACTATACCTCTGCCTTCTGTAGGCAAGGAAATGGCTCTGAGTTTGAGTGAATCAGCAGAGAGGAACTCGAGTGCAGCTGCTCCTTGGAAGGATTCGTTTCATCTGCGTTTTTCTTCTGGGAAAGACAGCCTTGATAGGGTTTCTCACTGCATTGAAAGTATTTCAGTAATGGCCTGGCTGGAGGAAGCTTGTAGTTTTGCTGGAGACTTTAGCTTTCGCTGTCCAGGAGACAACTTTGTATTTTTTGCACACTTCTGGCTGGGAAATTCGCGGTGTAATAAAAACCTGCAGTTTCTGGAATTAGAAATGAGCAGCAGCAAAGAGAATGAATCATGGCTCACGTTTTTTAAAGAGTTGGAGCTTGGTGGACTTGCTGATGTCTCTTCTGTTGCAGTTGCCTCATTGAATGAATACATTTTGGAACTCCTAAATCACCAGAAACCATGTTTTTTTCTTTGTTACTTAAACCTTGTATCTTCGGAGCAAACACTTGGATACAAGAAAATGCTTTCGAATATACAATATGTGACTAATAATTTTCACATTATACAGCTAGTAATTTCTGTTCTAGCTTTTGCACTAGCAGGTCTCTGGTATGCAGTAGTGAAGGTAAAAGAGTACTAAGATTTAATAATTACTGTTTTTAACTTAATAGAAACTTAATTGACTAAATAACAGAGACAAGGTTACAGGTCAGGTTTTAGTGAGAAGTAGACAGCTAAAGTAAAAATTATAGTTGTGTAATTGCTAGTAAAACTGGCTGTTGGAATAATAGGGACTTTTTTTGTAAGGAATATCTGCATCTGAGTGGAAAGAACTTCTTAATCTCAAAACTCTTTGGGACTTCTGCAGGTCTGCCATTAACACTAGACTAGAGCTCAGTGTGATTGTTTAGCACAGATCCATTCTTTTCTTTAGGGTTTGTATTAGCTGAGTGTTCTGGCTGCTGTTTGCAGCCATTTCTAATGAAACTGTTTTTTGCAGAATTGAATTCCTGCTCTGAATCCAACAGTAACTAATGTTATCAGTCCTTAAAACACTTCGAACTGGAAAGCTGTTAGGAGGGTGGTCTTCAACACAGCATAATTCTCAGCAGCGTTCCCTTTCAAGGATGGTACTGCTCTAATTTAAACAATGTCTCATGAGCTTTATTGTGCTGCAATAGACACTATAAACAATTTTCTAAAAGAATGTTTTCTTTCCTTGAAAAAGTGATTGTTATCGCTGAAGCACAGTAATAATTTCTGGGCCTGTTGACTTTGGCTTTGGGACAGATTTCTGACAACGGGGTTTGGCAAAGAACAGAGTACACATGTTGGAATCAATAGAGCTGCTTGTGAATAGGAATTTGCAGGAATATGCTCCCCCGGGCATTTAGATGGAGAAACTCATTGTGCAGTAGGTCAAAGTTTGAACTCAGTGTCCAAAATTCTCAACAAGGGAGTTGGTGTAGGTGGGCTTAGTGTGCTCTAGGGGCTCACCTGCAGAGCGAGGTATTGGTACGGTGAGTTAGGATGTGTTTTCACCTCACCCTTAGTACAGCGTAAACTCAGGCCAGCGATTCACACACCAAGGATCCTTTAGCTAGCTTATTTTGTTTTGGAAAGACAATAAGTGATGTTGCATTTAGTTTGAACTGGATTCACCTGGAAAACCAGTGGAGTTCCTGATGTGGTGTTTATTAGGATGTTAGCACAGTTGCGTAGAAAAGTCCAGGATTCTGAAGATGAGATGCCAGTTATCAGTATTATGGGGAGAAATGTTGGAAATTTTAAACCTTATTTGAGTGCTGAAAATAAGGTACACTACTTCTGTGAAATGATATGTTGTGATTTTGTTATCCCCATTGGATGGCTATTTCTTCTGGATGTAGAAGAGATAAAAGCCATCTACTTTCATTTAGAAAATAACTTTTTCCCTGGTGTGTGCTTTTATTAATTGTTTAACTTCTAGACTTTTGACCATATGATTACCTGTCACAAAATTATCAAAAACCTTAAAATAATAATGGCTTACATATTGTAAGTAATTATTTTGACAGCAGCAGCTTCCTCTTAATCAAACTGTTCATACTGTTCACTCCCATCTCCACTGATGCATTTTATCACCCTTGCAGCGGTACTACCATGAGTGTTTGTGCATCAACATTGCTGAAGTGATGTGGATCTGAAACCCCAAAACACCAGAAACAATGACATTTCTCCAGAAGTCTGTGGTTTATTTGAGTTACGGTGTTCAGCTGTGTCTGCATATGGCTTAAACCAAAAAACCACTTGGCAGAGCTGAGGGTAGAGGAATGAAGGTGGGGAGGGGTTGGAGCCTGTTTCAGCTTCATTGCTAAAGAAAACATTGTGCAACTGCATCTTAATCTCCTTAGGTAGCTGCATAGGCAAAGGAATACTCTCTTCCTGTATGATGAACTTTTTTTTTTTTTAAGTTGCACATAAACACAATCGCGCATCCCCAACTGAGTGCTTGAACTTTGCAGTACTGGAGACCTCCTCTGTTCAGCTGGACAGTTTGGCCTGGAAGATTCTCTGCTCTGCTGTACATCACCCGGGAATGACCAATTTAGGGAGCCATCATTATATACAACAAAAACTTGTAGGTGATATCGCCAGGTTAATAGGCAGGAGGAGTAGCTAAGGGCACAAAAGCATTAATCTAGTTTTTAACGCACCTATTCTTTGTGGTGATTTTAAAGGGGGGGGGAGAAGGGGGCAGAAAATGAAACATGAGAGAAACCACTTGTAAATGAGAATTTAAGTGTGTGTACAGAGTGGTGTCAAGGGCTGTCTCCTTATTGACGACAGGCCTACGCAGGAGGGGATCTTGGAACGTTGAATCATGTCATGTATCACAGTCCTGTTTTAAGCAAAATTTCCTTTGAATGAGTGGCCTTTAATCACTTATTACAGGATGACTCTAAATACGTATACAATACCGCTAAGCAAAATGATGAAATTTTTTGGTGTATTATATGTATATTGAACATAAGATATAAAGAATATGTCTTAAGTGAGTGGATTTAATCCACTTTAAGATAGCTTATGTACTTTGCCTTGGATTTTGTTGCTTAAAACCTAAAAGGTAACTTTCTAACTTGAACATTCCTTCTGAAATCCAAATAAAGGATAGTCTGACGTGTTAAAATCTCATGTAATATACTGCACTTTAAGCTTGTGGAGGCCATAAATTGAAAGCGCTGTTCTTGCACTAATAGAACTGTTTGACTGGCAGTGACAACGCTCAAATGGCTTTTACTGGCTGGGGGAGAATAGTGAACCAGAAGGACAGCAATCCTTTGCAACTATATATAAATCAAACACTATGTTGTTTAGGCCACTGTTCTCTTAACTCATCTCAAAAGATGGAGGGGGTCTCAGCTAAGAACCAGTTTGTGTGGACTTTCATGGCTTCAGTAAGTCAGATGTGGGAACTTGTTTCTGAGTAACCATGCTGTTAGGGCTGAGACGGATGATTATTACAGAAGAATAACATTTTTAGTAGGTGTAAGGGACCTCTACACTGAACTGGGAGTTGCTGCCTTATTTCCGGTTCCTCTCTCATCTTGCTGTTCTGTTGGTGTTAGAAAGAGGTATTTCTAAGCAAAATGTCAGGGTTCTACTAACCAACTCACACTTTCTAAAATTTCACTGATCAGCGTCCAGATCTGTCCTGTGCTACATAGCAAAGAGTTCTATTTCTGCCATTAGAAAACAAATTAAGTAAGAAAATATTCAGTATTTAAAGAATTGTCTAGTAGTTTCCCATAAATGTACACTTGAGTGGAAATCTACTATATGGTGTACTGCTTTGAAAAAGAAGATACACTTTTAAATGTGCGTGCACAGAGCTCTGCATGTAGATGAAGTGTTTTATCAGTGTGATGTTGGAATGCTTATGCAAATACTTATTTACTTTCTGACATTACAATGCAAAATGCAGAAGAGATGGTGTTGTACTTTGTGTGATATTCGCTAGTGTAATCTTAGAAGTCATCTGTGTGCATCAGCACGCACCATGAGACAGTTTTATCCGTAAACATTTTTTAGCCTTTCTCTTTTTCAGTGTTGGGTTGTTAAGTTGGGTTTTTTTTTTGTGGTGTTTTTTTTGTTGTTGTTGTTGTTCAGGGTTTGTTGTTTTGGTTTTTTTTTTTTTTGGTGTGTTGTTTGGCTTTTTTAGGACTGTAAAGACTGCACTTTCTTCAACTTTGCCAAAGTTTTTTTTCTTTCTCCTTTTCTCCTCCCTTGCCCCTCCTTATAGGTCTACACACTTAATTTTTGGATGAAGCAAGCCTGTACATACTTTCCTAATGTATTATCTTATGGTCAAGTAGTTCCTTTTAGTTTTGTGGCCTGGTCTTGCCTACATTTTCCTTCTCTTCCCTCCCCATCATTTCTCAGCATAAGCTCATGCTGAGATTCTGGTTTATTTCAGAGACATTCCCCTGTAATTAATTACACATAACAAACTGACAGAAACTATGTTGAGACATAAGCATCCATAGTCTGTCGTTGGGGTGTACAACAAGCGGGATATCTGACAGAGCAACAGGTAGTCAATGTGACACATTTCTGCTTTTTCCCTTCAAAACAGCTGCTTTCATTAAAATCTAATACTTAATTCAAATTTGTAGTACCTCTGTCAGCTGAGAATTGCAGCCAGAATTGGGGGCTCATCAAATATATTGAGGTCAAAACTTAAACAGTTACACGAGCTTCAATGCTCTTTAGGTTTTTAAGTCATTAGCATAACTTTCTGAAAAATTCACATGAATGTACTCTTAATATTTTGAAACCTTTTTTTCTAAGGGTGCATAGAATAAAATGTGTTCTGACACTTGTTTCTGTGATGCACAGTCAATAACTGGGGGAAAAAAAAACCCCACTTTTTAGGATTTTTTGTTTTTTTAAATATTTGTGACAAATCCCCTTTTCGATGTCTCAGGCTACAAAGCCTCTAATCCTCAGGGAAGAGCTGCATTCGATAGACTTTTCAAATAAACAACTTGTTGCCTATGAAAATGTTCAAGATTTACCATCAGCTCACGTACTTAAATGCAAGGACATAGACCCCAATCTGCTGAGGGTGTGAAAACAAGAATATGGAAGTGTGAGAATGATGCTATCCTTTACCACCATACACTAAGTAAATCCTTTGAAATTAATCCCGTATTGCATTCCAAAATTTCAATTATCTTAGTCTTTTTGGAATTGTAATACACAATTCAGACCAAGTAGATGGTTATTTTATTGTTGATATCAATTGATGAAATCGATTTAGAAGGTAAAACATTTTATAAAACGGCCAGAGGGACCTCCAGAAAGAAAATCCTCCTTGAAAAGATTCGGTTTATTTCTGTGATCTCAGTATATTTGTAGTCTGTTTTGCAAATCTCTTTTCCTCCTTTGTGGAAGATCTGTGTAAACCTGATAGCAAAAACAGTTAAAATTCAAATCTGTAAAAGTATCACTGTTCTTTAATTTTCTGGTTGTAGTCAATTTTACCTATTATCATATATAAAAATACCTGGCTGTAATGTAAGCTTTTGTTCTTAAAAGTAGGTAAATCTAATGCTTAGTGCCCGATTCATCACCTGAAGTTGATGAGTGTCCCGTGAACTTTCTTAAAAATGGGCTCTGCTCCCTGCTGGTGACTAACGCTGGCTCTGAACGCCGACGCTTGCCGTGCCCTGTGGAAGGGTGATGTTACCCACACACAGCAATCTTAGTCTATGGCCTTGGTCTTTGGCCCTAATTTATTAATTTTCTTATTGCAGCGTGGGAGATGGAGAATGCTGGCACAAACCATTTGTGGTTGTTCCAGGGAAAGATGTTTACAACTTTGTATGTATTTTAGAAATTTAGTGTAACACTTTTAACTTGTGAGAGGAGTTTCTGTGGTACACTTGAAACCTGTTGTCCTAATGAGGTGGACGCAGATTTTTGAATCATACCAACTGCTGTCTAAGCTTACAGAAGCTGTTGATTGTGATGCTGCTCGCTTACACCACAGGAGGGAGTTAAACATCAGTCTTTCAAATATTTTCAGTTACTGCATCGTTTTTTCTTGGTACCGTGCATTTCAGTTTATAAATATGCTGACTTTGACTTGTCTTATGGATTGTCACTGCAAATAGGTTAATGTACAGAATCACTACCCAGCGGTAATGTATTGTAGCTGTTTACAGTTGAACTCTGAATACCAATTGATGGGTTTTATCAAGCTATTTAAAAGCAAATAAATTTTTTTGAAATGATCTTTTGTCTGTGCTCAGCAAAAGAGCTAGTCTTGGTGCCTTTTATTCCAGTACAGATGTATCTAGAGAGATCACGTTTCTGGCAATATAAAGTCAGAGAGTGAGTGGCTTTTTCAGAGACACAATTTGAAAGGTGTGTTTACTGAATACCAAACAAATGTAAAACCTGTGTGAGAAGAAGAGCGCTCAGTGCCTTTGGTATCCGAGCTCTAGGTTAGCTTCATCATGTTAGCCACCACTATTCATTCACAGGCATTCCTTTTACACACTTTTTTTTTTTTTTTAGTGACACGCCTTAACAAACCAGTTACTGTCAACGTAATTCCAAGGTATTTCCCAACTAACAGAGCTCTAATCTTGCAGCACAGGGGAAAGCAAACCACGCTCAATACCTAGGAGGGCCCTGGGAACTCTCTTGCCTTAGTCAGGGTGTCGTTGCTGGGTGTTTCTCTTCAGGGTTAAAATCACCTCACTGTTAACAGATATGCCAGACCTCTTGTTCTGCTGAATCATAGAATCATAGAATGTTTTAGGTTGGAAGGGACCTTGAAGATCATCGAGTTCCAACCCCCCTGCCATAGGCAGGGATATCTCTCACTAGACCAGGTTGCCCAAGGCCACGTCCAGCCTGGCCTTGAACACCTCCAGGGACGGGGCTTCAACCACCTCTCTGGGCAACCTGTTCCAATGCCTCACCACCCTCAGAGTGAAAAACTTCTTCCTAATGTTTAATCTAAACCTGCCCTCTTCCAGCTTAAAGCTGTTCCCCCTCGTCCTATCACTACATGCCCTAGTAAAAAGTCCTTCCCCAGCTCTCCTGTAGGCTCCCTTTAGGTACTGGAAGGCCGCAATAAGATCTCCCCGGAGCCTTCTCTTCTCCAGGCTGAACAGCCCCAACTCTCTCAGCCTGTCCTCATAGGAGAGGTGCTCCAGCCCTCTGATCATCCTTGTGGCTCTCCTCTGGACGCGCTCCAGCAGGTCCATGTCCTTCTTATGTTGGGGACTCCACAGCTGGATGCAGTACTCCAGGTGGGGTCTCACGAGAGTGGAGTAGAGGGGCAGAATCACCTCCCTTGACCTGCGGGCCACACTTCTTTTGATGCAGCCCAGGATACGGTTGGCCTTCTGGGCTGCGATCGCACACTGCTTGCTCATGTCGAGCTTCTCATCAATCATCACCCCCAGGTCCTTCTCCACAGGGCTGCTCTCCAGCCATTCTCCGCTGAGCCTGGATTTGTGCTTGGGATTGCCCCGACCCAGATGTAGGACCTTGCACTTGGCCTTGTTGAACTGCATGAGGTTGGCTTGGGCCCACCTCTCCAGCCTGTCCAGGTCCCTCTGGATGGTATCCCTCCCCTCCAGCGTGTCTGCCTCGCCAAACAGCTTGGTATCATCAGCAAACTTGCTGAGGGTGCACTCTACCCCACTGTCCATGTTGCTAACAAAGATGTTGAACAGTACAGGTCCCAGTACCGACCCCTGAGGAACGCCACTCGTCACTGCTCTCCACTTGGACACCGAGCTGTTGACCGCAACCCTTTGAGTGCGACCATCCAGCCAGTTCTTTATCCACCGAGTGGTCCATTTATCGAATCCATGTCTCTTCAATTTAGAGACCAGGATATCGTGTGGGACAGTGTCAAACGCTTTGCACAAGTCCAGGTAGATGACATCAGCAGATCTTCCCTTGTCCACTGCCGCTGTAACCCCTTCGTAGAAGGCCACCAAATTTGTCAGGCATGACTTGCCCTTGGTGAAGCCATGTTGGCTCTCGCCAATCACCTCCTTGTTTTGTGTGTGCCTCAGCAGAGTTTCCAGGAGGATCTGCTCCATGATCTTGCCAGGCACAGAGGTGAGACTGACTGGCCTGTAGTTCCCCGGGTCTTCCTTGTTTCCCTATTTGAAAATAGGGGTTATGTTTCCCCTTTTCCAGTCGGCAGGAACCTCGCCAGACTGCCACGACTTCTCAAATATGATGGCTAGTGGCTTCGCGACTTGATCTGCCAGTTCCCTCAGGACCCGCGGATGTATCTCATCAGGTCCCATGGACTTGTGCACCTTCAGGTTCCTCAGGTGGTCTCTCACTTTATCTTCATCTACAGTGGGCAGTGCTCCGTTTTCCCAATCCTCTCCTTTGCAATCTGCGTCTTGGGCAGTGCGGCTGCTGTCCTTGTCTGTGAAGACTGAGGCAAAAAAGTCATTGAGTACCTCAGCTCTGTCGCTGTCCCGGGTGACCAGTTCTTGCGTATCCTTCCGGAGAGGGCCTACATTTTCCCTAGTCTTTCTTTTCTCGCTGATATACCTATAGAAGGATTTTTTGTTTGTCTTAATGTCCCTGGCCAGATTTAGTTCTAGCTGGGCTTTAGCTTGTCTAACCCGCTCTCTGGCTGCTCGAACGATTCCTCTGTAATCCTCCCAGGCTACCCGGCCCTGTCTCCACTCCCTGTAGGCCTCCTTTTTTCTTTTGGTCACTTCCAGGAGCTCCTTGTTCATCCACGCAGGCCTCCTGGCTTTTCTGCCTGCCTTCCTCTTTGTAGGAATGCATTGCTGCTGTGCTTGGAGGAGGTGGTCCTTGAATATTAACCAACTTTCTTGGACCCCTCTTCCTTCCAGCGCTTCATCCCACGGCAATGAGATGCACCTTAAAGGAGTGGAACAAATACATATCTTCTGCTTAATGCTGAGCATTTAAAAATACATTTTAAAAAACAAACCAGAAAACCTTCACTCTTCAGATCTCTCTTCTGAAAGTTGCTATCAGATGACTTTTTGATTCTAGACTCAAAAGACATAATTAATTTACAGTTTTTGTTTGATCTCAGGGTCCCTCGATGCCACAAGTGATATGTTTTGAGGAAGGATGCTATTATGTGCTGTATTCATTCTGAAAAGAAATGGTATTGACAACCCTGAAGAAAAGGCTGATACCTTGAGTATGAAATTAACATGGACCATTTTTCTGATATACTGAGAGTTTTTTTTCCCCTCAAAACATGCATTTAACAGGAAAAAAAAAAAGAAAGGGGCGGGGAGGAAAATGAAAGTAATAATCTACTAAGGGCTGTGAAGTTTCAGCCTAGGGTTAGACATCCACAGTCGGGGAAGTGCCATCAATGCGCTCTGTGGATTCCCTGTTGCTTCTGCAGGTCATATGGTACGCTCTGATGTAATAGTTTCCACCTCTTTGGCTGCCCACCGCGTTCCAGCCACCCCACTGTGACTGGCAGTGATGCAACCCAGCCTTAATTTCTCATGGTGTCATCCCTTTCAGATGGTTTATCAGTAGTTTCATATATGTATATATGGGCATGATACCTGCAGTACCTGGGAACTTCAAGGAACTCAGAATACTTTTGTGAATAAACTCAGGAACAGACATGCTACCACGTGTGTACCCCAATCTCCTCCTGTTAGGATTTGAAGTGTTTTGAAGTCAGATTCAAGTTGGGGGCCTCTGACTTTGTGGTCATCTGTGGCATTGTTCATCTCCTACTATAGAATTGTATGAGAGCAGCTCAAATGCACAGGAGCCTAAATTTCCTCTATGCAGATCTGAGATTGCCAGAGGAACCTTTTAGCAATTTAGACCCATCACAACATTTACCTCTTCAGTATGTTTCTTAGCTCTTGCCTTTTCTGGCAGATATGATAGCAGCTTAAAATAAAAAAAACCAAAACCTCAAAGCAAACACAGATGCCAAAGCTTCTACTGAAGACAGTCACATTTCTTAAGGAGATGATTTTTTAAAAGTGGATGGAGTGCTTTACCTTCCATTAAAAAAGAAAATATTGGATGGGGGTCTTGTTATCAAGAACTGCGGTGTGCTTGTAAAAAGCACATTATAAGCCTCTTGAATGTTAGGAAGTGCTATGTCTATTCGTTATCACAAATATTTTCTAGACATATCAAAATACTCATTTATCTTTAACCTCATAGTTCAAAGAAAAGAAAATAAATGCTAAACACATTTTGGAATTCTTTCGAGTATTATGCATTGTTAAAAGCATCTCCAAGGGCAAAGGACCAAAATCAACACACGCATCAAATGCTCCCCTCACTCACTGAACAACAAGCCAGCAGCAACGACAAGCAGGATGGGTTTGACACTCTTTTTTGGGGGCTAGCGGCTGAAGGCCTTAATCGCTTTAGCTGGAAGCTATTCACAAACAACCCTTCTGAGCTCAGTAATCCTGTCTTGCTTCGTATAATAAAAAAATCTTTTCTACAGCAGAGATTCCTAAATCGCCTTTCAGATCTTAGCCTTGCACTGCACGTATTGCGCAGACTGCAAGCGTGTGCGACCTGCTCCAGGGTTAGAATAGTTGTGACATTTCCAATTTCTGGTCTTTGCTCCCCTCCTTCCATAGAAAAGCATTTAAGATTTAAAAAACAGAAAAAAAAACCCCAACAAAAAACACTTTAAAACGTTTTTATGATACTGTAGAGCAGCTTTCTAAGGGCTTTCTTGTATACCTTCAGTTGTCTGTTATTTTAGGTCAGGTTTGTAGATGTTGAATTTTTCTATCAGGCTGAAACTCAGGCTGAAACTACCACAAAAAAAATAGATTTACTTATCAAGACAGACTGAAAATTGTAACCTTTTTCAAAATTGGAGAGCCTTCTTTTATCTTCTGTCCCCTCTAGCTGCTTTTTGAGTGAGAACATCTGTACAGACTATAGCAGGTTCCAAGACCTTCATGTTGCTATATGGTGTGTGTTCCCAACAATCTGTTGGTTGAAATAAAAGCTGTCTGGTCTGTGTTGTCACTGTCAAACATGATTTTCAGAGCTCTTCCTCACATTTTCTTTCTCATTTATAATCATTCATTTGCAGTTGATAACTGTGCCTTCTCATTTATTTCTATTTAGCTAAACTACTTGCCAATGCCAGGGATGGTGCAGCCACAGCTTCTTGGGGCAACCTGGGCCAGTGCCTCACCGCTTCGCAGTCAAGAATTTCTTCCTGATATCTCATCTGAATCTCCCCTCTTTCAGCATAAAACTGTTCCCCCTCATCCCATGGCTCCCCTCCCTGATCCAGAGTCTCTCCACAGCTCTCCTGGAGCCCCTTTAGGCACTGGAAGGGGCTCTGAGGTCTCCGCGGAGCCTTCTCCTCTCCAGGCTGAACACCCCCCCTCTCCCAGCCTGTCCTCCCAGCAGAGGGGCTCAGCCCTCGCAGCATCTCCAGGCCCTCCTCTGGCCCCGCTCCAACAGCTCCGTGTCCTTCTGCTGTTGGGCCCCCCCAAGCTGGAGGCAGCGCTGCAGGGGGCGCTCCCCAGAGCGCAGCAGAGGGGCACAATCCCCCCTCACCCTGCTGGCCACGCTGCTGGGGATGCAGCCCGGGATGCCGGGGGCTCGCTAGGCTGCCAGTGCACATTGATGGCTCATGTTGAGCTTCTCATCAACCAACGCACCAAAGTCCTTCTCCTCAGGGCTGCTCTTCATCCATTCTCTGCCCAGACTGGAGTTGTGCTTGGGATGGCCCCAACCCACATGCAGGACCCTGCACTTGGCCTTGTTGAACTTCATGAGGTTGGCACAGCCCACCTCTCCAGCCTGTCCAGACCCCTCTGGATGGCATCCCTCCCCTCCAGCGTGTCGACCACTCTGCACAGCTCGGTGTCGTCGGCAAACTCGCTGAGGGTGCACTCGATCCCACTGTCCATGTCGCCAACAAAGATGCTAAACAGCACCGGTCCCAGTACCAACCCCTGAGGAACGGCACTCGTCACTGCTCACCACTTGGACATTGAGCAACTCTTTGAGTGTGGCCATCCAGCCAAATCCTTATCCACCGAGTGGTCCATCTGTGAAATCCATGTCTCTCCAATTTAGGAACCGGTATGTTGTGCGGGACAGTGTCATTTGCACAAGTCCAGGTAGATGACATCTGTTACTCTTCCATTATCCACCAACACTGTAACACCGTCATAGAAGGCCACCAAATTTGTCAGGCATGACTTGCCCTTGGTGAAGCCATGTTGGCTCTCGCCAATCACCTCCTCATTTTCCATGTGCCTCAGCAGAGTTTCCAGGAGGATCTGCTCCATGATCTTGCCAGGCACAGAGGTTAGACTGACCAGCCTGTAGTTCCCCAGGTCTTCCTTTTTTGCCTTTTTGAACACTATTGTCCAAAGTTTCGATTCCATTTTGCATATTGCTATTGTTACTGTAGTTACTATAAAAGAATGCTTTTATCAGTGAAGACAGCTCTGGTAAATCTTTGTTACTCATATGTACCTGTTAAATCCAGCAGCTGATCCGCCTGGGAAGGAACTGCACTGCCTCCTAGCAGATATTCCAGCTGTGACAGATGACATACACAAGATGACTTCTCAGCCTAACACACAAAACCTGAGAGGCAAGGAATAAACTGGGGGGGTGGGGGTGGAAGAAGGGCAAAGACCAACCAAGAGGAAAAAAAAAAGTGCTTTGAACATATTCTTGGTTTAATTTCAATATGTCATTTTGCCAGAAACATGCGATGAGACGATGTGAATTACAACTTGGGACAAGAGACAACCTATGATCTGATTTTCCGTTCTAACAGGAACTCTGTCAAATAGTTCAGGTCCCATGGGGTGGGTGGGGTTAAATAAAGACTGGAAATGGCCTCAGAGGAAATAAAAAAGCAAAAGTATTTCACATTTGTTTTATGGAAAGGAAAACCTATACTTTTACAACTTTCCCCTGAGTTATTTCTGTTGTCCTTCCTGTCCTACATACACCTTACAGTAGCACAGAATTAGAAGGTGAAGTTGTCCATTAAAAATGGGGAGAAAGCAAGCAAGGTTTTGGTTGGTTTGGGGTTTTTTTTCACATTTCAGAAAGTGTAATCAATAAGAAAAGAAATCTGATAGTAGGATTTATCTGTTTAAGTAACTTAAAGTGGTTTTAGTAGGACAAAACACAGCTTCAATCCTGTAATCCAATCACAGAAGATCAGTGCTGGTGTCTAGCCTGGTTGACTCCATCAGAGCTCTGTAAGCATGACGATCTCCCTACGCGAACCAAACTACAAGGTCTGGGCCCGTGTGTTTTATGAAAAAAGCCTTAAATTTAGGCCAGGTTAAAAGTCCCAGCCCCTGACAGTAGAGTCAATGTGGATCTTCCCAGCAATTCAAATGGACACAACACCATGTTCCTGAAGTGCTTTGAAATTCATTGCATACTTTCCGAACATTGTACTCCTCATAGAAAAACAATCTTAAAATATAAATGTATTATTTTGAAACAAAGAGTCAGCATTTACCAACTGAGAACTATAAAAATTAAATACACAATGTCCAAAGTTACATCATATTGGATGGTCTTCTAAAACAGAGAAAACTCCTTGGAATTCCAGTTTATAAAGTGGTATAATTTGCTACTTTATTGGAATAATTAAATTGGTACCAGGTTTTGCTAAGAATATTTACATAGCTTTAGTCACTATTGTCTTTTAATCTTAGATATTCTCACATGAGCTGCACAAAGTAATTGTTAACAAGGTTACGGCAGCTTTTTATGCAAGGTAAGTGTAACGTTGTGTTGTTGTTGTGGGTTTTTTTTTGCCTGAAGTATTAATTAATTATTATTAATTATTTTCATTTTTTGGTTTGTTGACTATACATTGTTCACCTGCGATATGCCAGCTCTTGCGTTACTTTGTTTAAATTCAGCTGTTTGATGTTGGTGCTGCAGTTAAAGAAATAGAAGTTTAATATTTTTATCTACTACTAATGATAAAGAAAATATACTGGGACTATCTTCTTGAAATGGTGAGTTAATGAAGTCACACCAAACTACGTAAATTAGAAAGTCCTTACAAGAAATTAGGATGTTAGAAAAAACATATGTGAAAAAATATTTTCAGAGCTCTTTTTCTTTTCAGTTTAAATCACAACAAGTTCTGTTGTCAAATTAATCTGACAAACACTGTCACCTTGTAATAATTTCTTGTAAGGAAGAATCCACAGCCAGTTTCTCGCAGTTATTCTAAAGGGTGTTGCAACTGATGCAGACATTGGCAGAGTGGTAATAGAGTGTCTCCTTGCAATTTCCACTTATAACAGAAGACACTCCAACTAACAGTAAATAATTCAATTATTCAGGGAGACTTTTACGTTACTTTTTCTTAATTTGCTGTTATTACTGGTGGTGTTGTTAAAGAAGTACTACAGAAGTCTTAACCAATTGCTGATTGTTAGCGGAAGGGGAGGAGAAATTATTTTAATCCGGCAGACTCCAAACTCAGAGATGGAGTCTGCGTCTAAACTTTTGCTAATGGGCTCTGTAAGGAAACCAAAGAAGAGTTCCCATTATTCAGCCAATTATTGAACATTAAGTGGACATGCCTCTGTACAAAACTGGACTGAAATCAATGTAGCCTATCCACACCAGCTTTGTAGCAGCCTTCAGAGTCTTTTGCTCATCACACCCCCAGCATACCTCTGATCTTGTGATCTAGAGGTAAAAGTTCATTTCATTATCATAAAATACAAAATTGTAGTTTTCTGACTGCATGTATATAACCACATATAAACATACACACGTGTATATATCTTTCCTTGTTCAGCTCAAGAATAAATTTCTGCTTGAGTGCTTTCCATAAATGATTAAAAGTCCATTAGCGAAGAATGGAAACATATCCCAAAGTGCGATCTTAAGCATGGTAAAAGCATGCCTTTTTTTTTCTGTTTTATTATTCTGGAATTAATACGGATCTTCCAAAATCCCAGTGTGATAAAGATACTGCTTTACTCATTCCTATTGTGTGTGGTCAGCACCCTGGAATAACATCTTTAATTGATGAGCAGTTTAGATTTCTGAGAAGAGTGCTTTATCTGCATTTATCTGCCATTACTTGCAGTTTCATAATCTAATAAAAATGATATTATCTCATTTCTAATAGTTTCAGGACAGCCTTTCATTATTTTAGCTGAAGAACAGGAAGAAAAATTTATCTCTCTTTAACTCATATCTGTATATATAAGCTTTACTAAAACAGAATGAAATACAACATTTATAGAAAGGAGAGCTTTGTACTAATTATGCAGAAAGTCCAGACCATTTCAGGAAAAAGCAGCAGCTAGAAAAAGAACTGCCAGGTTACTGTTCTTCATAAAGAGTAAATCTGGAAATTCTGTAGAAGCAATCAGGATACTGAAGATTCAAATATAATAAATGCCTAAAAATACTTAATGGACTGATTTAATCTTTGGGGGAGATAACCATTCTTGTCAACAAGTTATACAGGGTTTTCACTGTGAGAGAATGAGATATTATATATCCCACGTTCTCATGATTTGGAGGTGTTCTCAGCCAACAGCAGATTTCAAAAACTTTTATGTGAAAAGTCTTTCAGGTATAAATGCACTGTTATTTCCTAAAGCTTTCAGTTTTTCACCACAAGGAAAGGCAAGGAAATGGAGGAGATAATCTGTTTAAAAAAATATTCTTTATCCAGTGTGAAAATGTTGAGTAGTACACATTTACTTGAGTACCCTGGTGGATTAAAATTATGTCAGCCTGGAGAAGAGAAGGCTCCAGGGAGACCTTAGGGCCCCTTCCAGTATCTGAGGGGGCCTACAAGAAGGCAGGAGAGGGACTTTTTACAAGGGCGTGTAGTGATAGGATGAGGGGGTAAAGGCTTCAAACTGGAAGAAGGGAGATTTAGGTTAGATATCAGGAAGAAATTCTTGACCGTGAGGGTGGTGAGGCGCTGGCCCAGGTTGCCCTGAGAAGCTGTGGCTGCCCCGTCCCTGGAGGTGTTCAAGGCCAGGTTGGACGGGGCTGGGAGCACCCTGGGCTGGTGGGGGGTGTCCCTGCCCAGGGCAGGGGGGTGGAACGAGATGAGCTGCAAGGTCCGTTCCAACCAAAATCATTCTATAAGCAGATATTTTAAATATGTGAACCACTTTTCTATAAAACATGCTTAAATAGTTTTGCGATTTTGAAAGCAGATTTGCTTTCAAAATATATCTCTACCATCTTTGTTTAATTTTGGATATTTGGAAATTTTCTACATCCTGCTGAATGGCAGACCTGATGCAGACATCCTTAGATGAGAGGTTGCATCTGTACAACTGAGATTTCTGGTATTTGAAAATATACTGAAGCTTTTGAAGGCACACATAAAAAAAAAGAAACAAAAATTGTTTAATTGAATTTCTTTGTAGGACTTTAGTTTTTCAGATGTGTCTATTGTATTTTGTACACTTAGTCAATTTTTTTTTACATTACATTGCCTGCTTTATCTGAAGCATGGCAACTTGCCAACCTTAGCTTTTAGTGATAAATTCTGCCATACAAAGCAAAAGTTTTTATATCTGAGGCCACTTCCTTCTGCTGTTTTATCATCTTCCTGGTTTTGTCTGTTTTCAATAAATGCCTTTGTATTTTCACATCTTTTATATGCATGTATACACAGATCCTTTCCTCTGTATTAAAACTGATAGTTGCAAGTTGGTAAGGATAAAAAAAGACAGACTGTTGTCTTCAATTTAATTGCACTAATATACTATATGGATGCTTTTATATTACAATGTTAAAAGATCTTAACATACTGATATTAAAAGTATTTCCTGAATTTGGGGGTGGGGAGGCAGGGGTTGATCTTTCGTAACAAGTTTTTAAAATGGAAATAATCTCTGGGTACAGCTATATTTGAGTACTAAAGATTGACATGTGGAGGCTGGGTTCTCACAGTGAAAATGCGTTATTTTAAAGCCATCTCAAATTTAAGCATATTGAAATTTAAAATCTAAAAAGAAATTATGGTGGAGACCAAACATCTCTCCTTTATCTGTCCCAAGAGGCTGAATATTTTTGCCTGAGGAGAAAAACCTAGAAAACTCAGTGGCAAGGAGAAGCCAGAGCGATTCCTGCACATGCAGAGGAACCCAAAGAAACTTGAGGGAAAAGAGAACTGAATTAGGTATGGTCAGGGGAGAGGAATGAGATCGGAGGAAAAAAGTTAAAGCTGCGATGCAGCAAACTGGAGAAAAGCTTTTGGAACTCACAAGAAAGAGAAGCTGTCCCTGATGTCACTGCCCGTCTTAGCAGTCTGTCATGAATTCCTCTTTCCCACAAGAAACGGTTACTAAGGATGTAAGCTGCAAATCATCATGTACTAATCTTTTCATGAAGCCGTTTTTGTTGTTGTTCTGTAGACCTATTGTTCTTTCACAATTATATTAATAGACTAAAAATAACAAGGGCAGTTCTATCAGGCTTAAATTACAATTTTGTTCCTTAAGAATTATTATTTTATACTGTGCTGATTAAGATCAGAGAAATTCTTTTTCTGACCACAGAGGTATAAGGTACCAAATTCATCCTTTGTGTAACTGCACTGAGGTAAATGGAGTTACATAAGGAATGAATTTGACCTGTCTCCTCCATTTCCTTGTAAAAATCCTTTGTTTTAGTGCTTGCCAAGTTTTAACTTTGACTCTCCCTTGCTTAACATCTTCTTGTACTTAGAGACAGTTTTTCTTTCTTTAAGAAAGAAATACATCAGGAGAAAGACAATTAAGATGAAGATCTGCTTTTTAAATTGAAAGTACACTTCAATTATGGTAAGAAAATATCAAAACCTTTTTGTTTTGCTATAGAAGTGTATGGGATTATTCTTACATCCATGAGGATATGAAAGGAATAAAATAGTCTATATAGCCATGAAAGGGAAAGGATTTAAGTGATGTTTTTCTGCCTCAGACCCTGTGTGTTTCTTTCTAACTGCAGCAGTTGGAATAAATAGGGACCTTTCTTGGTTAAAGACAGCAATAATTTAAAATATTACACATCACCTTTTACCAAAGAATCACCTCCACTTTTCACCTGGACCCAACAGGAGCTATGTATTCAAAAATAACCTGTAAGAGAAGCTGAAAGCATACTCTCACCGTATACAACGGCAATTTCATGATACAATAAATCTAGTTTTTGGATGGCGACATGGCACAAAATTCTTTGTAGAAATTCAACCTATCAGTACAAAGTTATTTAAAAAACAAAACCCTCACAAAACACGGGGTGCAGAGAGTGCACGCAGTTTAAGAAGGGCTGAGCACGCAGGATCACAAAGTGAAACTGATGGAGGGTCTCTGGTTCAGAATAAGGTTAGAGTTATGCAGGGATGTTGTCCCCGCTCGCCAAATAACTATCCAGCAGCCTGCCTTCCTTCTTGCCACACCAACTGTGGGTCACAGCCTGCCAATGCTGCAGTTGTGCCAATGCAACTCTTTGCGGGACCAGAGTGTGAGCTTAATCAACGGAATAACTCTGGTTAAACATTATTAGTTTAAACAGAACTTTTAAAAACTGGACTGAGTGATCTGATTTACAGCGTGGCTTCACGAACAGTTGCACGAACAGCTGAGAGTGCACTAAAAGTCACAATCATTAGTTGCCAGTTCCTGCTCCTTTCTAAATTTATGGTTCTGTATTTATTAAACCCAGATTTGTGCACTGCTGACTAGCCAGCAGCAAGATTTGAGCCAGCTCACGTGGAGATGTGCAATTGCATTTCAGATGCTCGCTGGTAGATCAGCAAGAGCACCTGGTCTAACCCTTCGAACACCATGTCCCTTGGCTGCCACACGTACCATGGGATGCCAGCTCTGTCACTCTGTGGAGTTTGGGAACGCTTCTCCGGGCGGGGAAGAGGAAGGAACTGGGGGGGGGCCTTCCTTGTTATCAGCACTCCTACAATAAATCCCTCAACCGCTGCCATATGCATGCAGCATACAGGACTCCTGTACAGTTTGCAGCACAGCTACAGCTCCCAGTGTAGGATGAGTTTGGAATTTCAAATTCCCAGGCCGTGGTGAGACTGGAGAGTGGTGTGCAATCATACATTTATCCACCCCAAGCTGGAGTTAGCCCGCAGAGGTGCATTCACAGACTGTGGCTGCTTCTCAGGGTGGGAACAGCCTGGCCCTGATCAGCGCACTCCCCTTTGAGAATTACTTTACATCAAGCTCTTTCATTTTCCTGACACAGAAAAACCCTCTCAAGCTTCATGCAAAATTCCACTCGTGATCTGTTTCAGACCACGTCCTTTGAATCCAAGTCCTCTTTTTCTGTTATTTTACACACAGCTTTCATGCTAGAAAGCATCCTGTTTATGTCTAGTACTATGCGTAATTAATACAGGTAGAACAAGTTCTAATGCAAAGTATATTTCAGATCATAAGCAAAGTATACTTCAGATCATAAGCATTACAGAGTTGGTGGACCTCCACAATTTTTAATGCATTTGGTTTTCCTCACTGGGACATTCTGGTGTTCTTTACTCAATGACTCACCAGTGGCCCTATCAGTGTTACACAATGGAAAAAAGCATGGACTTCCAAACCCAGTAATATTTGATGCTAGGAGTAGATTAAGCTCATTTAGAAGTCTTTAAAAACCCAACAACCTCAAAATATGTGAAGAATTGAAATTTGAAATAAGCTGCAAATAAAATTCAGGAGATGATTTAAAAGTTCATCTGGAGAAAAACCCATGCAAAATTCTTAGAAGAGAAGCATCTTTAACTTTGGGGTCTTTTGACTATTTTAAGGGAATGAGCTTCCTATCCACACAAAAAAAAGCACCATTCATAAAAGATGTTTGACTTGCTAAGCTTCAGCTTTGATGTTCCCCAAAGCAATATAAAATACTTGCATGTAAAATTTTTTCAGACTAAATGAAAGGTGCAGGCACTTTTGAAACCGTTAAGATGACCAGGAAACAGGATTTTCTATAAATGTATTTTTCCAGCTGAGACAAATATGATATATGTGACAGCATAAACATTTTAAGAAACAATACATGGCTAAAACCCGTCTGCCAGACAGAGGAAGCCAAAGAGTTTGCCTTAGGGGTTTAAGAATACCAGCTTATTCAAGTACTGATAAATAAAAAAAAAAAAGGGAAAAAAAAAAAGACATGATGACGGACTAAGACCTTCCTGCCTGGAAACTATTAGGCAATGCTTCTTAAAAAATAAAAATTGTTTTATCATCTAGATTTGAAACAAAAGTATTCTTTAATACAATGGCTGACGATCGATGACAGCAATTCTAACTATCAACAAGATATTGTCTTAGGAAATGTAATGCTTGCACCATTTTTCTAAAAATGCGAGCATCTAAGTGAGCAAGTAATAAAATCAACCAAATAATTCTAGTTTACAAAATGTTGCACAACATCTGTATTCTTTAAGATGTATCTATATTCTTTAAGATATACCTATATCCTTTAAGAATGTATTCTTAAGACTGTACAGATGTTTGTGTCTTTAAGATTAACTGTTCTCCTTAAGGGTAACTATAAAATCCTTTTTACCAAATCTAACAGAAGTCACAATAAGCCAGTCTTGCAAATTAGCGATGTCTTGACTGAACACATGAAATGGGAATACCTGCATGCAGGGACTACATCTTCAAGCAAGATTTTAAAGATTCTTCCTTCCTTCCACCAGTCAGGTGCATTATTTCATCTCCCTGTGTCTGATACTGACATCTAGTCTGATGGCACCGCAGCAGCTACTTCGTTTCTTTCTGTATTGAGAAAATTCAGAATTGTATTTCTTGTCTTTGAACACAATGCTACTATCTGCTTTCCAATTACTATCCATGTAATGAACACCATCACAGCTCATGCTTTTGATTAGAAAGAAAAAGTTTGCAAAATCTATCATCATAAAATGGAATTTTACATCACTGAAACATTTACATTACTGAAACAAGAAATTTACCAGAGTAAGATTATTTCTTTCTACAAGTAACATGAAGACGAATAACAAAGATGTTTTTTCAGAATTTCCATTAGCCAATACAGACCAATCCAGAAAAAAGGGAATCCACTCTTGCTGAGGAAAGGATGTGATAACCAACAGGGCTTTCCTACTCTTGAATTTTTTGATTATTAAAAAAAAAAAAAGGAGGGGTAAAGAGTAATTTTCATTTTCATTCACTAGTGCCTGGAATCTGGTTCAAATTGAAATCCATAGAAGTGGCTTAATATTTAATGAGCCTTTTAGACCACAAAGATGTGATGTAAGGGATTCAGTTTTCTTCACTGACTGTTTGTGTAGGGACAAATGTCCTAACAGATGTGCTCCTGACCCTTTAAAATCAAAAATGACATGATAAATTACTACTTAGTAGAAACTGAATCAAAACACATACTCAACTATCCAAAGATGGGAAAAAAAAAGGCAAAGTGTATTACCTGAAAATTCAGCAAATAACAACATTTATCACCAAGGAATCAACTCTGCCAACAGCAGTTTTTTGGAGAAAGCCCAAGTTTCCCCTAAAAGTAGTTTCAACAGACCAGCTATTAGACTATTATTTACACAAATGACAGACTATGAAGTTCTTCCAACACAGAAGGTTAGACTTGTGGATGTAAAACTGGCAAAACATACTTGTGGTAAAAATAGAGCTATGACTACAGAAGGGACTGCAAGAAAGAACAAAAAGATCAAGCAATCTTTAGAAAACTGTTGATTGAAAGCTTTATTACTATGGAGAGATATGTATTTCAAAACAGAAGAATGATCAAAGTTCCAGAAAACAAAGTAGATGAGAGAGAATTATTCACATGAGTAGGAAATAGTTTATTGGAGTGCATCCTAAAATTTGCTGAGATTGTAACCTCTCTTGCTACCTGGCATCTTTGTTGGTATGGAACTACCCAGTATCTAATGATAGCGGCATTGCTACTGTTGAATTACTAGAAACTATAGAGTATAGATATGATGTAGAACTATTGTCATTGACTTTGTACATTTTCAAAAAACTCTATTCCTGACCTAGTCAGGTTTCTAGCCAGACACCAGACTTATTTTATACACAGGAAAATAAGGCAACAAGGTAAAAGGTTTGGTCTTAAAAGTTTCTATCACCCATCTCACCTGAAGATTAAACAGTTTTGTCTAGTAAGCACTTTGTATGCAGAACTAACAGTTTTATGCCTAGAACACTTGAAGGATCAGGCCCATGCAAAAATAAGTGTATTTATAATATACACAATATGTATGAAAATTTGAAGTTCTAAGGAATATCTGCCATCATTTCGGAGACATACAGCCTTGAAGAAGACACTATAATTTCAATACTCTCTTGTACTATGTATCATTAGTAAGTCATCCCTCTAAAACAGGACTAGAAAGAACAGATTTTCCTTGAGAGAGTATTAGATTACGTATATTTCAAAGCTACAACAGAATAAGCTACATATTCAATAATGCAAAATACTTAAAACGTAACTGCTCAAGTTAACAATGAAGTTACAATAAAGAACATTTTGCTTGTCTGACAAGTTTGGAATTGCTCAATTTCACCATGAAGTTTATATAAAATATCCCAACCAATCACTTATAACTAGGACAGACTTTTTTTCGTACCTTGCTTGCATCACAAAATCATTTTTACCTTCGCTATTGATTTGGAGAATTTTAAAACCTAGTACTGCTTCCATGAAGTCAACAGGAATTTTGCACTGAACTGGTGGGAAGAGAACTGTTCTCCACGGCTTGCTCTTCTCTGCTATTAGAATTAGTGATTGGGCTGTCTTTTATTTTGCACTAGAATTTTCCTTATAGCAAAAGTATATTAAGTTATACTGAAATATAGGAAGGAAGGAAAAAATGATACTAACAAACAAAAACAACAAAAGAAGGGAATATATTTTATATAAAGGTGTCAAACAACACAGATTAAATGAAAGCAAACAATCTGTTGTCAGTTATAAAATTAGAATTTTTCTCATGAACCAGATTTCCCTCTAATGTAAATTAACACTTTGTTCAGCATGCAAAAATACTCAAAAGCCCACTGCCAGTTCATCTGCGTTCAGCCTTGTTTTAAAACCACCCTGTAATCGCACTTTATAGACACACGTTTCAAAACAAATACCTTACCAAGGTAATTCTTCTGTTTTATGTAATCATGTCCTTTTTACACGCTAACTCACTAAACTTGTGATAGTGCCTAATCTAAAACACGACGTGCAGCGTACTCCGAAGGCCCGCGATGTCTGTGATGTGCGGGGGGGTACAGCGCCCCCCGGCCGGGGCTCACCCCCGCACCGCCGCCCCCCGCCGCCCCCGAGGGGGGCATGAAAACCCGGTATTTTCCTGTTGGCTGACCCTGTCCTCCCACAGCTTCCTATCTGAATAAAAGTTTGACACCACGGGTTTAAAAATAAATGGAGCGGGATGGTGCCGGGGACGCGCGGTCTGTGCTCACCTTCGCAGGCTGCGGCGGCCGCCGACACCCGGCGCCCGCAACGTCCCACCGGAGACCCGCACCGAGGACGTGAGGAACGGACCGGACGCTGGATTCGGGGCAGGAGCTGGGCAAATCCTCCCGGCCCCCGACACACCCCGCGCAGACCCCGGCCCCCCGCGGGAAGCGGCCCCCGCTCCGCCCGCCGGGCCCCCCGCGGCGCCGGGCCGGGCCCGCGAACCGCAACCCGCGGAAACGGGCGGAAAACGCGCAGAAACACCACCGTGCGCCTCAGGAGACTTCACCCCCCTCGCCCCCCCCCGTGCGCCGTAAGCCAGCCTGGCCCTCACCCCCCCCGCCCCCCCCGCGGCAGGCCCCTCCGAGGCAGGCAGCACCCCCGCCGCCGCCTTCAGGCTACCGTGGACCCCCGGAGGCGACCCCGACCGCCGCCAAACCCCCTTCGCTCGGCGGCCGCCCTCCGCGCCTCGGGCCGCCCCGCAGGACAGGCTCCTCCCGCCGCCCCCGGCCCGCGGCGAAGCCACTTCGGGGCCCTCAGCGCTGCCGGGCCGCGCCGTGCGCAGCCTGCCGGGGAGGGAACAGCGAGGAGGGGGCCGCGGCCCTCCCCGCCGCGCCGCAGGGCACGGCCCGGCAGCTGCCGCCCCCTGAGGGGAGGAGGCGGCGCGGGGCCGGCCGGGCCCTCACCCCCCCCTCCGCGGGTCACATGAGAGGGGCGGGCGGCTGGGCCGGGGCGGCGGCTGCTGCCGGGGCTGAGGCAGGGCTGGGCGGAGAGGGACGGGGCGGCGGAGCGCGGCGGCGGAGAGGCGCCGAGCGAGTGGAGCGGGCCCCGGGCCTCCCGCAGCCGCGGCCGTTGCGGAGCGCCCCGCCTGCGGCCCCAACATGGACGAAGAGGGCGGCGGAGGCGGCGGCGGTGAGTGGCGGGCGGCGCGGCGGGACGCGGCCCCTCACCTGCCCGTCAGGACCGCGCCCCCCCGCAGGCCGCGACATTTGCTGCCGCCGCCGCGGCGCCCCCGTCCCGCCCGGCGCCCCCCCCGGGCGCTGAGGGTCCGACCCCAGCGGGGCCGCCGTAGCAGCGGGTGCCGAGCGGCGGCGGCGGGGCCGGCCCGGTCCTTGCGGCGGCGGCCACGGTGGGGGCTCTGTGCCCGCGGCGGGGCCGGGCCGGGGGGGTAAGGGGAGAGGCGGGCGGGGAGCGGTGGCGCTCTGTGAGGGCTGTTCGTGCCCCGGGGGGGGGGGGGGGGGCGGCGGTGATCGCGCGGTGTTGGCCCGGGTGAAACGGGGCGAACCGCTTCCCGAGGCAGCGGCGCTGGCGGCGGCGGGTACCACCCGCAGAACATGCGGACCGGCGCCGCGGGGGAGCGTTTGGGTTCAGTGTCGCCGTCCCCGCCAAGGTGCGGCGGGACCCCCGGCGGCGGAGAGCGGCGGCCGGAGGGGCTGTGGGGGCATCGGTCCGTGAGCGCGGGTGGGCGCCGGGGGCCGGGCTGTCCCCGCCCGGGGGGCGCCCTGTGTGCTCCGTGCCCGTCGCCGGCGGCGGGACGGCGCGAAGCGATGAGGCGTCTCTCGAACAAGGCGGTAACCAGGCTGCCCCTGGGAGCGCGGCCGGCCTACGAGTAGGTAAAGCAGGGGCTAAACCTCGTGTGATTAATAGTTGCGCGGTGCTTGCTAATTCTAAACGTAATTACCCAGAACTCGGAAATAGAGTGGGTGTGGTGTTTGTTTTGACAACTTGGGGAGGAAGAAAAAAAAAAAAGCAAGCGGTGATGAATCAGAAAAATAATTGTTCAAGCAGTCGTCTGGAAATGTGGTTTCTCAGCGGGCGCTTTTGCGCGTTTTGTCAGTGGTAGAAGTAAGTCTTCACAAAAAAAAAAATCTGAAAAAGGAAAACAAAAGGCAGAACAAGCCGGTCCAGAAAGGTTATTATTCAAAACAGTTGAACGCTCTAATTGTAAAGAGTAGAAAGCTCATTCAACTCAAAATATGTTATTTTCAGAGTATTATGGACTTGCATCTGTAGTTAGGGGAAATGAACGTGCTTGTTATTGGCACTAACCCTGTGTAATATAGTACTTAATGACATGCAAGATGTAAACTAGGAAGTGGATGTAGTGCTGAATCAATCTTTCATAAGGTGTTACACATTTCAGAGCTGGATTTTCATGGGAGGGAGAATACTCAGGACCTTGGGAGAAGACGGTATGTATTTAGCTAAAGGCTGGTTCTATGGGTGAAGTCACCTTGCATGCAAGTGGAACTATTATTTATAACTTCATATCACGTTAATAAACATGTTGCTTTTTGGGGGACAAATTAAGGTATAGTTTATGTTCCTCCTTACTTGGCTTCATTGTGAAACAATTGTGGACTAATGAGACTGGAAGTTTTTGTGCAATCAGTTTGACATTTTACACTGGCTTCTTGTGAATATTGCACTTTTTTTCTTGAACAGAGATCCAGTCTGGCTTTTTCTTATGGACTGCTGTCAATTTGGAACACCAGGATTAGTTAGGTCATTGCCAACTAATGAACTGCTATTTTGAATTGATTTTTTTTGGGGTGTTGTGTGGGTTTTTTTTTTTTTAATTATTATTTAAACAGTAGAAAGCATGTGGAAAGTGTGGATTTGACAGCCAATTTTAAAATCCTTTGGTGCCACTGAGTAGTGAGACTCGTGGGGTACCAAGGGAGTCTGACCAGGGCAGTCCAGTGTTTCGAACCTCTGCAGGACATCTCCAGTCTTCAAAAAATTGACGTCATTGAGTGGGAAACTCATAGAGATAAGCATATCACTGTGCACAGGTACTTTAGGAAGTATGCAAAATTATTTGAGGACTGCGCAGAATCACCTTAATTAGAGGCTTGAACTAGATATGCATCTGAATATCTAGGACATTAAACTGTGATTCAGAAGGTAAACTGCTATTCCCGGTTCAGTTCTGCCTGCTGCCCTGCTCTTAAGTTTGCTTCAGTTCCCTTATTTATCAAGTATTATTGTCAAGTATTTGGTAAAAACTGCAAATTCAAACAGAGCTATGCAAAGTTAGGATTTATGATTTTAGAAGCACTTGATGGAAGAGAAATGTTAATTAAGGGAATTGTTCTTAGTACTGCTTTCTCTTTTGTGTGCAGAGCCCTGAATAGGGGCATGCGTTTATATTATACAATCCGCTTGCACACAAGCCTGCCATTGATTTCAGCAGAGGCTCTTTGCATGGATTATTGATGCGATATGATCCGAGTCGGTGTTTCTCTCAACCTCCTTTTGTGTTCTGATTAAAATATCTCTGTGGTTCACTTAATCCTGGAAGTTTCTCCTCCTCCCGCTCCTCACTTGGTTTAAAACTGCATCTTTTGTGATTTGACTGGGGCTTTTCTTACATGCTTGCTTGTACGTGGTGGTGGTACCAGTGAACTGAGGTCTTCACGTTGAATGTAGTGCTGCGGGCAGCAGGTGGTATGGCTGCGTACCACTAAACAGTAAGTGATCTTCTGTACGAGGTCAAAATAGATAAACAGTCAGTGCTTGGGGCGCAGAATAGTACTTCTCTTTGTTTTTCTGAATTTGAGTCAAGTTATGTGGTGGCTTTGTAGTCCCCCGTATTCAACCCCGTGCCATTCGCCTTGGAAAGGGCTGCGAGGCTGAGTGCCTACCAGCTTCTGTATGTGTGCTTGTTTTAAGCTGTCTCTAGGAAGGGCTTTAAACAGGTGTGCCAAAAGGTTGAAATCCTGCTTCTGCTTGACAGATAGACCAAATTATAGCACTGATTATGGCATCGAGGTTTCCCTGCTGTTCCCCAAACTCTGCTTTATTTCTGAATTCTGAAGAATTATTAGAAATTCTGAAGAATTTCTTTCTGAATTTAGGGAGAGAGCAGTTCAGTTGCCAAGCTGTGTTAGTTGTTGGCTGTACTCGCCAGCAATGGTGCCAGGTAGCACATTGATTCTGTTATGTAGACAGCCGTTCACGAAGAACTAGACCGAGGGACCAGATCGTCTCGCAGAGGACCCAGAAGAATGGATTTGCTGCCAAACCAGATTTAGCAAGATGACTTCTGTTCTTCTGCAGGGCAAAGTGGTTATCCATGTATAGGTAAAAGCTGTTAAATGTAACAAACCCCTCAGATTTTTCTTAGAAGAAATGTTTTAGAATTGATTAAAAAATATATATATCACTTTTAGACATGAGCAGCCTGATCTCTTCTGTTCTTTTCACATTGTAGTATCTTTCAAAGGTAGTTGTTGAAGATACAAGAGTCCATGTGGCCTCCTCATGGTTACAGACATTTGCTCTGCGTTTAAGACTAAATCTGCATGTTTTGCTTATGATAAAAGAAACACAGAAAAATAACAAATGTATTTTAACACAGAAGAATGTTAAATATGTTTCACTCGGTACTCATCAAAGTTGATAACTTGTACCAGTAGTTTTAAAAACTTGTCCCTAAAGCTCCTTAGAGGAGGGCTTGTAGTTTTTAACTAGCGCTCTAGGGAAGTGCCAAGAATATAAAAATGCACCTGAGCGTTAGAGCAACCACAAGGATTGATTCTAGGGAGAGAAAAAGAGCAGATACAGAGATAGAACACAAAAAACCTAAGTGACGTAAATATGGCTTCTGTCAGCCAGCAGAGCTTCACGCTAAGTCTCTTTTTGCTAATTAGGTATTTCTTCATGCTAATCTCATATGTGTACAGATTACCTGTCAGCTCAGTAGTGTCTTGATTTTTAGCCCCAAAAACATTTAATGTTATCACTCTAATAAAGAAAAAGCTATAGTAAAATATTAATAGTTATGTTGTAAATATTAGTTATTTCTGGTGGTATCAACAAATGGACTTGTTAATTGCAGTAACACATTAAGTTTTTTCTTAGCCTAATGTTCAGTATATTTAGCTGTGAGTTGGAAGAAAACATGAATTTTTTGCTGATGCAGTTTCCAGAGGTTGTTGGTTGCCAAACTTGATGTATTGCTGTATAATGGTGTTTGGTGCCTTGCGCTCAGCAGTGTAAGCACACCGTGGATTTAGGGGAGCAGTGTGCCTGTAACATAGTGTCCGTCTGCACTGCCACATCTGGGAAAGAAAGCTGTGGGGTTTACTGACTGGGGCAGAACTATGTCTGGGAATCATAGTAATGGCCACGTGAGAGTGGGCTCCCTGTGTACGGCTGTTACTGAATGCATGTTGCAGTCTTTTAATACTGCTGGAGTTCCAGGAGCTTTTACCAGTTGAGGGGCTGCAGATCTTGAGGCAACACACTGTTCTCCAAGATGTGTTCTACAGTTCATATCAAATTTTTCAATCACATCGTATTTATTCCCTCCCCTTTATTCTTTATAGGATTTTGAGCACTTTTTCAAGGGAAAACAAATTAAATTCATTGTGGCTTTCTTCTGGTTTCTTCTGCTTGCCATCTTTTGTCCTGCAAGTCTCTCCTTTCCTAGTACAACAGAAAGGTTTTAAGAGCTTTAAACTGTTTTGCTTTTACTCTAGCTCCATCTTATCTGCTGCTATCTTTTGCTCCCTTCCTTTCCCTCCCAATGCAAATATGCTTTAGTTGGTTTCTTTTTACACGCCATCTTTGGCCCCGTTTAATTTTTGAACTGCTGCCCCGTCTCCTTTTCATGTTGGAAGTCATTGAATGAGGTGTTTGCAGTCACTGTCTGAAGAGTATCTCCTCCAGGTTCATCCTGGGTCCTTTCCACGCTTGTCCTGACCCCTTGCACTCGGTATTTTCCCTTCCTCCTCTTTGTCCCGCCAGCTGCCTCTAGTACTGTTTACTAGACTTTTCTTTTTGAAATCTTGCTCTTTTTTGGCTTCTTTGACTGTTCTCTCCTCGTTCCCCTCCTGTCTTGTTAACTGGTTTTTCATTTGGAAAATGATCTTTCTGCTTTCAACTCTTTGTGAAGGTTTGCAGGACCCTGCGCTTGGTTTAACGCTCTCTTCCTCTCTACATCTTGTTTCTCAGTAATCAAATTTGCAAATAAACTATTGTATTTAAACTGGTGACTCACAGCATATACTGTGTGCTCTGCATCCAGTACCATCTGTCCCAGCTAAAACGTTGGCTTGTTTGACATCTTAAGATTGCGTAATTCTCATCTTAAGCTTAATGAGTCTAAAACAGAGCTCTTAATGTTTATTTCCACCCACTTCCTTTTTTTTGATGTCTGTGGACGCACGCTGGCATCCCGAGTGGTTATTGACAAGTAAATAGCTAGATGTTATAATTTATTCTTTCTTTAAAAATAGTCTGTAGAAAAGTTGTAATAAAAATGGCGGTAAAAGTGTTGGAACACTTTTGCAATCTCAAAGTTACGAAATAAGTTACATTTTCCTATGCAATATTAATTTTCCTGTTTGAATACACAAATAGATTTAATCTGGTTATGGGATCGCACGTGACGTTTTCTGTAGGCTTCTGCATGGGACTAGTGTTTTGTGATGTCTGAATGAATCCATATGAATTTCCCCCCCCCCCTTTTTAAAGTAAAGTGATAGTTAATGATGTGTGCTTCACTTTGTTGCCGTGTAGTTCATGAGTACGTAAGTGCGTACGGAAGGATTGTACTTATTCCAGTGAAGAGTGTGGACACATTGACCATGTGCTTCATTCACAGAGGATAAAAATAAGTACTGAGCAGCTGGTTTATTACAAAAACCTGTAAACTTATAGAACTGTAGGGCAGGAATCCCATGGAAGTGAAGAACGTGTGATATTTTACTTTAAGATTTACAGAAGCAAAGGAAAAATTATGTGAACAGTCATAACATTGGCATTTCTGACTTGTTCACTGTGCATTCTTTTAAAGCAATGTATTGTGTAGGAAAGTTATGTGACTTAGGTAATAAAAGCGTATTTAATTATGCCATTTGTTTAACTTTAACATCTAGCAAATTGTTTTTAATTGCATATGACTTCCTTCTTTTAATTCCAACTATTTCATGGGAAAACTTAGTATTGCAAATTTTTTGGACAGCAGTGTTTCCTCTTAGTGGGATAGACACACAAAATCCACTAGAAAACCATGTGTTTTGCGATCCTCTGAGATTTGCCTGAAGAAGGAAATGGCTTGACCTATTTCGTTGCTATGAAGTAAAAACATTCTTGTTCTTTTTTTTTTTTTTTGTTGTGAACATCTGTGTCACATTTATTTCATTACTTTCTGAGGTTCTTTAAACCCATTATTTGGTAATACAAAGTTTTATTTAAGGAAAATAAAGTGATGCATAGCTGCTTCCACGATTTCATTGAAGTTCTGATATCTGCTTATACACAGGTATGATATAAGTGGGTAGGTTTTCCAATGGACATGTTAAAAGGCAAACACAAACATTATCTAGTATTTACTAGAAAAAAAAGTATTTGACAAATTCAATAGGATCTCATGGATCCTAGGAGGAAATGTTCCTTAGCAGGAAATGTTGTATGCTGGAAGCTTGTGAAATCTAAATAGAATCTCATCTAGGATATGGAGTGCTGAAGATCTTTGATCTATTTTCTCAACAGGTTGGGCTTCTTGGCATGGTTTTACTAATTAGCCTCATTTTCAGATGTTCTGTTTATTGTAAAAAGAAATGGTTACCCTATGCCAGCTGTATGGAAGAACTGTGAAACTGGTATGTTATTTAGCAACCCAATGGAAATTGTACCAACAAGGATAGATTTTACTGTAAGACTATTAAGTAACAGTTCTGAATTCCATAAGAAAATTCTTCAGCAAGAATTGGAGCTCTGTTCATTTGCGAAAGCTGAGTCTGATTTCAAGCCTGGCTTTCGCTGTCATGGCCAAGGGCTCCGTTGTATTTGGAGGAGCTGCCGCTGTTCTTTGCAGATGTGGGCCCTTAATATGAAAGGAGATACTGTTGTTGATTTTTAGATGAAACACCTTGAGTTTCTTAATTTTCACACGGCTTTTTTGTTTTGTTATGAAATTCAAGTCTCTCAGGTTATGGAAGAGGCTGAACAATAACTCTGGGAATTAATTTTCGTGGCTCTTCTACCCAGCTACTGGTTCTCATGCAGCTTGTAGGAATATCTTCTCCTCAAGTCAAATGAGATTGAAATTGAGCGCTACGCCGGGCGTACTTTGGTGGAAGGAGTTGATGGGTAGGAAAAGAAATATGTCTAATCTCTTGTGCTCACTCTCGTTCTCACACACATGCATGCTCAAAAAAAGGCTGAAAAAATTGGCATGTGCAAGTAGGGGAACTGCCTCTTACTGTTTTCTCTTGGAGGAACTGTGAGATGTAATCATTTAATGAGTCACCCCTACGTTTTTATACAACCGCCTCGTTAATAGTCATTGTAACTTCTAGACTGGAGATGTGTAATTTTTTTAAATTTTATTAACTATCTGATTCATATTGCAGAATACCATTCAGGTTGTTTTCTTGTTAAATTCCAAGTATTCAAGAGTCTTTATTTGCTGTTACATTTTTGCTTTCATGTACTGTAGATATCATGTTCCTTAATAAGATCCTTGTTTAGCTCATAAGCAGCAATGTCTCTAGGGTCGAATTCTGACATAAACAGATCCTGTTGCCTTACTACAAGGGAGGGGAGTTCTCAAAAGGGACGTTTGTAATTGCATTACATATTATAAAATAAGGCATTATTGTTGCTTGAAGCAGTATTTCTTATATTCAGTAGCCAGATTCCAGATAATTTTTTTTTTTCTTTCTTGCTCATGTGGGTTTGGACTAATGAACTTCCTGTTCAGTCATTCTAAGCACACCAAGGAGGAATTTTCCCACCAGGCTTGTTACTCTGTTTGAGTACAACTTTGACCACTTGCAAATGCAATTTTTGAACTTGTAAAGCTGCTGCATGTTTTTGTTTCAGTATCTCATAACTGGCCGGCTAGAGGATGTGGAGGAGAGTTTTCCCAGGAAATTGAGTTTGAACCAAGTGGCTGTAGGAAGAGATGGTGACTCTGTTATGGAGAAACTCTGTTCCTTGGGCAGATCCTTGCAAGTTAAATGCATTCTCTGACCATGAAACTCCTAATGCTTACAGGAGAGGGGCTTGGTCCTGCGTAGGACCATTCTGAGTCCTTCTTGGGAAGACCAAGTGGGCCTGACCCCTTTCTTGTACACATAAAGTGCTCAGCTGTCTCTGGTTGCCCACGCAGGAGCTGCCGTGGGAACCGTGCAGGCTGATGATCCGTTACAATAGATCTATGGACCCGATGGTGTGGGGTAGGTGAATGTGTGTCTATATACTGCTTTGTGGTTCTCCCTTGTTTCTTATTTTTGGTTCTAATTTTTTAAATTTCTTTTTTCATTCTTTTCTTCTTTTAACTGAGAGGGTTTTTCTTGTGAGCCACCCAAACCAAACACTTAATATTTGAGGAGTATACCTTCAGGAGCCTCTGTCAGTCTGAAGTAATCCTTGGTTTAGTCTTGCATTTTGTAAACCCGGTACATGCAATTCGGGGAAAACTCATTTTTCATGTGGCGTCTATTGCGTAAATGCCTAAGTGGGTAGTCTTATTATGGAAGTATATGCTTATAGTCTCAAAAGTTACTTTATTTTATAGAACTTTACTATTATTTAACTTGCTTTTCTGTAAGTCAGTTTTGACCTACTGTACCACCCTTGTAGTTATTAAAATTATCATATCATGTACTTGCAATATTTTTAAGCGCTATCCAGCATTCATCTGGGGACACGGAGAATATCTGTGCTTGTTTTCCCACCATCTTTTACAGTTTGCACTGCTGTTCCTGAACTGCAGTTTGTATAGAAACTCTCTCCTCAGTGGAAGTTGAAACTGGTAGCCAAGATTAGTCAGAGGCAGAGTTTAGAGAAATGACTGTTGTGTCGTTTGCAGTCACAGAAGGGAGAGATTAAAAGGTTTCAGGTATGTCACTAGGTGGTTCTTCGCGTGGGTGTTGCTGATTAATTCTGCAATCTGGGAATCTCAGGCTGGGTCTTAAGCCTATCTTCTGTGTGTTACACGGGGTCAGCCTTTCTAGGCAGCTTGTGACATTGGAGTTTGCTGTAGATGGTTTAGCAAGGACAGATAAATGAAGCGTATGGAGTTGATTATTTTTTTGGCTATAGGAAGTGCATTTTTGTGCATTAAATATAGTAACTTTCTTTTTTTAAGTATCTGAGAGGAACCTTCCCCACTCCCAATGATGATTTTAAAAAATCAAAATACATGTAACTCTCTCATTTTGTGCAATGTAAGTTGGAAAGACTGCAATGTTTAGTCTTGGTCTTCTACCAATAAATGCCATAGTATCACATGAATATTTTAAAAGACTAGGTGATATTTTATAAGAGCAAACATAAAAAGAAGACTAGTTTAAGTCCTTCTGCTGTGAATTCACTGATACCCAAACTAAAAAGAGTATATGTCACGTTATTGTTCTTATTTTGCTGAAAACTTATTTTCCTTTTGTGTCTTATACCTGTGTTGTAAGCCTGAAAAAGTAACATGTGTTATGAAGGAGAAAGGTTGGGTGAAATTGGTAATCCAAATTAAATACAAATAATACTCTAAAGTTTATGGAGCCTGTGGGTGGGTGGACTTGGCAGATATATCCATTGTGGTATGTTAGACTTGAAAGACCATATGGAGATGATTATTTTCTGGCATGTTGTAGTAAAGGTTTTTGAAGAAGGAATTTTTAAAGTATTTTTATTTTTTTTTAGAAACGGGATGAAAAGTAGGAAGAATAACTTCAGTTTGCATTGAGTAGTAAAATAGTTTGTTGTAGTAGCATATGGAAAAACAATTTATTCAAAGGTAAGCTGCTAAAAGACGCTCTCCTGCTGTTTTCCTATTGGCTCGTTTGTTTTCTGAAGGCAGCCAGAGATCCTGTGCAGCTGGGACTAATACAGGATCCAGCTGTAACTTTTTTATTGTTGTTCAGATGTCCGGTGATGGTCAAATCTAAGTTATTGTGTGGAAATTCAGTAAAGGAAAAGGGTAGGGTGGGAAAAAAGTGACTCTCTATAAAAATATTCCAGTAAAAGCAACAGGAACTAGGAGTATCCATTTCAGAACTCTGCCATAAATCCCATCCTGAAATACTTAAACGCCTTCAGATTTTGCTGTAGACTTTAAGTCATCTAAGAGTTCTTGGTTTATTTTTTAAACAGAAATGAAGATAGCTGATTGGAGTGGGAAGGTGGCTGTTCCTGTGGGTTACTTATGGAAGAAGATACCAGTTTCTCATTCATAGTACGAGGTTTTAGTTAAAACAATATTCTTTACTCTCTTTAAAGTACTGGTACAATGTGTCATGCTACAACATGGAGTATATACAACATTTTTTATTCTACTAATTTCACTTAGGCTGTGTTTCGCTAGTCTTTGTCTTACAGAGCCTGAGTCTGTAGGGAGGGGAGAAGCCTAATATTTTTCTGTAGTTTGGTTTACCTTTGGTATATTTGGTGCTTCCAACTCTATAGATGATGCCTTGGACTGAGATTAAACAAAATAAGAAAGCGATACAACAGGTGTATGGAATGGTGAGAATACTTGATGATGATCAAAATACTGCATCCTTTTTTCCTTCAAAACAGCTTTGGTTTTTTTCCTTGTTAAAAGGGTCATATTTCTCAAGTTTCGTTATAATTGTAGCCAGTCATTCTGTTTCTTAGTTACTTGAGACCAGCGATGCTAGTGTGGAAATGGATCCTTCTGCGTCCTTTCCAAATCTTCCTTCCAAACTTAGCTTGCTGATGGAGTCCGTCAAATGGCTACCTGACTTTCAGAATTCTTTTACTCCTAGTCTTTAATTTTGAATGCTGTTACTCAATCAGTTTGTAATTATGCTGGTCTAATTTAATAAGTTTAATAACAATACTATACAAATTATAAGTCCTAATTGACTGGAAGAGCTAGCTTGAAATACTGTAAGTTATTTCCATTACTAGTGGCAGTGACGGGAATTTTAAGACATAACTACTGTCTTGAGCATTACCCTGTGCAGTATGAATACATTCCTTTCCAGGTGCCTTAACTGGTTGTTGATAGTAATTTTTTTATTGGGGTAAAAAAAAAAGGGGGAGGGGGAAGGAGAGGAGGGAAGGAAAAAAAGGTGAAAGATTTGTGGTCGGTCTGTGGGCTGCCGGAGAGCCTGGCGTTTTGCCCCACAGTGCTGGAACATAACAGCAACAACAATTTACTTTCCTTCCTGAGCTAGTAGGAGCTGATCTGTGACTTCAAAGAGGAAATGAAATGTCGACAAAATTGTGCTTGGAAGGCAAAATACTTCTAACACAAATCAATTACAGTGCAAAGATATCTATGATGTCCACATAGCAATGTAAAATGGAATAACTTTTTTGGAGTTCTCAAACATGGTGACCAATGCCAATTGTAAGAATGAGGGAGTTTTGTTTCGGTGGCAGGACTGCTGCAGTCTATGATAGTAACAGTTGATACTATTTGCATGGTGAATTAATTAATTAATTCCCTGTCAATGTGTTTTATAAACCTGCTGCCATATTTATTTATTTTTTTTTTTAAATTGGCAGCTGTTTCTTTTTCTTCTGTTTATCTAAGCAAATGATGACACTCAGTTTTCTCTGTTACTGCACTGGGTGATGTGTATTGTGTACCATGTTTGGGCTTTGGTTGGATTGTATCCTCTCCCAAACACTCTTGTGTTTTATCCTCTTTTTATTTTATCTTCTTTTTTAATACAGTATTGTAAATTAATACAAGGCAAATAATTTGCGTTCCCTCTTTTTTTTTGACAGTGCAGTGATTAAATAAGCAGTACTGCTTAATTTTATCCTTCTTTTGCAAGAATGGTAGTCAAAGTTCTTCCAGTTTTTAAGGGTTATGATCTTATCTGAATTGTGAAGAGCCTAAAGGAGTCTCTTTCAATTTAATTGTCTTCTTGAAGTGCAGGTCAACTTACAGTGCATTTTGCAAAATTGGCTGTACGTAGACTCTGCCAATGTCAAAGACCATTAAAATAGAGCAAACAGAATAAGAAACTTTGCTTATGGATTTGCTTTAAGATGCTTTGGCCCTATTCATGATATAGTGTAAGGAAAATCCAGAAAATATTTATGGCTTGAGAATAAAATCTGCCAGCTAAATTGAAGAAAGTGGTATGATAATATCTTGCATCTTTGAGAGAGAGAACACTGCATTTCAGCCGTGGCTGCATTGTATTTTTCTCTGGAGCTCATGTAGACTCAAGAGATGATTTTCTAATATGACGGGAGAACATCAAAAGGTCCTGCTCACATTTGAGAAATAACAGTATGACAATTCTAGCAAAGTTTTGGCTTTTCACTACCTCATTTTACATTTTGAAGAAAGGGTTTCCTGTTGAACAAACACATGTTAGCCTGATAGCGTTTTCCTGTATTTGAATTGTGAACAGTCAAATGACTCAAAAAAATTTATGTTATAGTAGATACAGGGTTTTAACATAGAATATGTGCATACAATAAATCTATTCAACTAATCAGTCTGCTTCCTTTCCCTCCCACTCCCTTGCAGCTGGAAGTTCATCAGCTTCTGCTGCTATATCTAGCTTCCTCTCGAGACTTTCTGAAAAAGAGTTAACAGTGGTGGCAGGCATTAATGAACAATGTCGTGATTATATTCTGCGGGTCTGTATAAGTTGTCATTTTCCATTGCTACTAGTTCTTATGGAAACTATGTCATCTATTTAGTATGAGCACATTATGTGTGCCATGCAAAGTTATATGCTGCGGTATTTAGTGAAAGCATGTACATCATCATTAAATCAGTAGAAAATGTTTTTATATTTCATTTGTGACCAATCTGGCATTTAAAATGGAAAATGTATGATACGATTTTATTTTCGTAAGTTCTTAGCTAGGATAATGCAGGATGGCTAGACTTCCATTGATAGCTAGTAAGTAATTAATTATGCTTTGAGGTTCTTTAGTGTATGGTAGAACATTTTTTTTAAGGTACAACTGTGGAAGAATTCAGGAAAAAGAAAAATTAGATGCTTCCATTTGTTTTAACAGTTGTAAACTTTCATAATATTCAAATACTTGTAGTCAGGTCTAATGGAATCTAACAGCCTGATTAAAAACTTGTATAACAGGGATTTTTGTTGACCTTAGGGTTTTTTTGTTTTTTTTTTTTTTTTGGAAGGCTGCTAATGTATTTTTTCAGAACTAGCTTCTGGACGTTTAGAGATACTGGCTAAACATCTGCAGCCTCAGCTGGGTATGGCACTCAGGTGTTCTGGTTGAGCTTCAAATACTTCAACAAAGTTTTAAGGTCCAATTTATCAAGATATTGAAGAGATGGGAGGACAGATGCTGTAATTGAAGACTATCTTAGAACTAGTTTTTGTGTAATTTTGAAGTGGACTGTAGACTGCTGCCTTTCTAGGTGTATGCTGTCAGGACTAGATGATTGTTGGTGACAGAAATCTATGCTTAATAGCACCACCAATTTTACTACCAACCGCTTTTCTCAGTGGTTGAGAAATGCTTAAAACAATAAAGAGTTTATCTGTGAATGGTATTCTCCAGGTGTTTGTTACTTATTGCTGTATTGTCCATGTTTGTGAAATAGGGAAGAATCTCTGAACTGCTTTGACAAGTTTTCTCACGACTTATTGCACGAGCTGCGTCGTCAGAGTTGCAGCCACTGTTGCTACAGACCACTTAACAGAACTTACAGCTCGGTATTTCTGGTTGCCTTACGGCAAATTTAGGATGATTGCACGTGTGTTAGTACGAGTCAGATTTTTTTCAGCCTTATACAAAGTTAGTCTTTGTATAGTGAAAGTTTGTGCCAGGTAGAGCGCTGCTCTGAAGAACAGACTGCCTCTTTGGAAACGTGCTTAGCAGAGGCCACGTATAACCACATTGTGTGTGAATCCGCTGTCAGCAGGTAGAAAAATCGTGATTTGCTGTAGGTTTTACTTACTTAGGAGGTGATATCTTCTGTTGTTACCTTTTGTGTCATGTTGAGGGGTAGCAGAACTGAAGCGTTTGGTCCCACTCAATTGCTTCCCAGTCAACAAAAATGTTTCCTATTTGAGCATGGCAGGATGAAGTGGAAGTCTGAGAAAGAATGTTTATTAATAGGAGCAGCAGGAGCTGGTGGTCTTAAAAAGAGGTTGAGGATTGAATCCCAGTTAGTTGCTTGAAGTTTTTAAATCTATTCATTTGCAGAGAAAATGCTGAATTTTATATGCTGTAATTAAGACATCAAGAGTAATAAAACTAAATTGCTTAGATCTTTGAAGTTGTAGGGATATGACTTTTTTGCTTGTTAAGTATTTGGCTGAGAAAAAATGATTACATTATTAGAAAATGAAGTACAAAAGATTATATGTTCAGATTATTTTTTCACTGATCTCTGGAAGGAATGCAGTGATTTTGCCAATATCAGGCAGAAAAAACAGCTTAGAAAGGGCAATGTAGTATTTTAGCAGATCTGGCTGAAACTGTTAGGGAAAGTTTAAATAGGAGGAATGCATTTATTCAAATGAGTTCTTGATCAGAATGCCAGAAGGTCTGCTTGGAGTATGAAAAATCTCTTTTTGTAACATAGACCTTACCTCTGTATTTACAAGGATTCAAGCGTGTGCTGAATGTGCTCTATTTTGGAAGTGTGGTGAGCCAGGTTTGGTGTGAACTGTCGATGGTCTTTTGCCAGGCACGGAATGGGAGACCAGGGGTTGGACCTTGCGGTAAGTGGATCCGTCCAGCAAACTTCTTATCAGAGCACCAGATAAAAAGCTCTTTTGTATCTGGATTAGTGACCTGTCAAGCTGATTGTCTCATAGTGTGATGGCAACCAACAATTCACAAAAGCTAAATCTGAATCTGAGGAATCTGAAAATACTTTGAGGTCTTAAACTAAGCCTTACTATTCCTTTGCTAACAAATCCATGAATAAATTCTGACCTCTCTTGGTGCCCTCTCAGGCTGCAGGGCAAGCGGCCGATGGGCCTGTTGGTGTCATAGCAAGGAGATGGAGCAATTCATGCCCGAGATGGCCAAGGAGCAAAATACTGCGTTGCCTATAGTGCGTTTCCCTCCAAGTGCCGCGCTTGGCAGTTTCCATAGCAGGTATCGGGGTTACTTTTTTGGTGGAGACTGCAGGTGCTTTGAAGGCTTACACAGCGCTGGGCGTCATGTTGTGCACAGCACTGTGCGTCTGCGGATTCATCTTGTTCTGGTGGAAGGTAAACGCCGCTGGAGCAGTCGCTTGGTAGGTGAGAGTCCTGTATGGCGCTCTGTAGTTGCCTTTTGGAGATGTTCTTCAGAGAACGGGATTGCTTTCAAATCCAGCCGTTGTTCTACCTCCTCCTGCGTGCAACTGATCTTGGAAAATGAATAAATAGAAAGCTTCTGCAATAAATACTGCTTCTGAAATCTAACTCCAGAGCCGTGGCAGGCAGGGATGGGGGAAGGGCAAAGATGAACTTTGCCTTGCTTTTTCTGAAAACTGGATTTGTGTGCTTTAGAAACAGCCAGCAATCCTAAGTAACTGGCTAATGCTCTGCACTAATGAGTGAAGCAGCTCCGTTGTTGCCAGGAGTAGAGGTTACTGGAAATTTGTGACGGAAAGGCTGTCTGAGCCCCGCGTGCTTTGCTGGGAGCACGGTAGGTCTGATGGGCTGTGCCTGAACCTGGAGCAGCGTTTGAGGGCATTGCTGGCAGGCAGCTGCGGGGGCCAGGCTTCAGGACCCCCCCTGCAGCTGCTCAGCGACATTCCTCTCAATTTTCCATGCTGCTACTCAAAATGGATCCGACAGGAATGTCTGCTACTATGCTGCTGTGTTTGCTTTTTCGAGTCTTTTTTCCAGGGTCTATCCTAGGAGGAAACGTAGGTGCGTGCCAGCCAGCCACACGCGCTCGCCGGTGACTGGCGGTGCTGTGGGGAACACGGCTGTTCGCTAAGGGCAAAGCTGAAACACTGATACCATTTTATTTATTTTTTTCCTTCTCATAACATCATTTCAAAAGCTGAGGGGATCAGCGTGTTCTTGTTTGCCTCTTCCTTTCCCAAGAGATGATGAAACGATCTCTGCGTTGGGGAGGAGTTGTCCCATCGGAGATGGTTGTGTCCTGGAGCTGGCAGCAGTCTGGCTGGGCAGCAGGACATCTGTGGTCAGTCCGGCCGTCCACAGGGTCAGCTGGGTGTTGTGTGCCAGCGGGAGATGGAGGTCCCCGCTCTCCTTTTCGTCCACACATGCTCCTTGGACTGTTGGGAGGGAGAGAGCCCTGTCCCGGTTGACAAGGAAAAGGAGTCGACAGAGGTGCTTTGCTCTCCCATCGGTAGTTTAAACTTTGCCTCGCGCTCCGCAGAGTTGCTTGGAATCATCCCAGAGCCTCTGAGGTGAACACGGAGCCAAATCCTGGTCAGTGGCAGCAGTAGTTCAAGCAGCTTCCTAGTCTGTATGGGCTGCCACTCATTCGATGTGCTTTCCACGGGCAGTCTGTGCCGATTTCCCTCCCATTATGGTCAGCCGAAGGGTACCCACAGGACCACTTCTGCACCCCTAGAGCAGGGAGACTTTGGTGGTGATTGATGGACTGGAGGTGGTCCAGTGCTAACTGCTTCCCATTTTACGTGAAAAGGGAATGTAGTATAACTCACAAAGGTGGATATTCTTTGCCAATTTTCTGACCTGGATTTGAACTAGATAATGTCTGCGTATTATACGGCATGATGTCAGTCTGCTGAAGACTTAGTGGAAATCTGTTGAAGCTTGCTTACCTGAAGTTTTGAAGTTTTGTCATCTTGCAGTTGTTTAGAACGCGAGCGTGTTTTAGTTACTGTCAGCATTGCCTGTATGCTTGGCTCAATCAGAAGTGAACTGTGCTGTTGTAGAAATTAGTCTTGGGACCAGCCACTCCCTTTCCATCCCATTCTTTGTGTAATTCTGTGTAGTAACACACTACACTTCTATCGGGCATAATCAGAAGTGTCCTACGTGAAAGGGTACGTGCTGCTTCTATTCTGTGGCTTAAAAGATCTTACTCTTGGAAAGCTATTCCATCTACACTTTTTAATTTCAGAATTTTCTCTTCCTGCTGCAGGGAAGCAAAATCCACTGCTCTTTTGCTGCCCTTTCTCTACACTGGAATGAATGAAGGGTTTCAGTTAAATACGTGGTATCTTTAATGTGTCGCTTGGCTATGCCGTGCTTACTTGGCATGGTGACCTGTTCCCTTCAGCTCCTAGATGGGGCTGAGGGGGAGCCCCGATTTCCTTCCCAAGACTCCCACTGCAAAATTGGCTGCTGTTCTGTGCTGCGAGGGGACCCGTTATTTGCTATCAGCTGTCACCCGTGGTCTCTCCTGGCGTTATTGCTGGATCACTCTCTCACTCGGGGGTGCTAAAATTTCTTGTGACCTGGATCTTGCTATGAAAGTCAACAAAAGAAATTCAGAATTTGCAGACTCATACTCTATAAAGCCTAAATTTTGTTTTAATGCTTACTGTAAGGTAGTATACTGTGAGCATATGCTTTCATATGCAAACATCAGAGAAAATTTGACTTCAGTTGTGGCGCTAAGTAACCTACTTATTTGTTTCTCTGGTTTTGCACGTATGAGTGCTCCATAGGGAGAAAATTTTTACTGAGTTCTCCCAAAATTGTTTGTCTGTGAGATTCTGCCTTGCAGCATACATATTGAGGGGGGGAAATAATTTGATTTTGTTTGACAGTGTTTTGTTGTTCTGATGCAGTGCAAAGAAAAAGCTTGAGGCCTCTTATTTTTGGAAGGGCAGTATCTGTATTTATACTGGTGGCGTTACTACCCAAAGCTGATTCTGATCACCCCTCCCCATTATTTGCTGCGGGAAAAAGAAGTCAGATGCAGTCATTTTGTTAAAAAGCTGAAAGCCAAGTAAGAAAATTTTTAAGGCGATGTAAATGCACCACTGTTCCTAAAACAGCAAGACAGTGCAAGATTGTGCATTTTTACTTATGGTGCTTGGCACTGCAAGGTATTACATTTGTCCCACATCACTTCGATGTTACTGTTTTCCCTGTTGAAAGAGGACTGATGCTGAGACGATAGTGTAAGTGACAGCATATAGCTACAACGCTGTAATCAGAATGATGGTTTGCCAGATTTCTTGAACAGTAATTGATGCTACTGAAGGCATGTATTATCTTGGATAGTGTTTCCTCTATCTGTGCTAATCTGTTCATAATGCTCCCCAAAACACATACCACTGCAGTGTGACCAACATCTCCCTTCAGAATTTCCACATTAGCTAGCAGAAATTTTTTCTGTGCTTCTTAAATATGCGTGGCCACGCATATTTTAACACTTTATATTATTAATGTGAGTATTAATGTATTTGGGTAAGAGACTTAGAATGTTAAGTTAAACTCAGCTTTCTTTTCATATTTAGTTATTTGTATTTACATGTTTCAGAAAGAAAAAGTTGGCTTAGAAGCATCTTCTGATCTTGAAGCAAGAGTAGAGCGACTTCAAAAGAAAAATGCTTCTAAAAGGAAATCCACGCTTATCTATTTTTAATATCAGGTTGAACTACTTTTAGGATTTAGGGAACGCAGCCTGTAAGGGTGAGGGTCTGGGCCGAGCTGAACTGGTTTTGGGCTGGCTGAGGTGGAGGGGGTTGCTGTCCCCTGAGCCCCCCTGCTGCCGTGGCTTCTGCTGCGCCTGTCGCATTGGCTCCGGCAGCTCTGTGATCCCCCAGTGAAGCCATTTGGCCAGCTGAATGGGCACAAAACAAACCCAGAAGAAACAGGATCCGGGCTGGACGGCGTGTCCGGGGACAGCCAGTGGCACGGCGGTGCAGGGACACGCGGGAGCCGGTACCAACTCGCCGCCCATGATGTCTCGCTCGGGGCTGGTCCCTGGGTGGTTTTGCTTCTTTCTCCCCAAGTAATGCGCCTTTATTTGCTTGAAGGTGGTTTTTTTGCTTTGTTGTTGCAAAAGACTTGGCTTCCTAATGGAAATACATAAAAATGATGAAATAAGATACGTTATTGAATATAGGATGTAAAGGAGGTAAATAAAATGTAATTGTGGCCTTCAGTACTGCTTGTTCGTAAAAATAACAGAGCACGGACAGTGGAAAAGAAATACCCATGACCTTAAGCACATACTGTTTTCAGATGGCAAGTACCTGTGACTGGCGTAATTTGGAGGCAGAAGGCAGAGCAGGTGCCCCAGTTCGTTCTGCGGGTGTACCCCTGTGGAAGGAGAGGTGTGGCGGCTGCTGCGCGCTGCCTGTTCCTGTGTCGATGCTGGCGGTGGTGGGGTCAGCAGCCTCCGCCGCGCGGTGCGAGGCCTTCGCGCTCTTCAGGGCACAGCTGCGGTCACTCGCGTTGTCTACATTCACGGTCGCAGGGACGCAGGCGCTGCGGCCATTTGCTGCTGGCCCCTGTCCTGCCGGGGTGGGCGCTGCGTTGGCGGTGGTTGGTGCCGCGGCGGCAGGAGCAGGTCTGCGGGAGCTGCACTCTGCTCTCTGACACCTGAAAACAAACGGTTTTTGGGAGGCAGGTAAAATGCACGGGCTGGATATTTGTTTCCCCTCCAAATCGGTGTTATCTGGACCCTGATTTTGCACAATTTTGGAACTGCCTACTTTGTGCTTGACTAGCGATGTTAACACTGATTAAATTATGCATGGCTGTTTCTGACCATGCATAATCCTGCCTTATTTGAAGCAATTCTTATGGATTATAATAAATACTGTTTGTTTTTTACAAGAAATTATTTCATACTTGGCCGTGCAGTTACCCTGCTGTTTGTTTTCTGTACAGAATAAAAATGTATTTCATATTTCCAATTTTTTATGCTTTTGTTTGTTCTTTCAAGAAAAACTATGATGAATGTGAATCACTGTTATAATTAAACCTACCTTGCAGTGGAAGTAAAAATAAATAAAATAAAAAATCTTTAAGATTTAGTGGGTCATGTCAGAGGGAAACTGTTTCCCTCTATATTCCTGAAAACCTATTTCTATGTGGTAATAGGGTTAATATTGTTAGGCCTTTTTTCCTCCGCATATCATTACAGCCCAAAAGGACAATATCTTCCCGGATGAGTTGCCTGTGAAGTATCTCCTTATCCTGGGGTGAAAAACATTCTCAGGAACACTGTGTAGCAGTGCGATCCCCTGCAGCTGAACAAGGTGAACCATGGCTCTTGAGTTTGAGGTTCTCTGCAGGGTTTGGCCACTAATGCGCCTTCTGGCCACCACGTCCCTCGTGACTGAAGACTCAAAATAACTCTGCAAGACATGGACCCGGTCCGAAATTCCTCCTACTGCTGACTGGTAATTTCTGTGTGTGAAAGGATGTTCTGTACAGGATTATTTTCCCTCTTAATGGGAAGTGCCATTGCTCTGATGCTGGAACACGTTCAGTGGTGACTGAACAGCAAAGGTTAACGCAGTGAGGTAGTTAAAAGAAGGAAGGAACCAAATCCAGCTAGGTTTACTGACTGAATTAAATGCAGGTACAGTTTGGTTTTGCACTGTGAGATAAATCTATTTGGGAGGATGTCCTCCCACAAAAACTTCTGTGGAATTTTTAATAGCCACAAGTGGTCACAGCTTTGTTTATACAGCTCGTCTGAAAGCTGGAAAATGTTCCTGTAATTAAGTTTAAAAAAAGGGAGCATGTAGGGGGAAAGGCAGAGAGACGAGCCTGAGAATATCCGTTGAGGCAAATGTCCTGAGACAATCAGATTTGTTCTCAGAGATGAATGTGTATTATTTTAAAGGCCAGAAGAAACACATCTACCCATTTGGTGTATGGGCGAGGATAGGTTTGTTTTGTTTTAAGCCTTGTGTTGTGTAAATATCTTTACACTTGCAAGATGTTTCAATTGCAGCGAAATTAAATTCTATGTAATTGTTCTTTGCCTGGCATGGAAATACTTAAGACCACCAATTTGGGGCTGACATGGAAGAAGGAAAATATTTATCTTTATGAAACCGAAAAGTTAGTTGAGCAGTGAGAGTGAGGGAGTTGTGTTGCTTCGTAAGTGGGGTTACAGAATTAGTGTTTTATTTATCATTAGATATTGTTAGACGCCTGCTTTCTGCTGCCTGTGGGTTGTTTTCCTGTGCCGTCTTGGGAGACTGAACTCTGAAGTCAGTTGAAGTGGTGGAGTGAGATTGCGTTACACCTTGGCTGGTGACTGCTGATCGAAAGGCTAATAAGCAAAAAACAAATCTAAACACGGGAATTTTGGTTCATATAATAGCATTGGAGAGCTAGAAAGGATTGAATTTTTGCTACTTGAAAAAGATGACGGTATTGGGGTATGGACTTGGAAAGTACTAGATTTTTGTCTACTATTATGGGATTTGCTCCTAATTTTTGCTAACCCATGGGACTTTCTTTGCAAGTTGATCTGTTGCAGTTTTTTCTCAATCTGGAAAAGACTTTTTTTTTTTGGTGCCTGCTTGCTCAAAAATGCTTCTTATGTCTTCATAAATGTCAGAGTTGTGGACTTATGCTCTTGTTTGGATACTGTATGTGTGTTGTCAGTAGTGGAAAATTATTTAAGAGAGTGACATCACAACTGCGGGACAACACACTGATTTCTGTGGCAAGCTACAGTTTGGGTTTTGTTTGTTTTTCTAACACATTTATTACCTGTATTAAAAGTGTGTATTCCAGTAAGTGGTTGTTTACAGGAAATTAATTTAAGTCCGTTTTGATCAGTCACAGTAATTGAACAGAGATAGGCCAATTGGAATATACTCAATTTTTTCTTTTTTTTTTATTTTCTGGTGGTAGTAGGGGTGGTATTACTAGCAACATATATGATGTTGTGGTTTACTGCTTGGCCAAGAATATAATTGGTAATGTCAAGAACTTTGTTCCTCTTAAATAAAATATCAGTAGGTATATTGACTTTCTATTTAGTAGTAGTTGAAATTCTGACATTTTAGAAAAAGGAAACGCTCTCCCTGTAAGCTAAAAGGTTTTCACACAAATGACTTACATTCGTACATTGTCTTTATTTGAAGATTAGAAGATAGCATGAAAGCATGCTGCAACTGCCGTTTGTTCACTATACTGAAATGCTTTTGTTCTTTTTTAGTATTTAAATGTTCACGCTAACTCCTCCCATCCTGTCTGCTTCGTGTTTAGAACTGGTGAAAGACAAATACTTGGAAATGGCTCAGAGAGGACAGCTAGAAAATTTGTCTTGCAGAACAAGTAGGTAATACGTGCTCTACGAGCTCTTCTGTCTGGAGGATTATGTGAACACAAGGTTAGAAAACGCAAAAGTGTTCTAGCTGCTGAAGTCAAAGAAGTGGCTTCTGAAAGGGGCCTCTCCAGGGCAGATCATCGCTTGTCATGTGTCTGCAGTATTTGCTGAGTACTGTAAAGATGTTTTAATGCTGTGTTGTTATTTTTTGGCTGGTTTTGATCTCCCTGCTTGCAATGAGTCTAACCTTGACGTCAAACATTTCAACTGTGGTTTTCAGATTTTTGAATAAATAAATTGAGTATTTTTCTTTTCAAACTGGAAATAATTCAAAGTGCTTGGTCCATTTTCTAAGAACACCTGGAGACCGTAGCTCCACAGGTTTGCTTCCTAAAGAAAATTCTTTTCAGGCTCTCGCTGTGGTCCCTGCATTGCAGGTTGTGTAAGGCACCTCACACTCGAGTTAGAAGGACTGATGGCCATTTGAGTCTATCACTGAGGAGGCGGTTTATCTATTTAGAAGTAGGATGTAGGATTTTTAATGTTTTCTAGGTGTTTTTGAATCATTAGGGATGAATGAAAAGCAAAGAATAATTGATGTAAAAAATACAGAGTAGATCCTTACTTTTCCTTACTTGTAAAGGAAAAGGTTTAAATAATGGTGGGTGCCCTTTTGTGTTTGTGATTCTGGGTTTTTTTTGGTGTTGTGTTGTTTTGTTTTGATTTGTGTTTTTTTGGTTTGGTGGTGTTTTTGTGTTTTTTTAGCTGCAGTTGACTATCTTCCACTCTTTCTTAACTTTCAGGTAAGGTAGGCGCATCCTTCAATGTTAATATTTCAAAAGCCTTCATTGAAATACAGAAATATTGTTCAATTTTGTTTTAAGACAGCGAATTGAAACAACAGGGACAATAGGCACAAGGTGATGCAGCCCCCTGGAGCAGACACCTCCAGCCCCTGAAGCTGCAGGCTGTAACACCCCATACAGTCTCTTAAGTATCTTTTTTTGGTGAGTTCATTTTCCCATTGATATGTTTTGTCATCAGCGTGAAGAGCAGCGCTGGAGGAGGGAGGCAGTGATGATAGACAACCAATAGAAGGATGAGAATAAGGCAAACAACATCAATATCCTGCACAGGTGCCAATTTATGGTGACAATAGGACAGTGCACTTGGGAGTCACCCTGACAAGTTGGTCATTCCCTCTCTGCCGGTAGCGTGAGTCGCAGTAAAATACTGACTGTACCAATAGTTTCTGGAAGCTGAGCAATACTGTTAAGCCCTGCTCAGTTGTATCCTGGTTCTTTTATTCTTCTCAAAAGATACTGGAATCTTTTGGCTCCAATACTAATACCATTATTTAAAAATGTTGCATTAATGTGCAGTTTTCTCTAAGTGCTGTCTTCTATGTGCTCTCCAAGTGCAGAATCTTCTTTTCCAGCAGACTTTTGTCTTGCATCTGGCAGATAATACTTGATGTTGTTCCTTAATGCAAAAGGGAGTCTGACTCCATTTAGTTTATTTCCTTTTTGTCTAAGAGCATCATTAATTATACTGTGAGGGTTGTTTCTGCTGCAGCTGTGATCAGAGGAAAGGGAAAAACACAGCAGACAGCCTTTGGGTGCTGTAGGAGAAGGACCAAGGTGGCCAATTTCTTTTCTTTGGTGGATTGCTTGAGCATAGAAAACTGTCACGATTTGTGTTGATTCCAAATAGCAATTTCCCTTGTTCTAGATATTCCAAACCTGTCCCAAGGAGCTTTCACTGCGCGGTAGTATAAGGGAGAAGAAACTGCAGTACCACTCACTGACTTTCTGCTTTGGGAAGAGTTTGTGATAGCACCTAATCCAGAGATTTTTTTTTTTAACTCGAAGAAAAATCAAGCACTGTCTGTGAATTCTCAATATTTAAGGCTTAAAGATCGTTTTCTGTTTGGGTTCTGATTAATATTTCCAGTTGCCAATGAAGGTGAGAGTTAGCAAAATGTCTGCTGTGGCAAAAAGTTAAAAAATTAAGAACTCTTACTAATAATGATGTTGCAAAATTTTAATCTAAATTCACCTACTGATGTAATATTGCAAAAATGCTTTAAGGACACTTGAGTGTACTTCCTAGCTAAGAGAGTGGTTGATTATACACAGTTTGCCTTTTTAATAGTCAACATTGGGTAACAGTCGTCTTTTTTTTTTTATTGTCAGTCCTCAGTTTGCTAACTGGAATATCTGTGGTACATGTATGTATATAGTGTGCATATAGCCATAAAATCTCTTGAGTTTTGATGGTTTAAGAGTATACATGTAAGACAAAGATGTGATGTAGGCACATGTATTTATAAGGTTTGATGTGAAAAGAATTTTACAGGTATTTGCATGCAAGGAATTTTTAGGAGTGAGTGAGTTTCTGATGAGATGAAGGGAAAAAGCAGGTAAACATATTGAAGCCTGGTATTCATTCAACAGGAGACTGTCATTTCCTAAACTGGAAGTAATTTAATCACGTTTGTATCTGGAGTAGTTAAATTAGATCATTTGCCGTAATTGCTTCATGTCTAACAAGGTCTGTTGCCATTTGGATTTTATGTTATGAGTTGAATCCTAAAAAGAAAGGAGCTTAACCACTGAATGTTGAAAATAATCAATCTATTTCATTATTAAGATTTGAACAGAGGCTGTGTTTCAAATGTGTCTTTAAAGATGTCCTGTCAAGCTGAACCTCTGCTTGCAATGTGTCGCTGCAGTCTGTTACACGTGTCTGCGACATAACGGAACTGCCTTGGCCGTCCCCAGTGACTGCATTTGTGTGTTGCTGGGGGGACAGAACCATTTCAATGTCTTAATAATTATTTTTGTTCTTGCATTTTACTGAGCTGGAAGGAAGAGCTGTTATCTAATTAAGGAGCTGTTTACAAGAATGTGTAGCATTAAAACTTGTTGCAGGATCATTGCAGAGGAGAGGAATATTTGTGGTTGGTGTCTGGTGCTGTACAAGTGAGTGAGAATAATATCTGTCCAAAGAAGTTTCTTGCTAGGGAAAATCTAACTGCTCAAGAAGAGCAGAGGTTTTGTGTGAGTGACTTCTGGGGTTTGCTGGTTGGCAGACAAAGCACGCAGGGGAAGGGGCGGCTGAGCCCTCGCCGTTACAGAAACACACATGCATCTCCACTAGCAAGGTGTTCTTACCAACAGCGTAGCATATGTGGTTTAGCATAGCCAAGGAGAGACCTAAAACTGACAGAAATACTTCAGACTCACTTAAATGACGTTGTACATAAGTTTGTGATACACTGTGTTAAATAACTGATTCTGACTGTGTATTTATTTGTATTTCCTACTGATGGGGAGTATGTGCTGTGAAGCATGGTGGTAGTATTGTACTTACCAGCATCTCTGCTCCACAGAGCAACCGGGTGAAGGGTACTGCTAAAATTCTGATCGTGTCTGAAATCAGCACCAGGATACACATCTGGGTAATGGGTTGTATAGAGATTTGGCTTTTTGCCCTGGTAGTCACAGAATCATAGTAATCGTAGAATGGTTTGGGTGACTTTTGAATCATAATTCATTTGCAGGAAGAATTTTGGTCTGTTACTGAAATAATTGGAATGATATCAGACTTGAATTTGGCAATTAAGCTGTAGAGCCAAATCTTACCATGTATTATATGATGACAAGTTCCCGTTGATTGTCTAGCTTTCTTTTGAAAGATAGTTTCTGTCCATAGTCAGTCATTTCATTACGTACAAGTAGAATTCCAATAAATTAGGTTTGGGTTTTGTTTGTTTGTTTGGTTGTTTTTGTTCTGAAAATGACCCCAGCTAAAAAAAAAAAAAAATCCCTCATGTTTCACATAAACTTACTTTTCTTAATCAGGTTTATTCAGTTTTGTGTGATGAGGTGTTTGCAAATGCTAAAAGACTGTACATTTTGCTCTATTTCAGTGCCTGATGACCTCTCCATAGAAGAAAGAGAAGAGCTTTTAAATATTCGTCGCAGGAAAAAAGAACTAATTGATGATATTGAGGTAATTGATTTATCTGTAAAGATCCTTAGCAGACTGCTTCAGTAGATTAAGTTGCAGTAAACTGCATACCTGGGTATGAATTGCAGGTAATGTTTTTGAAAGCATATTTTGAAATGGCTTCAGCTAAATCTTACTAATAATGAATAGGATTTATGCATCATTTGTGTGCTTCTAAAAATGCTAACTTCTGTATTTATGTAATACGGTATGTGCATATGTACACATTCGAGTTGTATAATCAAGAACTCATTAAGCAGCAGATTTGCATACAGGACATGAGTGAGTGAGAAATCGGGGAAAGAAATCTTCTATCAAAATTGGTAATGGCAGTTTGGTCTTGATGCTCTGACACGAGCACACGCTGGGAGTTCAGATCCATGTGTTTAACAGTTACTCAGTTGTGGTAAAATCTTTAAGCTAAATATGTAAGGAAGCCGTAAATTTTATCACTTTTCTTCAGGTGAATAGCAAATATTAGAAAATAAAACCTAATTGATTGTATTAATATGTGATAGATGATTTCAAAAAGTGCTCTAATGTAGGTTGACATATTGTCCTTCCTTCTTTTGGCAGAGACTAAAATTTGAAATTGCTGAGGTTATGACAGAAATTGATAATCTGACTAGTGTAGAAGAAAGGTAAGTAATGGTAACATACGGATGTGATTCGGGAAGACCTTGGAACAGGTCTTCTGGGAACAGCAAATAAAAATAGCTTTATCATGCTAAACAAACATTGGAGCGCCTTTATTCAGTCTGTTATAAAGTCTCCAAAGCCTGACTTTATCCTGTTTAGCTGTGTCATTTGTTTGGATGGAGAATATGTTGGTTAGAATGTAATATTTCAGACTGTCCAATTGGTAATGATCCAGTTCTCTGAGACTGCAGTCACCTGAAATAATTTAAAATAGTAACATAATTCCCCCCCCCCCCCCCCCCCCCCCTCCCCCCCCCCCCCCCCCCCCCCCCCCCCCCCGCAAAGGTGAATGTCTTGTATTTGTAATAGAAAATACAAAGTAACCAAGATAGAAATTAAAAAAAGCTCATCCAAAAGCTGTTGTTTTTGTAAAAGAGCAACTGATAACTGCTGGTTGTTTCTTCTTTTTCTCCATGTGTAGCAAAACTACACAAAGAAATAAGCAAATAGCGATGGGAAGGAAGAAATTCAACATGGACCCTAAGAAGGTAGAGAAATTTTTTTCCACTTGTCAGGAATCAAGTTGCTGCTTGTAATATGGTCTATGACAAATACAGTCCTGTTTTCTTAAGAAAACATTTCTGTTAATATAAGTTCACAGGCCTTATTTGTATATCTTGTAACACATCCAGCAGAGGGTTGAATTAGAAGCAGTCATCTTGTCATGTGCCAGTTGTGTGCTTTTTTGACTTAAGCAATGATAAGGTTTTGATAGTGGAGGTTATTTAGCATCAATGAAATATGCCAGGTATTGATTGAACTGGCTTGCAGAAAGATTATTTGTCCCTGATAGAGGTGTTCTATGTTGATAGTTCAAATATAATTCTAAAAATATTTTTATGTTTGGTTATTAGTGAGGCCATTTTTTTATGCCCTCCTTTTTTTGTTTCTTTGAAAATACCTTTTAACATGTTTTTTAATTTGTTCTCATATAGACTTTTATATTTGCATATATAAATTGTTTGTGAAAAAGGCATGTATGAACATTTGTATGTTTGTATACACATATACGTGTACCTATATGACTTGCATAAACACCTGCAGGTAGAAACTTGGTTACCAACTTCAAGAAGTCTACCACGCATTTAGCCAAGAATTTAGTAGTTTGTTTCTCTGCTGTGCCTCTACTTTTCTTAAATAATTGTTAATTTTCTGGAAAATTCAGGGGCCTGCACATGCTTTTACAGACCTCCCCGATATACTTAAAAGAGCTGCTTTGATGTATTTGAGCTGAAGCCTTTACTTTTCATTTTGCATCTTCCTTGCTTTGCTTTGCTGCCTTGTGTTGTTTGTAATTGAGACTCCATTTTGAGTTTGTGAAGACTTCTTTAAGGTCTTTCTGGGAATTGTTTAGCGTTTGTTTTTCTGTGTTAGTTGTTGACATGTTTTCTTTTCTTTTCTTGAATTCAGTTACATTTTGGTGGCTTTTCTGTAATGTCCCGAGTACAGAGGTGGCTGTTACTCTTAAGGCTGTTTTCAGTTTACCAGGAACGCTCGAGTACTTCCAGGGACAGAACCCTTTTTGAGCTACTGACCGTGTCTTTTATTTTAATTTCCATTTTGGTGACTGTCTAACTTTGGTTCTGTTGAGGGCAGAATACCCCCAAATATCCTGATAGCTTGCTGTTGTCCTCCAGCTCTTTCACATCCTAGAAGTTTGTGGCAAAGTGACAGCATGACATCAGATGCTTTCATCCCAATCTTAACTACTTTTTGTTACTCTTTGTTGGGTGAAATATTTTATAAATAGATGCTGTGGCCACATTGCTACTGTACCATAATTTAAATGTGGTAAACAGACTTACAGTAGTAAGACTTACAGTAGTTATTGCGAAAAGGATGTTTTTCATTCATAAGCGGGAGGGAAGATGGTCTCCAGAGTTAGGGATGTGAAAGAGCTGGGGTAATAATACATGTGCTGAATGCCCCAGGTTTTCTTCTTTAAATCCAAGTAACAGAGTTCTAATGTTCTCATATTAGCAGGAAAACAGGTAATTTTCTTTTGTCATATTTGAAGATCTTTACATTTTCTAGTGTGTAATCTGTCTGTAGAGCACTTCTCCCTGTCCCCCCTTGAAATCCTCGTTCAGAACAGCGATGTTTAACGCTGTTGGGTGGTGTAATAGCCCTCTCCTTGCTCCCTGGATTGGGTCAGATGGTGTGAGGAGGGCTGGCACACTAAAGTCTGTAAATCACTTCAAGAATCCCTGTGCAGAGGACACAAAGCTTGAAATCTGCAGCACTGCCTGTGCTGGGCCCAGAAAACGTATTCTCTATGACAAAGGCAGGGTTTAAATAACTGCAAAATTTGTAATTAAGTTACTGTAAATCTATGAAATTCAAAGCAGATTTCATTGCACTGACTTAAAAACAAAATCTGTGTGATACTTGTAGTGAATATTGAATATTTCTGGAGCCATGAATTTTGTGTGGGGAGGTCAAACTAGCACAGCTGTCTTCTGTCTCCTATCAGTCATCAGAGAGAGAATTTGCATCGAGACAAAAGATAGCGTAGGAGTTGATGGGGATTTGGCTGACCTATTTTACCATTTATTCCAGACGCTGGAGTTGTTGTCCCAGACAAATTCCTCTTCCTGTCTATTTGACTTCTGGTTCTTTAACATCTTAAGAATAAATACAGCAGGGGAAAAAATCCAGAAAAATGAAAACTAAATTGATTTTTGTAGTATGTTAAAGTATCTGCTTCTGCACATAGAAATTTGTTTTCCACACTTCTAGTCATGTCCGTTATCTTTTTCAGCAATTTGTACAACTTTTTGAAAACTATTCTGGTCAGTCTGTTTAGACTAAGCGTGAGTAATATGGTCCAGGTGTTGAATGAGGGAATCTGCAGCTGCTGTTTCTGATGTTTGTTGGACGGAAGGTTCTCTGTTGGTTGGCAGAGCTGAGAAAGCTTTTTGAATAACTTGGTGCAGGGAAAAAACATCGTGTTTCATAGTCAAATGAATTTTTAGTACAAATAGTTATCAATAAATAAATGAATGAAGGGATCACTTTTGAGGAAAACAGCTATTTCTCCTTCAACATAAAACAGATATATTCTTTGCAATGAAATCATGTCTGTTCTGAAATGACTTATAAAAATATGAAGTCGTCAGAGTCAGAATACCAGCCTGTCACTGAAATTAAGTTTTCAGGTGATGATGAAATTGTTTTGAGAGAATTGCATTCCAGGCTTTTTTTTTAAAAAAAACTCCAAGCCTTATAACATCCCAGTTTGTTTTCTTTGTTAAATTAGGTCAGAAAATGTACCTTTTTTTTTTTTTTTTTTTTGTCAGGCAGGTAGTCATTTCATTATAAAAAAACCAGAATCAACCAAACAGAAGGATAATTACTTTTTTGAATGTTACTGCAGGGCCTCCTATGCTATGTCAAAAAATAATGGAAGTTTTCCCAGTTGTAATGAAATAAAAAAGAACTGTATTCTATTTGCAAAAATTGAAAAACTTCTAATATTTCTGAAATTGTGAAATACTCTATTAGGAAAGATTTGGAATAATTTATGAAGCTCTTCTATCCGTATTTGGAATCGCAGACGTTAAGGTTGCTTACTGCTTTTCCCTAGCACGCTGCTGAGAGTTGTGCGGCATCGGCAGGAGCAGCAGCACCTTTGTTGGGGTGTAGAGCGGGGAAGGAGCGAGTGCTACCTCCTCCGGGCCGGCTAGGGCCGGAATGACGTCCCTGCCACCCATCCCTCGGTGTACTCTTTATGTAACCCTGAGTCTCCTTTCTTTGCCACTTTGCAGAAGGCTCTCTGGGCATCCCGAGGGTGTGCCAGGGGTAGGGCCGGTAAGTTATGGAGGCACAGGAGTCTGGGGGCTTCAGCAGGTGCCCGCTGAGGGACAGGGTAAGACTCTCCTTCTGGCTTGGGTAGAAGCGTGACTGGTTTGTGGATAGTTTAGTTCAAGTCCTTTGTGAATCATTTAGGTCCAGCACAACCAAAAGTCACTGATAACCCCAGTGTCAGCGTAAGCTCTTTTAAACAGGTTTCGGTATCTTCAGCCGTGACTTCTACTGCAAGTAGTGGCTTGATGTACTGGGTTGCAGTTTGTAGATTGTAACAGATGCTTTATTTTGTGTCATGGTGGTAATTAAGTTACTCCTGTGTACCTCTTCATTACGTGATTTTACAGATTATGTCTCTGTAGACACTTACGCAATATTGTGAACAGGCCAACTCTCACATTAACTCCAAAGAGCAACATGGAATCATTATTCAATTAATATTTGATATTTCTATTGTTGAGGGATTCAAACTGCCACCTAGTACTTCTAGCCTTAAAGATGTGTTCTCATTTTAATCTTTAAACCAGTACTAAATATTGCTTATCTAACTGTAAAACATTTGTTTACCATATCATTGAAAAAAAAAACCAAAACCTGTAGGCTAATGTAATTCTTGATGTGCTATGTATATGTCTGTGTCAGTATATTAATACCAAATGTTATGACTGGTATTTACATATAAATGCTTGTGGAAGAAAACATAACATTCCTTTTCCTCTGGAATTGCTCTTCCTAGGGAATACAGTTTCTGATAGAAAATGACCTCCTGCAGAACACTGCAGAAGACATTGCACAGTTCCTTTATAAAGGAGAAGGATTAAATAAAACGGTAATTGGAGATTACCTCGGTGAAAGGTAAAATAAAAATATTGAAACTTTGTTCTTGAGTTTACAAAGCATACGTACGGGTTTTGGTAGTTACCTTCCCCTTTGCAGGCTGCATGAGAGTGCTATACTACTACTCTTAAGATCTATAAAAGTTACAGCGGGAAGTAAAACTACTACGGGATTGTGATAGGGTTTTTTTTCTATTAGGTTGTTGTTCTTTTTAAATGGGTACATTGTGGAATGATATTTAATTCATTGTAATGTACTATTTTGAGAAAATACCCTTATATTTGGCTATAGTGCAGAATTTAATACCATAAGCTTTTGGAATGTCTGAGAGTTGTATTGCAACAGTTCCAGTAATTCTTGATACTGTGCCCAGACAAGGAGTGATTTACAATCACTAATGATTGGATAGTAAAGAAATTACTTATTAAAATGGGTAGTTCCTGGGACAATAGTTACAAGTAGGTTTTAGTGTTGTCGTCTTCCCTGCACACAGACTTACCATTAGTAAGGGCAGCCACACTGTATCTATCAATGCTGGTACAATAAATGTGCAACATCCATATTTATGCATACTATTGCAAAACACAATCAAAATGCATATGACTTCCATTGCTGTGCAACCCAGGAACTGATTTCAAACAAGCAGGAGAACGAGAGAGAAGCGAAGCGTGGGTTGCAGTACGTGTGTCTACGTGCTCGCACATGCGCTGGTTCACACACCAGTTATGGAGGTTTCAAAGTTGACTCATTTAGGTTATGCTCCTGTAGTGATATGTTCTGGCAGATACCTTTTGAGGCACCCGTAGTCTGTTTACAGCATCAACGGCTTAGTTTGTGCTCAGCAATTTCCTCCTGACTTCAGTAAGTTTAACGAAAGTTTTCACTGTAATATGTGTATTTTGAAAACAGATCTTTGCTGTGAAGTTTCTGTACAGTATATGTAGACATTTCAGCAATTTTTTTTTAGATGACAGCATTATGTTCTCTTGAATATTTTGGCAATCAGTATTATGAAATCACTTATATGTTAATGTCCATAATTGCAAAACTGTAACAAAGCTCATATGAAGCAGTCTGTGTTCATTTTTGAGGGCTGAATTCTACCTTGATATTGTCTTCTGAAATACTTCCAGTTTTTCTAGCCCCGTTCCCAGAACCCCTGTACTCATGCAGGAAGGTCTTACCAGTATGTCCAGGCCCACTGGAGTCATCAGTAATATTCGTGTGACTGTTTATGTGTTCACATTTAAAATTCAAAAAAATATTGCTCGTTCTTTTGCATCCCTGGTAGGGATGCTGCTGGCAGCACTGTGGTCTAATCTGAAAACACTGGGCAACCTTTCTTAATATTGAGTATGTATACAGATAAGTATGCAATTCGATTGTATTTTCTGAACTTTTCAAGACTTAAATACAGAAAAACGTCGTGGTCATACTGAATAGCAAATTTGATCAGGAAATTTTGTATAAATCTATCAACTGGATAATAAAATTTATGGAGAAGTGAAAAAAATTAACATACTGCTCCTGTTTTGCCACAAAGCAGAAGCAACCTATCCATTTTACGGAGCAGTTGAAGTAAAAAAGAAATTTAGAATTATTTTTTGCTTTAAAAAGGAGCTTTTATTTAATGTATGCAGTCAGTCTACTTTAATTGGTTTTTTGCATGTTTCTTCATTTCTGTGAAGGGTGTAATTAATATGGTAATGGAAAAGCAAATGGTATTTCTGTCTCTTTTTTTTTTACTTACATGAATTAGTAAGGAGGGGTGGAGGTGAAGAGATGACAGACAGGGATGTGTATGTACGTTTCAGGGTAGTCAGGTCTGGAATGGGGAGTTGGTTCATCGTACTCCTTTGAACTGCAACATTAATTTCCAAGAATCCTAATAATTTTTATTCAGGTTTATCTGAAAACAATGTATTAGTCTTTTAGGTCCTGGGGTAAAATAAATACCCTCGGATAAAATAAAACATAACTATTGAGGTGGTCTTAAGCTGCTAGCTTTGCGTTTGTGACTACTTCAGAAACAGGCTGTTAAGTGATCTGTGCCATGCAAATAGCAGTGTGTATTACAGTTGAGTTTCTACTGAATTATGTACTATCTTTTATCAAGGCATTTAGAGTCTGAGGACATTCTCTTTTACTTTGCCACTCCCTCTCAGGGCCCCATCATGAATTACTTCTGCATTCTAGCTAAATATAGCTGAAGACAAGACTTAGGATAGTCAGCAGAATGAAATATTTGTATAACATTCTGCCATAAAGAGATATATTTTAAATTATTGACTTTTGTAGTGTTACAGCACTCAGCAAACTGAAAAGTGAATGGTAAAATGGAACAAGATAATACCTAAAAATGTACAATAAATAAGGGATGGATTACATCCTGTAAGAGATTTAAGATTTCTTTGTATGTGGGTAAGTCTTCACTTGTTTTTTTAAGTGGCTTCCTAGACCTTTCATGATATTTGGCTTGTGTCTTAGGAGCTGTACTCAGCACAAGTATCACTATTAATCCAGCCTACGTTAAAACCCATAAGAGCAAAAATTAGAGTATAAGCCTAATATTTGTTCTGAATTACTGCTGCTTTATAAGCAAAATCAATATTTGGCTTAGAGTAACAAAGTACCTCTACTGAGTGCTCTCTTTTATTATACTATTATGCCACTTTATTTCACTGCACTGAAAAGTAGTCACACAGCTGAATTGTGCTTTACTGAATTTTGTGGGAATTGCTTTGTTTGGCTTGACAGAGCTGATGTGTTTTTCTGTGTACAGTTTGGGGACATCCTAAAGAATGAATAGTTCATTTTAAGGTCTTTACTGGTGAGTGTTATGGGTTAGTCTGACTCTGCAGTTAGTCAGTGGTGAAGCATATATTCTCGGTGGGTGCACACCTTTCTATTTTCGAGTGGAGGCTGATGTGCAACATTCTGTCTTGGTGATGTATTTAAAGCACACCCTGAGGATTATAAACCTTTACGCTTCTGGCACATGAACTCAGTGATGACATAGGCTAAATTCTGTCTGCATGCAAACAGTTTTATGTTCATTAGTTGTGGTGGGCTGACCCCAGTTGGACAGCCGGTGCCCACCAAGCCCCTCCATCACTCCCCTCCACAGCCGGACGGCGGAGAGAGACTGTAACGAAAGGTTCGTGGGTTGAGGTAAGGGCAGGGAGAGATCACTCACCAGTTACTGTCATGGGCAAAACAGACTTGACTTGGGCAAAATTAATTTAATTTATTACCAATCAAATCAAAGTCAGAAAATGAGAAATAAAACCAAATCTTAAAACACCTTCCCCCCACCCTCCCTTCTTCCCGGGCTCAACTTCATTCCCCATTTCTCCACCTCTTCCCCAGTGGCGTGGGGGGATGGGGAATGGGCGTAGCGGTCAGTTCATCACACGTTGTCTCTGCCGCTCCTTCCTCCTCATGCTCTTCCCTGCTCCAGCGTGGGGTCCCTCCCACGGGAGACAGTTCTCCATGAGCTTCTCCAACATGAGTGCTTCCACAGGCTGCAGTTCTTTCACCAACTGCTCCAGTGTGGGTCCCTTCCAGGGAGTGCAGTCCTTCAGGAACAGACTGCTCTAGCGTGGGTCCTCCATGGGGTCACAAGTCCTGCCAGCAAACCTCCTCCTGCGTGGGCTCCTCTTCCACGGAACCACAGGTCCTGCCAGGAGCCTGCTCCAGCACAGGCGTTTCATGGGGTCACCGCCTCCTTTGGGTGTTCCCCTGCTCCACTGCGGACCTCCATGGGCTGCAGGGGACAGCTTGCCTCACCATGGTCCTCACCACAGGCTGCAGGGGAATCTCTGCTCCGGCGCCTGGAGCACCTCCTCCCCTCCTTCACTGGCCTCGGTGCCTGTAGAGTTGTTTCTCCTGCGTGTTCCCACTCCTCTCTCCGGCTACAGTTGCACAGGACTTTTTTCCCCTCCCCTTCTTGACTGTTACCCCAGAGGTGCCACTGCCATGGCCGATGGTCTCGCCCTTGGCCAGCAGCGGGTCCCTCCTGGAGCCGGTGGCATTGGCTGTGGGACATGGGGGAGGCTTCCAACAGCTCCTCACAGAAGCCGCCCCTGTAGCCCCCCCTACCAAAACCTCGCCACACAAACCCGGTACATTAGTTTCACATTTAAACGCCTGTGTATCAAACAAAGCATAATTTGGCTCATGATTTACAGAGTAATATACAAGATAGGTGAGAGAAAGCCCGTTTGAAACCCGTTCTGATTTTAATAAACTTTATTGTAACAATTTTTGAGAACGGAGTGAGAATATAGTATGTACTAAGTAGCTCACTTAGAAAGCTGTTCTTTTTCTTAGGTACAATCAATTGAAGCATTTCTGTTCCTCACCTTTGTACATAAATAAAGATACTGCTTTAATATTTTATGTTCTTAGAAAAAAAGGGGATAGTTTGCTTTTCATGTGTTGTATGGCTAAAGAAAGTAATCTTACATTAACTGTTGTTTTAAGAGTTCATGACACAATTTCTGCAAAAGACTTTTTACTGGATAAATTTATTGGTTATCGTCCCATATTAAGGCAGGTGCAGTTGCGATAAATGTGAAGCAAAGAAGGCCAGGTCATTTTTGGGTCATTTAAATACGCAGTGCTAAAGTCAGTTCAAGTGTCCTGGCTCTTGCTAACCTACCAGCAAAAATGGCAAAGTACTAGTATTAGATGTTAAAACACCTCTCAAATAAATGTGTGAACTGTTTCTGATTTCTTGATTTGATCAGTATGATCATTTATTTCCTTGCTTATTCTTGGAAGCAAATAGAGATGACTAACAAATCCTTAAGGTTCCGAATTGTAATTGTCTGTTTCCATTTTTGTCTTTCATAGAGATGAATTTAATATTAAAGTTCTTCAGGCTTTTGTTGAACTCCATGAGTTCGCTGATCTCAATCTTGTACAAGCCTTAAGGTGAGTAAATTCTTTGGGTTTTTTGACCTGAGCTTCCTTTATCAAATTGCACGTTCATGTGAGTCGCTGTGGTGATTTATTTGTCAGAAAGCTGATCTGCAGCTCAGCACGAATATACGTGTTACTATGCAAGTTAGCAGAGACATCTCTGTTTTAACCCTTCCAATTGCTTGTGTGTGTGCTGCCTTCCAAGGTGAAAACTTTTAGTTATTTCAGACAAATACAACTGAAGCATAGCTGTGACTCTCTGGTGTGCCCGCCATGTGTGGACAGTTGAAGATCTGTTTTATATCTTAGCACAGAGATAGGTAAAAAACAACCAAACCCCTAACCAAGCAAATAAATAATTTTCTTTGCTGCCCTCTTCTTTGTCCTTTCCTTCCACCTCAACTTGTTCCTCTGGACCGGGAGGGGGGAATTCCGCTGGCCATAATCAGTGGTTATGTTCAGTTACAAAGAGGTAAACTATGAATCAAGTAATTCTGTGTAATTTCCTCCTTCTTTCCTCAGAGTTTCCCAGTTGTCATGTGAAAGAAAGTGTAATATCTTAGTATACTTTTTTCTGTTGCTGTTTACTTGATTTCTCTGGGATGCCAGCATACAGTGACCTTGTGAAGTCCCTTCTCATCTTGGTGGAAATCAGTAATAGATCTAGCAAATCAAGTAGATTTAGACTGTTCTGTTGCCACAGGTGACTCCCTCCTGACACCAGATAAATTGAAATGTCCGTGTGGTCTTTGTCTCTGGTGTGGGGCCTTGCAACGTGGAGTCAGAACAGCTTTGCTATGGTTGAGTGATGTGGTGGTGGTCACTGGGGCTGCCTGAGGCTTGAGCTTGGGAAGCCTTTTCTCTGGCTGCTGAAGCTTGTCTGGGAGGCTTCATGCTCCTGTCTCTTTTACCCAATTTAACTTTAGGCTTGACTTTATTCTTTCTCAGCAGCTGCTACTATTAAATGTTTGTATTTTGGTAGCTTACAAAATTCGTGATCTGGGTTGGAACCTTGCATGAGGTGAGTAAAAGACAGTATATAGAGCTGACAAACTAAAGATGGCCTGCGGCACTTTAATATAATGTCCTAAAATGAAAACCGATGAAGACAGGAATAAACAGTTATTATATTGGCACCCAGTGTAAAGGGAATATCGAGAACTTGTTTTGCATGGCAGAGCATGTAACTTTGCTGGTTTAGAAAATTCTTTTGCTAAGAAGGAAAAGAATAAATGATTAAATTCTTTGGAGCTTTTTAGCGCCAGTGTGCCAAAAGTGTATTGTGAAGACTTCTGTCCTGTATGCATTCCAGCGTATACCTACACATAGAAATAGTAAGTTACGAATGTAAAAACTCTTACTTCGGTTCACACTGCTAAACAGGAGCACAAATCTCCTGCATATATTACAAAATTACTGAAGTGATACCGTGAGTCTTTATTTTTAAGATCTAGGTCTGATTCGTGTAGGCTGAACTTACAGTAGACAGGCAGCACCTCTCTAAGCACTGGGGCTTTTCTTGATGTTGACACTATTTTTTTTTAAATGTTTGAGGAGTTCAAGTAAAGATGTTAAGTGTTTTTGTATTCCTTGCTTCTCTCCCCTACCAGTAATGTTTCATATAATGTGTCTTTTTATATTGTAAGTAAAGTCTAGTGAGTGTTTATTGCTTTTGGTAGCCAGAAAACCCAGGGAGGACTGAACTGTTTTTTTCCCTATAGCATTCTCATGGCAAAAATGGGATGCATACAGAAAATTGTTTACTAGTCTGGAAAAAAGAGAGAGTCGCAGAATATGAACTGCCATATTATCTTGCCTGATAGCATGCAGTGTTGCTGGCTGAATTACTGGGCTAGCCATCTGTGCATGTTGCTTCTATAATAGCTCCTGACTTGTGTGTTGAGAACATATTTTTAGGATATTTTATATAGACATTGCTGATTTTTTTTAAATTTCTGATTATTTCTAATATATGCTTGATATATAAATATTGGAATGAGTCTAACAACTATTCTTCCCTTCTCTAGGCAGTTTCTGTGGAGCTTCAGACTCCCAGGAGAGGCTCAAAAAATCGATCGTATGATGGAAGCTTTTGCTTCCCGCTATTGCCTTTGTAACCCAGGAGTCTTCCAGTCTACAGGTTAGTCACAGGAAACAATAGGAGCTCTTAAGTGTATATATATGTATATATTTGGATCATATATGTTCTTCTACGTCTGATGCAAGGAGACAATGGCCAGTTTGGAAGTTCAGGATGAAATAATATGTGAAATGAGAAATTTCTGAGAACTGAGAAAATGCAGCTGTCTAATCCTACACTTTGTTTCCAGGAGGTGCAAGCTTATGGTCAGAATGCGTTTCCATTTAGAAAACGTCAGCTTTAATATATATCTAAACCAAATAAAGTATAAAAAACACTTTAGAAATGTCACCAAAGATTTTGGGTAGGAATTGGAAAAGCAAGATTCTCAGGGGCTTAAAGGCAGAAGAGACCAATAGGTTGGGTAGTCTCTGTCAGTTATAAGGACTTTACACCTCATTATCTCTGTATCAAGTCCACCTATATGTGGCTATAGTACCTTATGTAGAAAGTCATCAATTTTTGTTAGGAGGGCTGTGTCCTTTCTCATTAGCAGTGTGCTCCACAATAATTTATCTCAGTTAGAAATGCACCTCAGTGTTCTGTTGAATTACTTGGTTTAGAATTATGAATTACTTAAGTCATAAAAGCTAACAAAACCTTGTGATACTGCACAGAATGCCCTCGCGTTCGGGCATTGTTGGTCTGTTTAGTTACATACACGCATAGTTTGCTGTTGATCACTTATTTTGAGGAACAAATAGGCTAGGAAAAGGTTATTGTAAAGCAGGTCTGCAACAGCTAGAGAGGAAAATACTTACTGAAAACAAAATGCTGAAGATGCAAACGCATTTTTCCTCTCTGTAGCAGAGAGGTTTCCGTCCTGCTTTTTCTTACACAGGATCCTGTACTTGAATTCTGGGAGAATTTACTATAATCACAACCACATCAAGAGGCATGATAAGATCTCCTTTGTCATCTTTTGATATTATTCAGTGGTACTAGCCACCTCCTATATGCCAAGAAATGGAGTCAATGTAATTTTCAGTCTGTTTAAATGCAGTTCAAGTATTATTTTGAAGAGACTCTTCTTTCTTTTTGGAGAAAGCTTTGGAAGTACTTTGAGTAGGACCAAGTCTCCTATGGGGTCTACCAATATGATCTAGGCAAAATCTGTGTGCAGAGAATGTTTTGCCCAACAACATTTCAGTGTTTCAAGTACAATGTTAATTTAGTGTGATAGTAATGATTTCAAAGAGTCTAAAAAAAATGTTGGGTTCTCTTGTACTGTCTTTCTCCTACTGGCTTTTAATTTGAATTGTTGCACATTAGGCTTATTTCAACAGTTTAAAGAAAGATTTGAGACTTTTTTCTCGTGTATAGTGCAGGATTTTTTGACTACCTGTTTTCTTTATCAGCCAGGATGAGCTGTATATTCATTTTACAGGTTTGTGCCACAACACAGAGAAAGAGAAATAATTTTTCAAATCTTATTTCAGATACATGCTATGTACTTTCATTTGCTATCATTATGTTAAATACCAGCCTGCACAACCACAATGTAAGAGATAAACCAACAGTAGAGAGGTTTATTTCTATGAATCGTGGAATTAATGAAGGTGGAGACCTTCCAGAAGAATTACTACGGGTAAGTTAGACTGGGTAAGACAAGGCATTGCTTTGTGGTTTTAATGGGAAACTTAGAAGTGCATACAACAGTTCTCAGGCAAATTTGTCGAGGGAAAGTAAGAACATTTTCTAGCATGCATAACCGTCTGAGTAGCTGAAAGAAGCATTTTCTGATATGCACAGCTGCTTTGAACTGGTTCTCCCTATATTCAGTCTTTTGTTGAGGAGAGAAGATTCCAGAGAAAATAATCTATATATCTCTCAGTAGTTTGCTGATGGCAAAATTCTTGTGGAATTGGCTTCTTATGGAAAAAAAAAGGAGTATTTCTGGATAAGTCAGAGAAAGCTGGAAAAAATAGTAAAAATCATTGTTTCATTATTGCCTCTTATTTCTTTCCATGTGTCCTGTGGAGCCTCCTCCTGTCACTTCAGATATCAGTAAAAATACTTATTTCTCTAAGACAGTGTGATGGCCTAAAGCATTTTCTGAAAACCCAGATTCATTTGGCAAAACTTGTACTAAATGAGACCTGAAGCTCAAACCTTTGAAATACTAAATGCTGAAGTTAAAGAAAAAATGTCTTGCTAGGAGTGCTTGTAAAGTCCGTAAAAAACAAAACAAAAAACAACCAAACAAACCCAAACCAAAATAAAAACCCCCACCCGAAACCAACCACAGGCTTGTTTATAGATGTAGTAGTTAAATTTTAAACTTTATCAAAGTTGTAAATAACGATTGAGAAGGGATGGTCCAGAATTTCATGGACGGTATTTCCCATGTCTTATATACAATGAGTCTGAGAAGCAGTAAGATGTCCTGGTTGCATTTTTCTATTAGACATTTATTAATGAGGTCTTTTTCCTCTTTTTTTATTCTTCTAGAATTTATATGAAAGTATTAAGAATGAGCCGTTTAAAATTCCAGAGGATGATGGAAATGATCTAACGCATACATTTTTTAATCCAGATAGAGAAGGTTGGCTGCTGAAATTAGGTTAGTTTTAAGGGCATTTTTGCTGCTACATGTTTGTTCGTCATTAGCGTGTTCGCTGCTTCCGTGTCTATCTGCTTTCTTGTGAAGGTAACAGAATTAACGATGGAATTTGTATTTGAAAATGTATGAACCAAAATAAGTAACTCCTTTACATGTGAAGGTCGTTACTTCTTATTTTATGTATGCAAATTAGCAATCTTGTTTCCAACTTTGGAGTTTTATTTCTGATACACGAGAAATAAAAACTCGGTGACAAAAAGGAAATGCCGTATGGTATTTACCTCACGCTGTGACTGATAAATAACAGCTAAGTCTCCATAAGGTCATTCCAGAAAACTCTGTGATATTTCAGCTCAGTTTTCTGTGTACAAAAAAGGATTTATCTTCAAATAGTTATTTTTGTATGTCTTTATTTTTCCATATTATTTGTGAGTTTCTCTTGGTTTGGTTTTGGCTATGATTTTTTAATGAGTGGTTTAAATGTGCCTTCTTGTTTTCCTTATGGCCTATGACCTATCACCTTTCTGTTCTGTGACTGGCTGTCTCTGCTTATTCTGCATTAGGAGGTACGTATCTGATTGCTTTCCAGTCCCCACTTCTTCAGTTGCTCATTCTTTTGTTTTCTTCCTCCTTCCTCCTGTGGTTGTTTCTTTTCTTTTTTTTTTTTTTTAAATCAAACTTATTGTAGCATTTTGCTTTTACACTCTGTCACTAACAGTATCATCAGTGGTGCTCTGAAAGACGGGCATGTCAGTGTCTAGCTCGCGTGCGAGTGTTCTGCAAAGGAAGAAAGTGTTCACGTCTAAAGCAGAAAAATTAAGATGACTATTCAGCATACTTTTCTTATTCATTGAAGAGCATGACAAGGGAAGAATAATTTCTACTGAGAGAAAACAACATGTCTTACTCTTGTAATGAAGTTCCAGTGTGATTTTGTTACTTCTACATCAATTAGATTATTGAAAGATTGATTACATTTGAACTACGCATTTAAAAAAGATGTTCTTTTTCCCACTTATTTTCCTTTTAAAATAACATATTTAGCTTACCTAACAGAATCTTAAATGAGCACCAAATTTAGGGTTGCAGAAACCTTTGGTAATTTGCAGTCTCTGGAACTGCATGATGGCTTCATTTACAGACTCTTTAAAGTTGATGGGATTCACTTTTTCACTTGGGCTTAGGGATTTTTTTTTCCTATATAAAGGAGACTGAAATTTTATTTAACTTTTTTTAATGAAATAAACCTCTTTTATATAAAACACCAGTACACACTCCGATAGAGCCAGTTGTTGGCCGCTTTAATGTATAACAACTTGTTGAAGTAGAAGGAAGTTTGTCCTTGGAGAATGGTGACTACAGTGTGAGGAGGGATGTGTGCCAGGGTGCACGTGGGGGTGAGCATGGTGAAAGCAGAGCTTGGGCCCGCTCTACTGGTCTCACCTGAAGATTAGTGGTCATGCTGGTGCTGGGAGGAAATAGATGTGAAAAGGAAGCATTTGGAATTCATTCACATGCTCTCCAGTGTCTTATTTTGAGCTCTGCACAACAGATGCTGTAGAGCTCTGTGTCTTTCTAACTATGAAGAAACAAAGCTCTTGCTCTCTGACGTGCGTTGGCTCAGCCGGTGCAATTTCAAAGATGACTTTACACCTTTTCTCCATTTTGTAGCATGAGGCGATAGCTATCTCAACAGAAGAGGCTTTCAAGATGATGTAGACAAAACATGCTTTCTGGAGAAGAGGTTGGGTGTAAGCCCATGCCGTGCTTACGTCTCTCTCTTGCCAGTGTGCTCTCTCCTACACCTATGCACATTGCGGGAGTGCGAGCAAGAGCGTGAGTGCGTGTAGAGGAGTGACAATATCCCCTGTGGAAGGAACTGTCAATAAAAGACATGTAAGAGATCTAATAAAAAATAGAGGAACAAAGAAATTGAAGAAAAAAGGTGACTGAAAGTCAGTGAGAGCTGCCAGGTGCCTGTGCACAGTCCGTCCCTAGCTCTGGCACAGGGTCAATAAAACCAACTTTCCATTGTGCACGATGTAGATGAGAGACAGTGCGCAAAAAAACCAATAGTAAAAGCGTGGTGAGTGGAAGGGTGTTGTTGCACATAACACTCCCATGGCATGAGGGTTATTTGAATAAAGAAATGAAACATGTCTGGAAGCCTCCGGTGAATCAGCCTGTAAATGGGCAAAGCTGCGCTTCCGTGAAGGACTGTGTGTTTTTCAGCAGACACGGACTGGTACAGACAAACACATTTTGCTCGTTTAGATGCATTGACCAGAAATAAACTGGTCATCTTGTTCTTCTTTTCCCTTGAGTTTCCTGTTTGCTAGGAGGCTTGAACTAGATGTTGAGAGTGCTGGCTTGATCCATGCTGTTTGCATTTGTACAGTCCTTTCTGTTGGGAAACTCTTGTGAAATGTGTAGGGTTTCCTTCGGTTCCGGAAGATGCTGGTATTAAAAGTTTCAGTATTGTTGAAATGCTAAGGACATGCTATTCCAGTGTGAGAGTTTTAAGTGCTCAGTTGTGGTAATACTTAAAAGTTGAAATAGGAAGTTTTATGTAAAACTGTAAATATGACTAAGACAACTTGCAAACCCTGAGTACAGCAAGCCAGTGTTTTGTGTTTGGTATTTCTTACAGTCAGCTCTTCCCATTTATCTGCTTGTGCCCCTCTTAGTGTTCCAGCTCACCGTATCCATTATCCTCGGGGCAGGAGATGGGCATCGTGAAACTTTTATCTGTCCTAAGGACCATGTCAGCTCTCTAGCCTGGCACTGGGATTTAGAGCGCTGGGAGGGTGCCGAATGCTTTTGGAGAGTTTGCTGCTCGGAATTGTTCAAAGGTGACTTTGTATAAGTCTGAGTGCCAAACCTGGCAGCTAGACAGCAATTCAGGTTTGAGCTATCTAGACTCAGCTGGTGCCTTTATATAGACACCGTCTTGGTAAACCTAAATTATCATTCAGTTCTCCGTCATTTTAAGCATGGTGCAATGAAAATGAAAGCTACCAGTAAAAATCTGAAAGCTGCTGAGTGCTAATGAATCCTCGCTTAGAGCAGCTTGAGACGTTACAAGCTTTTGGATTTTTCTGCATCATAATTATTAGTGGTGTTGGTACCATGAAATTTTCTGCCATCGACTTTAAGGTATTTTGAAATTGTTGTCTTGCTCTCTGTCCTAGTGCCCACGTTACAGTTGTTTTGCACAGGGAGGCGTTTCCTTGCCGAAAACAGCTTCTTTTGGCAAATAGCATGGTTTGCATAATATTTTCTTCTAGTTAGAGGGAAACTGTGACATTATTCCACTGAACTGGAGAGGAAATGAGTCGAGCCAAACACAAGATCGTGTTAATTTTTTCTGCCAGTCAGGCAGTTACTGAGACGTTGGAGACTGTCCAAAGGCTTTGCGTCCGGGCCTGTCCCGCCGATGGTGCTTATTGCAGCGCGTCTGTCCTTGAGAGGGTGTCGCTCCTCTTCCCCAACCCAGGGCAAGAGGACAGTGGTGACTGATCAGGAAACTGGTGCCCTGCGGTACCTGCCCGGCGCTGGGCGTAACTGCTGTTCTCCTGGGTTGAGGCAGTTAATGTTGTGTTCAAGGGAAACTTCTTTTTCAAAGAAACCCAAACTTTGATCCAGTCATCTGTGTAAATGCAGTTTCTGAGTCCGTTCTGCCTAGTGGTGTCTAAATGAACCGAGAAGAGAAAACCATTCTTGTTGTGTGCGTCTCTCTCTTTCCCCTCTAAAACTTTATACAAACGTGCTGATGATTTGGGTAGAATTTTCTAGGTTTAGATACATTGCTGCCTTTAGTCTTAAAGCCTTTTTAAATTTTGAAATTGGTGTTTCCCAAGTCTTTGCTAGTTGCCTCTCTCTTTAGTATAGGTGGTTTCTTTTACCTTGTTCTCTAGTTTGTACTTTGCCCAAAGTTGAAAAAAAATAATCCTGTGTTTGGTTACGTAGGTGAAGAGGGCTTCTATTCCTCTTTCTGTACGTTTTGCCTTGTTGCGGCCTTTTCTTGTAGTTTCCTTAGATTTCCATCTACAAGATACCATGCAGCTTTACGTTGTTGTTTGTCTTGGCATTTTAGTTAATCAGGTAGATCTTAGAGAAGTACATCGCTTGTCTCTCTCCATTTCTGTAAACGTTTATGGTTTCATACATTTTCTTGATCCTCTTCTGCTAACTTAATTCCTTCCGGTTTTAATCTTTTATGGGCTGGGATCTGGAATAAGTTATGAAGTACGGTACTAAACCCTTAGTTGTTTTGTGAGCCTACAGCAATCTCGGCCAAGGAAAAGAGTGTTTTCTTCTCACTTCTTACCCATTAGCCGTGCACGCAGTGCTTACGGGATGCACGGCCTCATCACCCAGCTCCTCAGGTTTTAGCCCATTGTAAAGGCAGATTAACTGCACGTTGTGTGGTGACCCCCGCAAACGCGATGAGTGCAGATGGGATTGCCTTTCAAGCTTTATTAGCGTTTCTGTGCTGTTGACCGCTGCAACTAAGTAATGGGGTGGGGAGACAGAGACTTAGATGTGACAATAGAGACAATATTTCCTTATCCTGCCAAAAATCCTGCCTTGCTGCTTGCTTTCTGGAAGAGAAGAGTAACCCATGGCCTGGTGGAGCGGGGACTCGGGGTCTGTTTGCGTGATGATGGGAGCGCTGTGACCCGGTGAGCTACTGGCTGGTTTGGGGAGAAGGCAATAGCAAGGGGGATGTTGCTGGGAGTATTTAATCTTCTTCCTGGCCTCGGCGTCAGCGCTATCCCGGAGCTGGGAAATGCTTCGTGACAAAAGCGTCATTGAAACCGCAGCATGATTACAGAAGGTTTCAGGTTGGAGAAATCTGGATTTTCCAAAGAGAGGGGATGTTGTCAGGAAAAAATTCAGCAAACTCAACTGTCATTTAGTACTACACACTTCTAGGAGGTGTGCGGTTTAAGTCCATTGTTTCTCCCTTAAATTGTAAGCAGGCCTTCTTTTAAATGTATGGTTATTACTTGATATTTTTTTTAATTGTGTTTTGACCCGGTATCACAGTTTGAGAAACACCTTTGTTCAGTTTAAGCTGGCTCTGTGACAGTAACCTGTTTGCCTGTTTGTTCCACTCTCTTTCCTGCTGCGCTGTGCTTCTATTGGAAGCAGAGAGCCATGGCGTCTGATGCCAGCCGGTGCTACCTGCCAGCCTGAAAAGCATGGTGGCGTTTTTGTGCCGTAAAAATGTTAAATGTCGTTGACTTTCAGGAGCAGAACGTGACTTTAAGTCACGGCAGTGAACACGGGGTTATATGAAAAGCCGTCGTGTTACGGCGGTAGCAGGAGCTGCCCTCTGCCCTGGCCGCCGCTGCGACTCGGCTGCTGCTTACTCATTGATCTGGAAGTGAGTCAGGCTAAAGCTCGTCAGCTTTGCATTCCTAGCCCAAATACCTCCTTGTACTTGAACCAGCTCTCAGTCAAGGTGACGGGAATTTTTCTAGTGACTTATGGGCCAGTTTGAATGTTTCTACAGTGCTTTGTTTAAGGATCTGTCACAGCGGTTGTACTAAAATACCACCAGTTCTTCCCTCACTGTCTCCAGTTCACTCAACCATTCATTCTGTCACGGCTTCTGCATCTTGCACTGTTTTGCCTTCTCTTATTTCACCACACCTGCTTGCAGATTAAATTTTTCTTAAGATGCGCGTGCGTATAGTGGAAACATGAAGTTTATTGAGTACGTTGAACGCTGCAGCATGTTAGCACTGGGTTATCGTGTAGGTCGTGAAACCGAGCAAAAGAAAGATAAAACACACGGTCTGCAGTGCAAACCCATAGTAGGCTGGTATCAAGAAATTTCATGATACTCCTAGAATTGTTCTTTAATATGATTTGGGTTTCTGTATTAAACAAAGCCCCAGCTATCTCAAGTAGAACAAAAAGATTAAAAAATTATGCTGATGTCAGATTTAGTCATATGGCTTGGATTAAATCAGGGGTCTTGTGTGTATTAGTGATACTCTTATGCAGGGGTGTTCAATAGCAAGATCAACTATTTTGGAATGTTGTGTTAATGAGATTAAATCCCTGCTGAATGGATGATGCACAGGTGGTGACATAGTCCTGAAGTCAGATAACTATGGTGGAACTAAGCCTGTATGTTAATAACACGTGACTGCTTTACCTACAATTGTCTTTCCTGGAAATGAGTTTTAAAAATAATGTAATTGTGGAATGCTAGACGTGTTCTGAAGTAGCCCACTGCAGAAAACCAGCTGAAAGGGCTGAGACAATAATGTTTTTTGCTAAAAGAAACTGTTTGCAACAGTGTGACATTGGCAGGTGTAAGAGAGTGGAGCTCTGTGGTTGCCGGTGTCTGAACTGTTACTGCATTTTTGAAGCAGTAGCTATGTCTTCTGTCAGGTGTACTCAGCGATGTATTAACCCATAAAGAGAACGTGTTTTGAAAATACTAAATGATGAAAAGTGACTAAAAATGGTACATTTTGACATGTGATTTGCTCCTTATTGATGACACATTATGTTTGTTCCACTAATAATGCTTACAAGCATCTTACACGCTTAATGTTAAATCTGAAAGTAGAGATGGGTTCTTAAACACGTGTACGCTCATGAGTGGAGTGGAAGGAGGGTGATAAAATGCCCTTAATGTTATTCGTGGGACCTTCCCTTGTACAAGACAGGCTGTGGAGAGGGTCGGTCCTGTTGCTGGAACCCAGCTACTGGTTTTATTGGTGATTCCCTTTGCCATGGCAGCACTGACGGCGTTTCTGCGGGCTGCGAGGTTTCTGATGCAGTCAACAAGTGCGGTGGCATGGACAGAGGGAGCAGGTCTGACCGCTGAATGATTGCATTTGGTCTCATAAGAGAGGAGGCGTTTGCAACTTGAGAGCACACCGGTTTTGTTTTGTGGCAACACCATAGTTAATGCTGTCTCAGGAGTTTGGTCTTAGCACAAGAGTAACAGCAACATGTTCCTTTAACCTCAGCTCATCTGTGCCTGATCCATTTGGGATTAAGTAATTAAGCCATATTTTGAAAAGCAAGCAAAACTAAATTACTTTCTTATCCATTGCTGAAGCCTTGACAGCAGCACACGTTTAATTCAGCTGTACCTTTTGATTGTAGGGGGAAGAGTAAAAACGTGGAAGCGGAGATGGTTTATTCTGACTGATAATTGCCTGTATTACTTTGAATACACAACAGTGAGTATAGATTACAGTGAACTTCGCTTGTAGTGAAGGTATTTAAGTGGTTAATAATGTGATATTTTCCTAAATTTTTAGGACAAAGAACCTAGAGGAATTATCCCATTAGAAAATCTGAGCATAAGAGAAGTTGAAGACCCTAGAAAACCAGTAAGATATTTTCATAATGTTTTTTTTTTTAATGAGGATAAGTAAACCATATAGAAATTAGATGTAGTGTTAAATGAAGATGTTTGTCAGGTTTCTTTTGTTTTTTAAATTTATTTCTTCATTTCTATCCTCCAGAACTGCTTTGAGCTCTACAACCCCAGTCATAAAGGTCAGGTAATTAAAGCGTGTAAAACTGAAGCTGACGGTAGAGTGGTGGAAGGCAACCACGTAGTGTATAGAATATCTGCCCCCACCCCGGAAGAAAAGGAAGAGTGGATTAAATCTATCAAGTGAGTTTAAAGTCTTAAATGTCTTTCAGAAATGAAGTGTAAGCTCTTTTCAGAGTAAGATACTAAAGGAATTAGTATTCTAACTTGTTTGAAGAATTCTGATGTGGCGATATCCTCTAGGATTAATGACAAGGTGCTTGGGGTTGACAGATCAAGATACAAGTCTCCTGGTCCTAAGGGAACAGCACTACTAACTCAAATGAGGAAAATGTGGATTTTTTTTTTTTTTTAAGCAAATGTAAAGCCTTGTGTGAATTGTCTTTAACCCTAATTTTATTAGATCCTTACTTCACCTAATAATTAACTTTAGTGACGTGTATCTTAAGTATGGTCACAGTGCAGCTTTAAACTTTCATAGCTTGACTTTATCTTGGAAGGTTTATAAAGCAGACCCACACTTAAAGAAATAAATAATGGTCAGGTTGAAGGTATGATCTCTTAACAAATCACAGGCGAATAACATCTCTTTCTAAAGAAATACTTGAGATGCTTAGAAGTCAGCCATCCATTATCTTATTACAAGCATGGAGTCATTCCCAGGGAAGAGAGAACAAAATAGTTTTAGTTTTCAAAACCAGGTATTTGTTAACCAAACTGATGATTCCTTTTTTCTCTTCTAGAGCAAGTATCAGCAGGGATCCCTTTTATGATATGCTGGCAACAAGGAAACGAAGAATTGCAAATAAGAAATAGAACATGATCAGCAACTTGTACACCTGCATTAACCCGTAAATGAGCATACTGTTAAGTGATAATGTAAAAATTGGACAAACTAAAAAAAGACAGTAACTATAAATTTTATATATATACACACTTTACTATGACATAAAAACTTGGCAAGATCTTTCAGGGTAAATAGGTATTGGCATATAATTTAAACTAAGCTTCAAATCCCAGAGGATGATTATATTGGAACTTAATTCAACTGAAAACATGGAAGCCTTGTTTTCACTTGTATTTGTTACAACTCCGATTTCCTTGGGTGGGGAGGGAAGGAATTCAAGGCTAATAGTAAAATGTCCCATACCTGTTATTTGAGCATGTTTCCCATAAAAGGAGTGATTTTAAGACCTTTCATCTCTCACCAAAATGCAGCACCAAAAGTGGAGTACAGCGTGATCTAGCACTTAATTTTTCTGTCAGCAGAAAACCCACAATCTCAATATCAGTTTTCAAGTCTTGTGTGTTTCACAGAAAATGAGCAGCTGAGTGCAGCTTTCATTTAGGATTCGCTCTTCTACCTTTGTGGAAACAGCTTTTCTTCTTCTTCAGAAATGCAGCTCAGCGGTAGACTGGCAGCTACGTGGGTAACTAGTTGTTACATAGGTAACTAGTTGTGCCAAAGGGTTTGGTCAATACGCACTGAAATACACGCAGGTACCAACACTGCCGCTTTGAGTCTGTGGATGTGACACTAAGTACAGATGTGGTTTGATGTTTGCCAGTAGGCTAAAACTCATTCCTGTCTGCTCATATGCTCACAATAAGCAGTGAGATTTAATGACTGGTTTAATCTGCTTTTTATATAGTAACATCATTCTTACGTTTTAGATATGTTGTAGTTTCATTAACGCTAAGTTACTACTAAAGGAGTAGGGTGACAGAGCTTGCGTGAGTTTAGGCTTTGCATGTGGGAGCACCCCAAATGATTTCACATGCATTTAATGTTTTTAAAGGGAAAACCCAGGAAGGTGAAATCTTTCTGTAAGATACAGCCCTAGGTAGTTAAGCAAGCAGGATTTAGTCCTTTGCTTGATAACAAACTTTGGACATACAGAAAAGTTCAGTATTTTTATTGCATTCTTAAAGGCGATTTTTCAGATCTGTGCTTCAGCAGTTGAAATTGAAAAAATGAATAGACGTCCTTATTTTTACTTAAAAAAAAAAATTTTACACGTTACCTAGTGCAACTAAACTCCCCCACAAGCACATGTGTCTCTTTTTGTAGTCTGTGGAAGATTTTTCTGTGGTCCTACTGATAGTCTTTCAGTAACAAGTGAACTGCGGCGGCAGATTTTACTACAGCGCCTTTCTATTGGTAGCACACATACCGTTCTTAAGGTAAAGCCCCTAATTCCACAATGGGTACAAAAAGTTGGGTTTTTTGGGCCCTACTGCTTCTGTTAGTACTCAGTTTTTCACAAACTTGTTGAACCTGAGCCGTCCCTCCTGTGCCAGTGAATGCTGAGGAGACCCAATACTTTGTCAAAGCAGTTTTGCTCGTTGTGTCCCGAAGCGTCTATGGATGCGCTGTAGGGAATGTGCTGCACTGGCAAAACCACAGACCTACTAAGTTGATCTGTTTCAAATCTCCTTTTACCTGTAAGGGAGAGCCTGTTTCATTGTTCCCGTCTTACTGATTTGCCTCGTTTTGCATGGGGTGTCAGCTGGTGAACGCTTTGCTTTATGGCATGTTTGCAAAAAAGGCCGGGGGAAAAGAACGAAGTAAACTTTTTTTACACTTTAGATTTTCCCCAGAGTATGTGGAATTGCAGTTTACTTGGATGAATGTTCAAATCTGAGTACTTTCAAGGGAGTAAAACTCAACCAAAGGAGGTAGGATCCCTGAATAAGTATCAGTGTGGGGACATCTTTGCCTAATGGAACACGTTTAAACTCTTTATAGGAATGAATTAAGTTGTATGTCCTATGTTTGCAAAGCAGCATGGTTATCGAGCTGCCAACGTGACTTGTTTTGAGTCTTCTGTTCCGCAGCTTCAAGTTTGGTTTTCAGGCAATGCGTACATCCCTTTTAGCTTTGGACAAGCAGATTTGTAATGCAAATAGTGATAAGCCAGAATCAGTGGTACTAATGAGTGTAAAGGTGAAAAGCAGCAAATAAAGTATTTCTGGAGAAATGTGAGATTACAAAAGCATTAATAAGCCATGAAGCACTTTTATATCAATTTTTATCTTCTGAAGTATCACCTTCAAGAAAATCTATTTATTTAACCGGGTGAGGATGTCTGCCTGTAAGCATGAAGGAAATGCCTTGAGAGTTCGTTTGCTGTATTTAGTTTGAAGTTCTTATAGCCGGCAGAAATAATTATTTAGAGTAACATGTAACTGAGGATATTATAGCAGGAAATATATTATTTCTTAGCATTAAAGTGCGACATCTTAAACAGCTATTTGTGGTGCTCAATATATCTATTTAATTTACCAAAGCTAATGGAATAGCATTCTTGTGTGTGATAATATTTGATTTCAAATGTTCTTTGTAACAGTATTAACAGGAAGTGAAACTGGCCCAAAATTTCCACTGGCCACAAGGCCAGTAAAACAAAGTGGCCTGTGAAAATTTTGGCCAAATCAGGTACTATCCATGAGGGTGAAAAATCTCTCAACCTTTCCCTTTTTTATTGGGCTTCAAGTCCAGGGGTGGCTGCTGAGTCTGGCTGCTCGGGGGTCTAAGGCAGCGTCTGTCAGGTTTGGCCGTGCTGAGGAGAAGTCCGCTGGGGATGAGGGGCTTCTCCTGTCGTGCTGCACTGAAACTGGCGCAGTTCTTCAGCTCTTCCTTTTCGCTTGCCCTGTACCACTGCGGGGCCAGCGAGAGCCAGAGCGCGGTCTCTCAGTGCCCAAACCACTTGGCCACTACCATCCACCGCGCTGCCAGCGCCGTCGCGGGAGAGAACTGTGCAGAACAGTTAAGCTCAGCTGGACTGACTTAAATTTTACAATATTCTGACAAAATAAGCTCTACATCACTTAACATTTTGAACCATTTTAAACTGGTACAAAACTGAACCTTTGTAAACTGAGCAGCATTTATAATGCTTCGTATATAAAAACAATGCATATTTTTAAGATTTATTACATATCTATGTAGATATGCTTGCTGGAAAAGCTAGGTCTGTTGTAGACCAACTGCTACAAATTAAGACTTGTGGCTTACCAGTTTCATTTCTATATTTTCTTGGAAAATGTTTCTAGCTAGAGTTTAAATATAAAATGTAAATACTGTACAGATATGTATTGATATAAGTATTACTTGGTGTACACAAGTGATTTGCATGACAAACACTCTGTATCAATCATTGTTAAAAATGTGTTCTATGTAAATCCACTGCAATATTAATGTTTTCATTTATCACTAAGATCTGTTGCTTAAATTGGGAGATTTTCTCAAAAATAAAGTGTGAAACTACGCTATAGTATAGCTGCTCATTTACCAAGAATACATGGGAGGCAATTGCCGATTCTTTTAATTTTTTTTAGAGCCTAAGGTTCAATTTTACAGCGTATGTTATGACTGCTCTCGTAAGTAAAAGGCCTCTTTTCCCTGCCTTTAGGCACACTGATTTAAATAACCAGGTTTAAATTTTCAGAGAGAAAAAACCTTCAACTGCAAAATAGATTGTTTCAGTGAAGTATGCTGCAACTATGAGTGTTATTCCATAAAGAGCTGCTCTCCCTTGAGAGCCACCCGAAATCAAGGAGGTATTTTGTCAGTTCCCTTCCATGAGTTTTAGTCAAATGTAAGGAGGGGTGGGGGGGCAATAGGATCTCTGCTCCTCAAGTAGATTAATTAGACCTCCCCCAATTAGAACTAGCTAAGGCTGCTGCAACTGCCTGGTCTACTCCGCCACCGCTGCCATCCAGAGCTGCCACGAACTGCCCTCCCTCCCTTCACAGCTCAGAGGCTGCTTCGGGCGGTTGTTGCTTCTGGAGCGTTTAATTGGGGTACAGCTGTCAACATTAAACTCCTTTTGCACACTTATGCCGGAGTTACTCGTCAGACAAAAGACAAGACACCAAATCTTGGAGCCAGAGGACAGAAGAGGAAAAAAAAGCCAGATACAGGAAAGGTAGGTGGTTTCTTTGTCATGTTACTTTATGTAACTTCACATAACTGTTGCCATAGGAACATTATGCAGGGTACACTTATGGTTTGGCTTTATGATGTTCTCCATGTACCAAAATATTACTCAAAGTATTTAGTAAAACATTAACCTTGCTCCTCTTTTTTTAGGGTCACACACAGTAAAAGGCTACTGCTGAGCTCCCAACCTGTTCCCTGGTTTTGGAAGCTTTTAACTTCGAAGGAGAAAGCCTTCTGCATTCTTGTCTAGGCAGCTGAAGTCCCAAGTTACTTATCTTCTCTGGGTCACACCGACAGCATCTTCTCACCTACCACTGAAAGGAAGATCTGATTTCTTGAGTATCAAACACACTCTGAAAGCTGTCAATTCACATGACATATTGCATGTTAAATAACTCAAGTAAAACTCAAGTAAAAATCCATTTTAACTTTGCTGTATTTATATACTATATAAATTTTACATGCTATATATTTACAGTGGGGCAAGTGCTTTTTATCTTTAAAAAAACAAAGATCAAACTTTAGACATCTCTGAACAACACAGCTTGTATAAACCAGACAGATTATTCAGATGAACTGTATTTAATACAGGTTCCCCACTCATCTCCTGATGCAGGACCAGTGAATAATAAGTGCATCACAGTTTGATAGCATTTAATAATAAAAATAAAAATCACAGTATGAATTTGTCTGTAACTAGACACTTTAGAGAGACAAAACAGACAACTGAGACTTAAGACAAGTGACAGTATATTAAAATGTAATAAAAACATATGGAAGAGTATACAAATAGTCTTGAGAGATACATTCAGAACTGCATATTCGTTGTTTCACAATGTTGAAAACCAGAAGATTTTCTTCAGATCTTGACTGTAACTGAAATGTGAAGTAAATTAGTTTCTAGTGTCAGACATCACAGGAAAAAGATGAAGCTCTTGCAAAACTTTTGTTATTTGAGAGCTTGTGAAATTTTAAATAAGTCTTTAAATTAAATATACAGACTGTCAGTTGCAATTTTTATAATTCCTGGTCGCTCTTGCACCAGATGTCTAACTTGGAGTAACATGACATGAATAACATAAAGTCAACCTGAGTCTGTAATTAAGCAGCATTTGAGATGGTCTATTCCAGGGCATTATCTCACATCAGTGAGATATTTATGTGGTAATTTACAATGTTCAGCAGTTGTAAAAAGTTTCCACCCTTTTGGATTAGAAGTATATTTTAAAAAAGAAAGTCTCAAGTTAAAAACTAAGAAAAAGTTCTTTCATGGTAAAATTCTGTACAGAAATGTTAAGCACCACTTATGACTGGTTTTTTGTCTTGATGGTAATTGGTTTGATAATAAATTTTAAGTTTTGATGGTCAATATTGGTAATGTCAGGTTTGATGGTAAAAAGTTGTTGGTTTTGATGATAAGAAGTTGTTGGTTTTGACAGTAGGTTTAGTTTGAGTATTGAAGGCTTCCACCAGTTAGCTCGGCATCTGAAAGACAAAAGGAAGCAGTGTCACTCCCTGCCAGGACGCTCTGCGGTTTGAGTTCTGCGCAGCACCGGGGCCCTGCACACGGCTCCGGCTGCGCGGGCGCTACGGGACCCAGCTGCCGCGAGAGCGGAGACCTCACCTGTGAACTGGCCGCGTTCCAGCGCAGGGCTGAGCGTGGCAAACTGCACAGAGCGCTAGGGCAAAGCTACCCACTTTTGTAGTAAATGCGTGACCTTCACTACATTAGACTTAGTTGCGTTCTTGCCCAGACAGCATCCTTGTTTTACTGACGAGCTCGTGCTCAAGCTGACCGACTCGCCCACAAAACCAGAAGCCTTCAGCAACTTGCTGGCGGTAACACGTAGGAAATTAACTGCCTGCTTTAAAGCTGCTCCTTCTCCCATCCTAGCTGGATTTTCTTAAATCCCAAGATACCACTAGCCATTTTCAGCCTTACTAATTTATTCAAAGTAACATGAGTCCTGGTGAAAAGGCACGACCTGACACTTCCCTCTGGGTTGCTCCTAGCCTGTCCCCAGCACTCCCCAAACACTCTGCCGACGTGGCCTTTCTGGGTATTAGAGACCATTGTTCAGAAATTCCTACTTTTTAGACCCATCTTTTTTAAAAAAGAGTGACCTGCCACAAGATGAAGCTAATTAACATCCATGGACTTGATGAGGTACTAAAATTCTCAAGACTTAAAAGAATTGCTTTTCACAGCCCTGGTGCCCCACTTGCGTTGCGGGCGGTGTAGCAGAGGGGTACGGGCGTCCCGCTGTGACCAGCTCTCCCACTGCACAGCCTGGGAATCCTAATGCCCCCCACCCCTGTAATGAGCCACCAGACATTTGCTTCCTTACTATACTTTAGGCTGGTTTAGGGAAAAAAAAAAAAAACAAAAAAACAAAAAAAGAGTTTGCCATCTGCTGGCCAGAGCCTTCACTAAAGCCAAACACGTGTTAGAGCAGAAGCATTTTGTTCTGTCTGGTTCCTGATTTATCAGCTAGAACAGAGATGCTTTTAGTGCAATAAGAATTATTTTTGACATTAAATAAAGTCTATTTTTACAATAGTATTTGAAGGACCTCAATTCAGTGCTCCTTAAATTTTCCTTGTTAAAGAGAAATATCATATTAAATTTTACAAGATGAATGTGTAAACAATAAGCTTTTCCTCCATACTATATTTTCAGAACAGAACTTTTGGTTGTCTATGTCCTAAAATACAATTGTTGGTTTTCCACAAACGCACTTCTTTCTTGGCCTTACGCAAACTTTTCAGTGCAAGAATCTACTGACTGTGGCACTTTACCTCAATGTGAAAACCACAAGAAATTTCTGAAAATTAAAATCTCTTCCAAGATTAAACTTCTCCAAATTGTGAAATGCATTCTGCTGTAAGAAGATGAATTCTTTTGTTTTCTATGCCAGAATGACATTTTCAACACTGGGCAGGATTATCGCTAAATATCACTCTTAAATTGTGGGTAGGTATAAAATGTAGAAAATTTAAAAATAAAACTTGGTTTTGGATAGTGAGCTGTCTTCTTCGGGATTCCTTCAGTTATCTGTAAAACGGATGGCTGGGGGGGAGGTGGTGTTTGTTTATTAAAGTATCTGAGTAACTAGGACTGGCTTTATGGCAGATAATGGGCTTTTATTTTTATAATAAACACTTCTGTTCAGAAAAATTTAATGGGAAGTGTTGTCAAATTTGATTCTCAATGTTGAATTTGTTGCAGTGTGCAATCTTCTTCACTGTATAATTCTAGAGCTAATTAATTTAAACCCTATTATGTACTGTGAGCCCAAGTCAGGACTATGACAAGCAACAGCAGAGCGTTCAGTGTCAATTCAGTCAGGCACTCAAGTTTGTATTTAGCTTTTTATAAGAAGCACCAAACTGACTTTTTTTTTTAAACATTAAAAATTGGGAAACAGCTGTTTCCTCAGCCCACTTCTCTGTGTTTTTTAAGCCTATACTAACAGAAAAACTCTACAAGTAAACAAAACAGTGGCAGGAATTTAACATACTCCCCAGCTGTTAAATTGCGAATCGTCCTCTGGAGGTTTAAGAACTGTGAGCTCAGTGTGCTTAGAAGAAGGCAGGGCTGCATCAGAAACAACAATATGTCAGTATTATCACCCACTTATGTTACTCTGAATAAGCAGTCAGCGCTGTTTCCGTGTTATGAAATAGCTGAACATATTATTTTATTTAAATCTCTTACTCTGGCAGTCTTTTTTTAGGAAGGTGGTGTTTCACTACAATATTACTAGCCTAGAAATCTCATGTCGTCATCTTCCCATCCTGACTACTGAACCTCCTGGCTACCTATTAGATTCTTTTTCAAGATACGGCTGCCCAAGCTTTTTTTTTTCCTAGTTAGTTGGACTGAACTTAATACAGCATCTTGCATCTCTCCCACTTGTTCACCACTTAACCACCAGGTCAAATTAAAATTACTTGCTCTTCGAGTCCCTTCACAGTTTTATTTCAGACTTTCTTTCCTAGCAGCCATTTAAAAATGGAAAGAAAATAAAAAGCCTAACGATTTTTTAAATATTAATGCAGACTGTTGGGAAGCCATGATATAACACAGAGATTTCGTCACACAAGCATTTAAAGATTATTTTAAATAATAGTGTCTATGTGAATAAAAAGGAGTCCTGCAAACGTCCTGTGGCCCCTTACCTTTAACATACTCATTGGATGTGACGGAGCTGTATTTCTTGCTTTCACCTGCACCAGAAGGCTTCCCTTCCTTGTAGGGCTGTTTACTGCCCTGGTTTCTGTATTGCTCGCATAAATAGCCGCCTGGAGGACAGGATTCTTCCTTCTTCTCCCGTGTTTTCTTCTGGAAACGAGGATCTAAGTATTCCAAGAAGCCTTTCAGTTTCCTGATATGTTTCTTCTTTTTCTTCTTTTTCTTACGTTTGCGATTGTCATTGTCAAAGCGGAGCACAGAGAAATCCAAATCATAAAGTCTGAAGGAAACATGTTAAAAATAGAAAAACAGATGTGGCACTTGATGCATATATGAAACGTTATTTATTTTACCACAGGTGATGACTTGCAGCATGTCAGCTATTTTGTGGCAATTTCTGCACATCTAACTTAATTTAGATGCAGCAAATTTAAGCTCTCAGATTGAAGGACAATAGGTCCAGGTCTGTACACAAATCATTAACAGGGGCTAGTTATGGAATATGTGGAATTAAAAAAAAAATAAATAACTGTTGCAACCTAATCAAGAATGGTGTGCAGATGCGATTCTAACAATGTAGTCCAGATCTAGTGTTCTAACACAATTGAGCAATATTTTTCCAATCTCCACTTGACCAACCTAATGACATGATCCCCAGCCAGATTATGCTATATAAATAACTTAGAAACAATGAAAAAAAGGCAGACATGAGAAACACCCAGAAAAGAATTAGGAAAAATTGCTGATTATGCTGGAATCCTTGCTTACTTGTAATCCTTCTCTCGATGTTTGTCTTTGGACTTCTTTTTCTTCTTGACCTTCTTGTATTTTTTCATTCTTTGGTCATCTATCTTGCGGCATTTCTTTTCTATTTCGCTTCCGCTTCCTTCTGTGGGGGTATATTTTCTTTTGCCATTTCTTAGTTTTTCTTTCTCTTTTTCCCGGGAAGAGTCCTCAAAATTTGAATGAGCTGACACAGGTGGAAGTGCATGCCTTTCACGAGAATATTTGTCAGATTGCTGCTGAGGTACTGAACAATGATATAAGTTTGCTCTGTGGCTGCTGAAGTGATGTACGTCTTCCTCTCGAGAGAGTGCGTTGTGAGGCCATCTGTTTTTGCAGTGATAATCCTTATGTGACCTGTTGTTGTAAGCTTGACTCAATTTATCAAAGTCTTTGTCACAGTAAGAGGACTTTCTCTCTCTGCCATCTCTTGTTCCATGAGAGGAATAATAATCGTTGTAGTATCTGCATTTTTCCCATCTCCGTGGTTCATCTTGATAGTATCTTTCTCTGCTCCAAGTCCTCTCTCCTCTGGAATGATAATACCTATTCCTGTCTTGTTCTGTTCTTTCTCTGCTTCGGGATCTATAACGAGAGTATTTTCCTGAGCTTTTGCCGTTATTTGGACTGTTTCTTTCAGTATGGGAAGATCTGTACTTGCTTTCATTGCAATACTCCTGCTTATGACGATTTTGCTTATTTGTTTCCCCACTGCGAGAGCACCTCCTCTTGTGGGAATGCTCATCTGGTTTGCTTCTCGTTTGCTTCTCCTTCTCCCTCTCTTCAGTGTCCGAGTGTTCTCTCTTCCTTCGGTAGTGCTCTTTGTCAGTTTTTTTAGAGTCGTATGTTTTTTTCTTATATTTTTTCCTATGTTTATCTTCTTCACATTTTTTATTACTCAGTCCCTCGTTTTCTCTAGAAAATTGACTCTCCAAAACTTTATCCAGCTTTGTAATAGAAGAGTCATTAACAGGTGGTACCTCTACATAGCTATTAGAAATGTCCTTTGTATCTTGGCATTTATCTGTAATATCTAGAGATGCAAGTTTTTTGGAACTACATTCAATGTCAGACTTTATAGAGGAATTTTGCCCTAATTTCTCTTCGCTCTCAGGAGACCCTTTGATGTACAAAGGATTTTCTTTTGAAATGAGTTCAGGTTCTTTTGATCTTCTCAGTTCGCCTTTGTCTCTACTGTCTTCAGACTCACACTGCCCAAAGAATTCATCTTCAGCGTCCAAGGATTTTTTCCTGACCTTGTGCTGACCATTGATACCGGGATGCGCGTTATCAGCTTTTGTTGTAATACTTTCAGCAACAACTTCTTTGGTAGAAATGGTTTCAGAATCTGGTTGAATGAAAATATTCTCAACCTCACAGCTAAAGTTGGAAGGAACCTTCCTGGATTCTTCATAGGCAAACAGTGCTTCCATCACTACAGTTCCCATAAGAGCATCACTCTCAGAAGATTTCTGAGGTCCAGGGACACTGCACAAAATAAAAACACATTTTTCACTTGAAAAAGTCCATCTAAAAGAAGAATGTTAGGAGTAAAATCCCCTTAAGTAAAAAAATTGGTGGCTACTGGAAAACTCTGAAAGACGTTCGCTTTAGAAACCTATTCTTACAGCTTTCTCAGCTCCCAGAGAAGGTGGGGTTTTCCTCTTCATTCTGCAAGTATTGCATTAAAAAACCCACACCCAACACATCTGTCTCCCTCCACTTGCTGCTCTAGCTCACGTCAACAGCCAACACCACTTAGGTTTGCACTCCCCCAACCAGAAAAAAAGTAAACACACATATGGATTTCCCTCTCTATCCCAAATGGGAGAGCAGATGGTGGGAATTTACATTCGCACATCCTAGGATGGAAAAATTGGAAAGAGGAATGGAAAAAGTATTCAAGACCATGGAAAACAATGGAAAAACATTCTATGAAGAAATGAAAGTTTTCCAAGAGGCATCTGCCTGTATTTAATATCAGAATAATATAGGCTCAGTGCTGATGTTTGCAACACTAGAGGTACAGTGTGGAATTCTCTGTACTGATTTAAGTCTTTCTATTAAATAGTATTAGTAGACAGGTAAAACAATTATAAACTTGTATGAAATCTTGTTTTAATCAGAGTGTACTCATTTTACCTTATTTCCTCTGACAAGCTGTTCAACTGGCTGTATGAGAGAGTTTCTAAGATTAATTCTTGAGGAACCGTTGACAAAGCTATAGGCATCTGCAATTAAAACGCAGAAGTTAATAAACAGAAAAGATACTATCTTTAGTAGAAAACTACCATTTGCAAAATTTCTACATTAGATTTTAAACAAGATCACTTTGAGTTATTTGTGCTATCCCTATTTTACACATCACCCCACTCACCCCCCCAAATACATTTATGAAACTTATCAAGGGTTATCTCAGCTCAACTTCTCTTCAGTTGACAAGTTCTCATATGTCAGCTCAGCTTCTAACGGGATAACAGCACAAAGTGTTATGATGAAATTTGTGCTGTGTGTTTTCTTGGTATTTCAGGCTAATTAGGAACATTATAATGCTCCTGAATACTGAATACATCATAGGTGAGAAGTTCTAGATGGAACAAACATAACTCACTGTTTCAAGCAATCCATTTGTTTTAGAAAAGAAAATGTCAGAAGGTTTAACAGGTTGGACTTGGCAAGTGGAATCATCAAGTTTCAGTCCATTTTCTTTAGATTCATTTTCTAAACTAATAGCACCATTTAGTGAATCATTTTTTGGCAGCTCAAGCTGGGATCTTTCTTCTTCAGCAGTCTGACAGGAAGGATGGGAATTCTGCAAGGTGCGGACCACCTTTCCAAGCAGAATTCCGTTAGAAGATATGATGTTGCAATTCCTTTTAAACAAGCCCTTCGACTCCTCAGATTTTCCTGAAGGTTCCGCCACGTAATGGACTGTGTTATCAGAGCTGAGTTTAGGATTTCCATTCACTGCTGGCTCAGCAAAAATTTCATCAGGAACTTCTTGTTTGGAAATGTTAGTAGCAACTGTCATTGTAGATGCGTTTGAGGTAGACTCTGCTGCAGAAGAATTTGTAATAGTGGATGAAGGAACAGGCTTGCTCAGATCCTCATCCTCCACAGCACTGGTAAGACAGTCAGGTTGGGACACAGTCTGGCGTGCAGGCAATTTGTTATGAATACTGATAGTGATCTTCTGGTTTTTTGACGGATCTGTATTTGAAGGCCTGGTAATTGACCAGTTTTGAACACAAGCTGTTGGCGGAGCTGAAGATGGCCTTTTTAGGGTGACACCAACGGTATTTGGATCGTCTTTTAGGGGTCCATTTCCATTTAAACGACTTGAGTTCTGTATTTAAAGCAAGAGATTCCAAGATGGATACGTGCGAACACACAGCATTTACAGTTTTAAAACATGAAATTCTCCTACTAAATATTTCTACAAATTGCCTCAACACCTAAGAAGAAACAACACCCCCATTCAAATACAAACGTAAGTCCAACAAGTGTGTTTCATTCCTGCTTTTGGTTTACTGCATATTGGTATCAAATGACCATTTTTGAAACCCACCCAAACAACTTAATATTGACTAAAGCTATTCCCACATATGCTTATTTTCCCCCTTAAACATTCCCTGAAAACCCTGGAATAATTGTTCTGGTACTCAGGGACAAGACAATTTGTTTTCCCTGTGTCAGCTGAAGTGACACTGATAGGGGGGAAAAAATTATTTTTTTAAAATTATTTAAGCATTAATAGACTACTTAAATTGTCCCAAGAGCATAGCTCTCAGCGCTTTAGAAAGCTGAACTGGAAGTATAAAGTAATGAAGTAGCATGGCCGCACAATTTAGGATTAGCCACTGTTTGAAGAATTCTGGCTGTAGCAGGAGGACTGTGAAGAAAGCTGCAGTGTGGGAGGGGAAAATAAAACTCAGATGCTAAAAAACAACAAAACAAAAAAAACCCCACCAAACCCAAAATCCACTAGCAATTTGGTGCCATTACCTACCCCCCTCAAATTACCTTAATCATATGAGGAGGAAGTCGTGGTCCCATAAATCCAGCCTGTTTACTATTAGCCCCCCGCTGACCAAGGAATGAACGGGGATAAGACGGTGCTGGTAAGTAAAAAGCACGTTCTCCGAGTGTCAAATCATAGCGCCTTGGGAAAAGAGCAGTGATCTTAGTTTAATGTCTTCCTTTCAGCCTATTCTTGGATTAAACCCCATCCTATAATTTTATAGGAACAGTTTATGTGACACAGAACACATTTACAGAAGACTTAACCACGTCTACAAACCGAAAGTTTGATAATGGTCTTCCTACAATGACTATCCTTTTCAGAGCAGTAACTCATCCTTACACCATCTATGGACTTAAATCTCTCCTCTTTTCTAAATTACCCAGCTACAGTGAGCATATATACAGCAGTGTACACAAGTGCAGCAGTTTAAGGCCAAGCAATGAAAGATAGTAAATGACATGGGGAATTTCAGGTTAGACAGAACTGAATTATACAAACAGTAATCTTCTCTTAGCACAGTAAGAAAAACACTTGAAAAGAAGAAAAACATCAATAACAGGAAAGTAAATACATTCTGAACACATTTAGTAGTTGTTATTACCTGATATAAAAAAGTACATAAGCTTGCTGATTGAGAACTGTTTTGATATCAGAAAGGTCTACTGAGGCATCATTCATTCGATACCAAAGTCCATTACCAGCCTGCAAATAGAGACAATGTATCTTTAAATAAACTGCATGTTTTCCAAATGACATCACAGAACACTACAGCGTAAAACATACAAAAACTAATCAAACAAAACATATAATGCATTTTAATGTCTTTGTTAGCACAGATTTTACCCTGTTAGAAATCAAGCTGATATCTACCTTTATGAAGCAGAGATAGTGTCCCGCGTTACAATTGAAACCGCTATGTACAAGGACTGCATATAAAGCATAGATGAGTGGTTCTCCAATTGATTGGGACATATATGCTCGAAGATCCAAGTATTCAGGATATTTTACATCCTAAACACAGACCAAGAAGATTCAAAAATTATCTTGAAATACTCCATGGAATAGCATGAATAAAACACTTCTAAAAACACAGACCAGGATTATATATAGTTTTTGATTCGTTTAAAAATACCTATTCTTATAAACAACAATTAATACTTTAAGTTACAGAGAACTGTGTTCTACAGAATTATTTCCTTAAGACTTAAGGCCACACAAGAATTTTATCGTTATTGAAAAAGAAAGAAAAAGCCATAGTTGTTATGTCAACTTTTCTTATGACTACAGTTACTAGTCTATAGTTATTGCTTGCAAACGTTAATGACTTTTAAATGAGTATTCATCTTTGGCAAATCTCCCATTCCAAGAAAATAAAGTCGCGTTACAGCTGTAAATGTACCTTGTTGATCTTTCCACCTGTAAAATTTGCAAATCTTTTCAGTGATATTGTGAGAACGTTGGAAGAACGATGTATCGTGTACCTCTTTGATGCAGGAACCATCTTTTTACACCTTAAAAGCAAGCACAGACAAATGTTTTAACAGCATATTCTTTTCCCCTGCAGAAGTCAAACAAGTTTTCATCTCTCACACATGCTTATGCTATTTGAACGATATTTACTTGCATAATATGCTTTTTCTTTTCATAAATCCATAAACTGCATTTCAGGTTTGTTAACAGAGAGAAGATAGCAGGCTATAAGAGGACAGCTCTACAGAACAAAGAATAAAGGATTTAGAACATTATCTTTCGATAGCCAAACAAAGGTCTGAACGTGTATCTTTGCTATGCCAAAAAAGTAAGGCTTGGAACAACTCAGCAGGCAGCAGGACCAGGAATCTCTTGCCAGGGCACATCACCAGAACATAAGGCCAGATACCACCAAACTGGCTATTTTCAACCCCTGTCCCAGATACATTCTTTCAGCTTTCTGCTGGAATGCAAATAATGAGAGTGGAATACGGGAGTCTCGGTCCTCAGGACTAGAAAGTGCAAATAATTTCCAAAATGGATCGCATATCAATATAAAAAAATTCACTGGAAGGAAAGAGTCATTCTGCAGGAGGGAGACACTGGACAGTAGCAAGTCTTCAGGTATTGAGGTTGCCTGGAAAGACGCTGAAACCACCTGCAGTCCTTTGAAACGAAACCCTTAATTGTAAATTTGTTGCCCTGCGCACTCAAAGGTAGGAGCTACGGTCAGATGTGGCATTCAACCACTAGTGCAGGGAAAGACTGAAACATGTCAGTTTACATCATCAAGAACAATACTCTTGATAGTTAACAAATAGAAAGAATTAAATACTCTCTTCTCAAATTCTGATGTGGAAATACAAGGCAGAGAATTCCAAACTCAGGGAGAATGCCTATGAACAAAAAAAGAAACCCACCCAGAATAAAGGAGAAAAAAGAAAAAAGTGTTTTATAAAAATTCTGTGAAACTTGACTTGTAATTAGATACAAAGTTTTGAGGTAGTAATCTTTATTAGAAAAATTCATGGTAGAAAAGAAAAGAAAAGTGTTGATTACGAAAAACGTAAAAGCAATAGAATGGTTTATCAGCAATGGAAAAGATACTGTACATACGCTAAACCTTTCTTTTTAAACTCAGAAAAAGACTGAAACTTCTGGGTTTATGTGCGACTAAACTGATCACACCCCACATTAATGCAGGATCCTGCAATTCAGATGTGAGGTGTTTATTACAGTTATCTCCCTCTCCCTCAACCGTAATCTGTAAACTGTGAGAGTTCTTCGTACATTACATGTTACTTGCTCGGATCCACGGACTAAAATGAACCTGGGATTGAATTACTGTAACAGCCTATTGGATGCTCTTTATTCAACATCTGCATTCAAATTTTCTAACTAACATACAGTTTTCCAACAACAAAAAGCAGGTATTACATTTTTCACTTAGAAGGATCAGACGGGAATGTTAGAGAGCCAAGCCCCACAGTCTTTGCTTTTCTGAGTTTATGTTTGAATAACAACTTGTTTTGCCAAAATATCTTATACAAACGTTCAATGCTCTTACATATGTAGAAACATTTTACATATTGATCAACATATAGAACATCTTAACTCCATAGGCTTTCATTAAGCATGGGTTAGGTTTAGGGTGACTCATTTTGGACAACAGTAGTCCACGGGGTTTACAATTCCAGAACTGTGCGAGACATTGTTCAGTGAGCCGGCAGAGGTTGCTAGTGTTAATTATCATGGAGTCTCTTCACATTGACTGAGACCCAATCTCACTTTGTTTCACAGCGAACGTTAGGACCTTCAGGGAGCCAATGTTGCCTCCCACCCCAAATTGCTGTCCATAGCTCTCCACTCCAGCTCACCACTACTTATCGGACATGTCTGTTAACTTCTGGCCATGTGAATATTTCAGTGTGCAACTTCACGCTGTGTAGACAATACTAGGAATAAAAGTCTAATGTGAGCTAACGGCCACAATTCTTATAATATATTTCCACGTACTCAAACAGAAACACTAAAGTTACTCACTTAGAAACAAATGTATTATTTTCCAAACTTTGAATGATTTCAGTGTATTAGTTGTATAAACAAAACTAAATGAAAGCACAACAGAGAGCTCTGTCTCATTAGCTTATTTCTAAACGAAGTCAAAAGATAACTTAGAGTATAAGTCATGCAATACATTAAATGTGTATCTTGTATTAAGATGTAATTAGTAATAATCTTACTTGCTACACTTATAGCTATTTTCACCATCCAGTTGTTCCGGTTTCACAAATTGTTCCAGAGCTCTGGTGACAGATGTAACTGCCTGGATGAGTAAGAAAGTAGAGCACTAAGACACTGGAAATGCAAAATTTCAAACACTTACTAGTAGTTTACGAGAGAACCTTGCTAGTTCATACTTAAGTGACCTACTGTGAACCAGCAAACACTGTGAAGGAGGCAGAAACAGAGCATGCTGAGCATCTACCTCATTTGAAAATGATTCTACTTCACAATAAATAAATTCTGCAGTGCCACAGACAGCATCTGTGGTATGCTTTGGCATCAATAATGAGAACAATCAAACCCATCAGTCTAACAATAGATGTCTACTGAAGTAGAATAATTGAGAAGTATGATAGTATCATTGTTTGTGTAGATATAATTATTATTTTTCCAGCTTAAATCCAATGCAAACATGGAGACCATTTACATGGCTTCCACAGAAGAACAAAGTCCAATCCACTCCTAGCCACCATCAAGCTCTTCTGTTTTACCAATACATGTTTTTAAGTAAAATGATTTTATTTTAGAAAGCTCTACGAGTCTTTACACATCTCGACCCATATTCACAAAACATCTTACCTTTATATCCAAAGTAATGTCGAGGAATGGCTCATACGTATCCGAAACTGCTTTGCAGTTCAAGCACTTCACTGCAATCAAAATACAAATGCTTAACAATATGCAAAGGAGACTAACTGCAAATTTAAATTATTAATACGTACTACTTTAGTCACACAACAAGCTGCTTTACTACAGACAGACAAGAAGTCACAGACCAGTTCGAAGAACAGGAAGATTTTTAAAACATACCTCGGGATCTGAGATACCCTCCAAATATTTGATAAATAAGTGTGGTGGCTTGAGAAGATCTGTCCAATCTGGAAACAAATCATAATCACACCTCAGAAGATTTAAGGCACAGAGTTAACTCTTCAAACAGTTTTTCTTTTTATTAAAAGCAAGGACGTATATTTTAATGTATGATAGTAAATAAAGGAGTAAGAGGGGCTAGAGAACACTTAAACATTAATTTGTTTATGCTTACTTGGTGCTTCCATTCAAGCAAGCTTTCTGCAAAGCATCAACAGTGAAGCATAAGAATTCATGTGCATCCTCTTGACTGCCAAAATGGAAATGTTTTCCTATTCCTAATAAATAAAAAGGTTATTATATTTATCTCATATAAAATGAAAGAAAACTCATATTTCTAAAATCTCTCTTCTTTAAAGTGTCAAAATCATTTATATGCATCAAACGATTCTTCGAAAAATTAAAAAATATTAAAAAATAAAACCATCTGAAATAACTTACTTTTAAGGCCATTGATAACAGATGTAGGTTTGATGGCATTATTAGAGCAACACAGGACCTGGTTAATGTGCGTTTCCATTGTACACATCATACAGAAGCCTTCTTCATGACCTGAAGAGTGAAGAAACCATCGCAGTCTAGTAAAATATACATTGCTACAAAAAAAAACCCTAAAAAACCCCAATAATCTTTAAGTTATAGGTACAATGTCCACTCTCCATGCTACATTCTCTTCTCCCAAGGTGTCAATATCCCAACAGTTTTGTGATATTTTATTACACAGAACTGTATAGAACAAAAGCATCAATTAAGTCTGTATTAAAGTGCATTTTCTGATGACAAATCTAAGTAACTATTGCAATGTCATTTTTTTTTCACAGGCTGACAGGAATGTGAACTCCACAGTCTGCAGAATATATGAGGAAACAATATTGACACTGATGATGCAGCAGTAAGAGAGAATGTGTGTTATTTTCAGCACACTGCTGTTAGGCGAGCTACATGACACACAGCTAAGAATCCTCAGGGAGAAAGGAAAGATTAAAGTAATGTGTGTATTAGTATTTCTGCCCTCCTTTTTTCAACAGGATTCTTACCTGAAATCATTTTTATATACGGTAATAAAACAGAGTTAAATTTCTAGGAATAAATACTAAGATACAAGACTAGAAAGCATACAGGTGCCTTTGTAAAAATACACATATATGGATATGAAAAGAGGCTTCTAGGCTTAAATAAATTCAAGAATAAAAATTAAGTTCAAAAAACACAAATTCAAGAGTTTAAGAAAATATAAAATTTTATTTAGAATAAAATCAGTCTAATACAGTCCCCAAAAAATTTCTATTTGGGTTCATAAGAAATTAGCTTGTAGTGCTTTCTAGACTGGGTTTTGTTGTGTTTTTTTTTTAAATGGTCAACAGCGCACATATCATTTGCCACAGTATTAGTGCATTACAGTATCTAGGCTGCAAAGACTAAGAATTTACGATGCCAATATCGTGCCAACTTTATCACCTTTCTACCAGCAGGAATTCCAAAAGCCAAACGTTCACCAAATACCTTACTTTACAATGCACTTCATTATTCACATGAAGCAAAAAATGATCTTTTTTTTGAAGTTCTACCACAGCGCATTAGATGAACAAATGCACTTTATATGCTACTCTGAGCCACCTGCTAATGTAGCGTTCAAAGCCAGCTTCTACAAACCAAATAGGACAACTAAGAGTTTTCTTCACAGGATCGCTGTTGTTCTTTCACCTTCAGAGCTGTCCAACAGATTTATAATAACGTTGAAAAGTACTCACATGACTGGGTGTGTTCAAGAGAGAGCATGTAATTGGCGAGAGGAGGTGTGTAGGTCAAACACTGTAGGGTAGAATTAAGGAAACATGTGTTGCCAAGATTCTGCAGTCCAACTCCAACACTTTGTGTTTGTTGCCAGTCCATACAAATTTTCTCAGGTGGAAAAAGAATCCTTTGTGGCGGGGCAATTCCATCATTAACAACTGCAAGAAAATTGTATTTTAAAAGAGATGTATTGGTTTTGTTTTAAGAACAGTATTTAAAGAGTAACATTCTGCAGGAGCACCCAGAAGAACCAGCTATACTCCAAAACACAAAAACTATCACGTGCGGCATTAACACTGCCCCTCAAATTTGCTGGTCAACAAGCTGTTTTGGATAATAGTTTATACATCTGTTTTAATTCTTCTAATGTAAGACAAACTACCACTCTGACTTTAGTAACTTTCACCAGGTTTCTGTCTGTCTCGAGTCTTTAATCTGATTCTTAATTCAATTATTGGATTTTTCCTTATTGTAACTTAAACTGCAAATTTACACTTGTAATTATATGGTAATAGATACAAGAACTGAGACAGAAAAATAAGCAAGTAACTGGCACAGAAGGTAACCCTACAGATATCAGATCTCTTCCTGAGCAGTGTTATCGTTCAAAGATTTGTGAATAACAGAAGCCGTGAATAGCAATGGAAAAATGTACTTTTCTCTGCATAACAGAAAAGACCTGGATAGGTCTGTGTATTATAAAAAGCTCCCCCTAATTGATTGTAAATAGAGCAAAACTAGTTTATGCAACACCAGTCACTTTAGTTGTCTTAGGGGATTCACAAAATTGAAGTCTACCGTTGAAGTCTTTATTCGTCGTAGTCCCATTGTATAGCAGTGCGACAACTAAGAACTGCATTTTCTACTTTTATTTTGGTTTGTTTTTAAGAAAAATAGGGGCAGGACAAAAGACACACTTACCTAGATCTCTTTGGGCAAAAGGCTTAGATTTTTGAGATGATCTGCAATAAATAGCACCCCCAGGTCCTTTGTCAGAGACTTTGTTTGGATCTTCTGCAGGTGGTACGCGGCTCAAGTTTGCGGTGCGTGACGTCATTTTTTTAGTACGGGGTTTCTTAGACTTGTCAGACCGCCTCGATGATGATTTTTTAGATTTAGAAGATTTTGGCTTGTTAACTATGGTCATTGTTCATATCTGTAACAGAGACAAAATTTCTGGTTGACACAAGAATGTCAAAAAACATTCCAGAAAGAAAAGAGTATGACAAATCCTGCCACTTAGTCTCAAAGAAATAACGTGAAGAACTAACTACCTGATAAGAATGATTGAAACGCTCCCCCCCACCCCCCCGCCCAGCAAAACCCAACCCCAACCCAACCCAAAACTAAACACACAAAACAGAATTTCCCATCAAAAACGTATGAGTATTACTTTTAACTTCTGCAGAGCCGGTGACTGATGACATTCCTTACACTTCCATGGGATTTTAATCCATTACAGTTACGAAGACCTTTTTTACAAAAGAAGCTGCGAGTAGTGGCCCATTCGAGTGCTGCCTTGGTGAGATCCAGGAGGAGCTGTTTGGCCCGTCTTGTCACTCCTGGGAACCACACACCTCTGAGACACAGAGGATGGGATATAGCTGCGAGAAATCTTGGGAAGGGAGAGCAAGAAAACACTTGTAAATTTATTTCTGCCTGGTTTTCTTCTGCCCCTCCAAGAAATATTTGTTTGGATACAATTTTGGCAGCAGTACTTGTGGTATTTTGCACCTATCAATCACATTTACAACCCTTACTGTCAACCAAAAACTTGTACCAAAAAGCATCTTTTTCAGTCCTACTTATGTAAAGTTGTACATTTTTCCCTGGCAAAACAACAGAGAATGTAAGCTATATAAAGGAAATGCTGAACGTACAAGAAAGCAAAACAAACCCTCAGCCCTCAAGGACAGAGGCAATAACTGATATTAAGTCCTTTTTAGAATGCTGATTAGGTTTCAGGATGATACCTCTTGAAATATGTGTAATCGTGTGTGCACAGTAAGCTGCTGAATAATTATATGATCAAGTATCAATTTCTGTATGTAAATTTTTGCTACTATCTTACTATAGCACGTAGGCCCTTTTTAAGTTTAGGGAAACTACAAACTTAACTGAGGGTTTAAAGCATAAGGTGCTTTGTTATACTGAAATAACTGAGAAGAAAGCATAAAGCAGTTTCAGATTTATGGTACAACTTGGTTGCTTTTGATAAAACTTGAGGTGGATTAAACAAAGCACAGTAAATTAGAGAACTTCTAGTCCCGCAAAAGACAAATTATGTGCAAAGCCTTTAATTAGATCTTTTTCTCTTTTAAACTTTCAATTTAAAATCTACTCTATACACATTTTCCACTTCTGGGAAGATAATACACAAAACTGGAAAATTCCCTCTCATTTTACTGAGGAATGAAGACATCCTTGTCCATTTGGAAGACTGAGATGACAGTTCTTGGGCTCAGTGATTTTCAGGTAAGTTCAAACTGGAGATGCCAGTGGCATCTCCTTTTTCCAACTGAAAGTGTTTGAACAACATACTTAAAATGGAAGAGTATTATCACAAAAACCCCTGAGCATTACATTGATCAACGAGGTAAGCCTTACATATTTTTTAATTTGTCAACTGAGTGACACATTACCAGACATCAAGCACTGCACAACAGCGAGGATCAACGCTACTGAGACTAAATCAGATCTGCCACTTTTTCAAAATATGTCCATATAATTCTTAATTTTGACATAACCTCTCCTTGACACAGAAGTACAAAAACTCCCAGCGCTGGTATTTTTCCTCTCCCGTGGCTCACATACATACAGACCCTGCTCCTGTACCCCTGCCGAATGTGGGTCTACGCTGTCGCTTGCACTGGGGGTTATCTCCCTGCACTGATGTCATAACAGATGTGTCCTAGCGCGTTTCCCCGGTGAGAAGTAAAACATAAAACAGTTACTTTCTTCCCGTTTGGAGTTTTGCATCAGCGCCGTTTAGATTTTTTTTTTTTTTTCAGCAGTTTCACCACAGAACACGTCAGTTACGCCTCGGATCTACACATTTCAATTCGGCCTCCGCTTTCCGCACAATAAATCGCGGCCGGGGAGGATTTTACACAAGACCCCCCCCCTCACAAAGCCGCGCCGGCCCGGGCAGCGGGGGTCGCGCCCTTTTCTCACTACAAAACAAACACTTCCAGCCGTGACCGTAGGAAAGCGCCGCGCCCCGGCGAGAGGCCCCGGGCGGGCGGGGAGCGCTCCCGCCACACCGAGGGACCCGACCCGGCCCGTGCTGCCGCGGACGACCACCGCCACAACACACGCGCGCCGCGCCCGCCCTACTGCCGTTAAAGAGCAGTCCGGCCGCCAAGCCGCCAAACGCGGCACGAAACACCGCTTTACCCTTAACCGGGAGCCAATTGTGCAGGCAGGCACGGCACGGCACAGCACGGCACAACGCGGCCGCCGCCGTCCCGGTCCCGCTGCCCGCCCGGCACGGAACCGGCCGCCCCCGGCCCCCTCCCCTGCCGGCGCTGGGCCTGAGCCGCCGGCCCGGGCGGCCCCTGCTCTGCCTTCCGGAGGGGTTTGGCTCCCGAAGCCCCTGAGGCGCCGGCAGCCGCCAGGCCGCCCCCACGGGCAGACACGGCGCGCCGAAGGCAACATGTCCGCGCTCAGGGGCGGCGGGAGCCCCAGCACACACAGAGCGACCCCGACCCCGGCGGGGGGGGGGGGGGATCCGGGGAGCGGCTCCGAGGAAAACGCCTCGCCCGCCTCCCGCCCCGCCGCTCGCCTCCGCCCACCCCGCCGCTCCCTGCCCGTCCGGGGGCAGGCCCAGCGCCCTCCCCGGCCCCGCCGCGCCCGCCCTCCCCAACTCTGCCTTTCGGGCCCGCGCCTCACAGAGCGTCCGGGGGCAGGACCGCAGCAGGCAGCGCCCAGCGGCGACTCTGTGCCCATGGCAACGCGGCGGGGGGGCGGGGGCGCCGGCGCGTGGGGGGGGGCGGGGGGGGGGCGGAAGGGGAGACGAATCGAGCGCGGACCCTCCGAGCGGCAGGCCCCGCGGGGAGCCACCGCCGCGCAACGCCGCCGCGGGGCTCAGGGCAGGGCGGTCCCGGCCGCCCCACCCGCCGGCAGCGGGACGCGGGGAAGCCGCGCCGAGTCCCCGCGCCGGCAGCAGGAGGAGGAGGGAGAGGCAGGCGCCGCGGGCGGGCGGGCGGGCGCCGGCGAGACCCCGGCGGCGGCGGGAGGAGGAGGCGGGCGCGGAGCGGAGGCATCGGGCCGGGAGGGGGCCGGTCCCGGCGGTGGCGGGGCTGGGTCCCTTCGCCGCGTGGTGAGGCCGGCGCCCCGCCCCGCCCGGGGGTCCCACCCCCTCCGGCTGCCCGCCAGCCGGGAGGGCAGCGGCCGAGCGAGCGCCCGGAGGGCCGGGCCGCGCCAGCCGCTCCCGCCGGCCGCCTTCCCGTCCCGTCCCCTCCCCGCCCCCGGCCCATTGATTTCCAGCCGGGCGGGCGCACGCGGCGCCGCGGGGCTCGGCCAGGCCGCCCCAGGCCCGACGCACCCCCCGGCCCCGTTACCTGGCTCGGCCCCGCTTGACTCGGCGCTGCCGGGTCCCCCTCGCCGCAGCCCCCGCCTCAGCCCGGCCCGCTCCGCCTCCTGTTACAGCCCGTCGGGGAACAATGACGTCCCTCCGCCGGCCTCTTGCATCCGGGGCCCGGCGCCGGCCGGGCAAGGCGGGCGGGGGGAGGGAAGGAGGCGGCGGCGGCGGCGGGGGGGAGAAGCGAGCTCCTCCGGGTCACACGGGGACCGGCACCGCCCCTGTGCCGCTGCCGGGAGCCGCTAGAGGGGGCTCGGCGACCCCCGGTCAGGGCGAGGGTCCCGGGGGGGCGCGGGCCCCGCCGGGCGGTGCGGGGAGCCGCGGCCCCGCGCGGGGGTGAGGGGTCTCCGCCAGCCCCGCCGCTTGAGGGGCCGCCCCGGCTGCGCACCGCCGGGCTTCGGCCCGAGCCGCGGCCCCGGCCTTCCCGCCGGGCTCTGCCTTCCGGGCTGCGTTTGCGCCTCTCCGCTTTACTTCTCCAGTCAGCGTCTCATCGCTCGGAGCGCGGCCATAAGCGCTGGCCCGGCCCCGCGGCCGCCCACAGGGAGGCGGGGGGGCCCCGCCGGCGAGGGCGAAGCCCGGAGCCCGGCATGTGGCGGGGCGGGTTCCCGCCGAGGGCCGCGGGCCGCCGCGCGCCGCCGCCCGCCATCGAGTTCCCTGAGGAGAGCCCGGAGCCGCGCTTCGACGGTAAGCGAGGCCGGCGGGGACCGCCCTGCCCTCTGCCGCACCGTGGGCGGCGGGGACCCCGGCTCCCCCCGGCTGCAGGGCGGGACGGAGGGAGGGAGGGAGGGAGGGCAGAGGCGCCGCCGCTGGGGCTGCGGTGGGCCCCGGGCAGCGCGGGCCGCCTCGGCCCCGCCGGCTCGCCGCCTTCCGCGTGCGCTTGCACAAGTTAATTATAGTGACTCCCCTAATTAGCGCCCTGAGGCTCTGGCTCGGCGGCTGCTCGCGCGGTTCCTTTGCGGGCCGTGGTTGTGCCAGAGCTGCGCGGGTCCCTTCGCGGCGGCGGTGCTCGGTAAACGCGCGTACCCCGGGGGCTGAACCCGCTCTTCTGTCCGCCCCCGTCCAGAGTCGGATGTGCCGGCGGAGCTGCGCGTTGCCAACGGGTCGCAGAAGTTTGTGAACTTCACCTCGACCATCCAGAACCAGCTGCTGCTCGTGTCGCTGCTGGAGCATCTCTGCCACATGTACACCCACAACCCCGTCCATTCCCGGTGTCTGTTCCGAAGTTAGTAAGCGTCGGCCTTTCCTCTCTCAAACTGCCGTACTGCGGTGTACGCCGCGCTCTCCCGCGCAGTTACCGCGGAACGTCAGCGCGGAGCTGTAGGTCTCATCCCGCTGGGACGGGAGTGACTCTGAGGGGCGGATGAACACCTCGGATCAGCTCAGTTGGGCAAGAGGACCTGTCCTGGCTTTGGAAGCAGCAGCGGGCTGTTGTAGGGGCGAGGATCGGGCGGTTCTGTTATAGCTAAAGCGTGTGACTTCCATCGTGAGAGGGGCAGCAGGGAAAGTTAACCTAACTGCTAAATCTGATCAAAAAACACAGATAGAAGAGGAATTTAATCAAATATTTATCAAGAAACAACTGTAGCGTGTTCTTCACCAAATCTTTCAAAATTATGGTCTGTGAAAATCAGAGTAAATACCTTTCTAAATCCTTCATTTCCCTGTAAAGTCTTTTGCTAGAATCCAGGGAGCTCGCATTTTTAGGTGTGAAGTGTTTCTTTTGAAATCTGTCTCTTTTGGTATGTGACTTATCTTAGGTATTTGGTTCATTTATACACATAGTTAATGCATTTGAGAAACAGTCACCAAGGTTTTTCTCTTTACTGTACGCAAATGTAGAAAATAAAATCTAATATATTGCTCATGGTTAAAATTGAAGCCATCTATAGCATCCAGTAAAAACAGTGCAGACAACTGTCATTTTTTTGTTCCCTAAGTCTGATGTAGATGTTTGGTTCTGACTCTTGCTAGTATCTCCATCAAACCCAAAAATGTCAGGGGAAAAAAAGCCAACTAAATTACATTCTTTGGGGAGAGGAACACACACACAATAAAAAAAAAACAAAACAAACAAAAAAAACACCACCCGGGCATCTTCCAAAGTATGTAGCTGCTTGGCTTCCCGGTGTACTTTTATGGAAAATGACATTTCTCCATTGGTATAGTTTAAACCAGTTCCCCAAGTGGAATAAATCTGATGAATAAAAGAAAAACATATTGCAGTAATGGTATCTGTTTTGTGGTTTTGGCTGGTATCTTCATGTTGGCAAGGCTGGGTTTTTCCCACTTTTCTGGTGTGCGTAACTGGGTCCATAAGGCTTGTGCAGCAAAATTCCTGATTTCTTATAGGTTCACTTTCAGTAATTTTTATCTCCTTTAAAAGATAAAGTAATAGGCTGATTTTTGAAATAGTGGTACTAAAGAAACATCTTAGAAAAACTTACAAGCAAGTTTGGTTGAAGGCCCTGGAACTCCTAAGACTTCTAAGTACATTTTTGTGGCATCTTCACAGTTGCACCCATCTCCTGTACTTGTTAGGTTTTTTGTCTGCCACAGCATTGTTTTATGCCAGCTGAGACATGGTGCTTTGGGGGGGATGGAAGCGAGCGACTTCATTCTTTGCTATGAGTATGCACACAAATGTGTGAGTTTGTATGTGAATTGGGAAATCTTGACATAATCACTTTTTTATAAATGTGTCCTCATAATTGTGAACATGCTTTTAATTTCTCTTTTCACCCTTGGACTAGTAAGTGAATGGGTGGGTGTTTGTATAATTCATTTGCTGAGATCAGAAGAGGAAATGCAGTTGTGACCATGAAGGGCATGGCAAATAACTGTATTATGCAAAGGGATTCCCACAGAGCAGATCTAGTTTAGATTTAATTAGTTTTTATTGCTAAGAGTATGGGAAACGGCATTAGAGTAAGAGTAACTGTTCAATTTTTCAGATGTGCTAATTTTCAAATAAAGTTTGAAGAACAACTTGTTTACATGGTCTTGCTGGCAGGATTTATTTAACGTGACCTTTCTCTGTTCCTTCGTACAGTACTGCGCCAGGCTTTCACAAGAACAGGGTTGCTCTCCCCTTTTGCCTTCTGCGATGAATTTAGTACTGTAAGGCTGCAGCATAATAGAGCCATTACAGAACTAATGAAAGCGGCTAATCGACAAATACTTAATGGGGTAAGCTTTGTTAAATTTCTTTGGCAACCTCTGCGTTAAGGTATTAACACAACATTGCATCCAAAGAGGCTTTTATTTTGGGGGGTAGGGGCATGGAGGGGTGGGTGTCTTTTAATGTTGGATTGGGTCTTTTTAATAATTATACAAAATGGTACTCCCGTTCTGCCTTAGCTGTTTGGGATGGCATGTTCCAGTTGGTTCTGCAGGTGCAAACCAAAGCTTTTGAAGCCAGCAGTATTTTGTTCCTTATTAAATAATAAAAACCAAAAGTTAAAATCTGTATAAACACATGCAAGGTGTTTTAAGTATTGCTACACCTTTTTTCGACAATGGACAGACACCCATTTACAACTTCTAACTGTTCCAGTTGATTATGTTAACACCCTCCTAGTTACATTAGTGGAGGGCATAATTTGTATACTGCATAATGTGCTTCAGGCTGCTGAATCAGACCAGTTTGCTTATCTTGCTGCTTGAACTAAGCTAGTTAATTTTGTCTTAAGCACATTTTAAAGCCCTCATTTTATCCTGTTTGCCAGCAGAACTGTAAAGGGCAGTAATCTCTCCAGCGGAGAGATGTTAGGAGATTACTGGTGGCATAATAATACTTTAATTTGGTGAAGCTCTCTGCAGAATGAATGGCTATGGGAAACCTCATTTTCTTCTAAGAACATAGCTGTAGTTTCTATTTTGATTGAGCTGTCTGTGCTGATGGCACAGTAGACCTGTTATTCTGTATGGCATGTTTTTATGTTGGATTTTGTTCTTTCATAGGAACTTGATAATGGAGATTCCCATGCAATTGGGTATGTATTCAAAGCATTTAGAAATATTAAATAACTCCCTCTGTAATGTTTCGTGCTCCGCTCTGAATTTAATTAATACTGCATTTCATATTTTGGCTCTGAAACTTGGGGGAAAAAAAAAGTGAAAATTTCTCAAAACGATCTGGTGAAAATTCCTTCTTCAGTACAGCTCTCGCAGTTAGTGCCACCATTCAGGAAAACAACATTTATCAGGCATAAATTTAAAAATACCGTCTTAATACTTCTGTTAACACAGAGTGTGGTTTTGTAACACATGCATGCTGCTGCAGTCTGCTGGTTTTCAGTATTCACTACGGTAAAGTCAAAGTATTTTCTTCTTTTTGTAATGTAAATAGTATTTCTAGATTGTGTACACATGTAGCCTATATAATACCTTTCTCTTAAGTTGTAATGTTGTTTAATGCAGCCTAACTTTTTTGATTAGGGAGCAAGAAGTTCTCTTTGAAGCACAGACTTCACGATACTTGAATGAATTTGATGAGATTGCGAGGCTAGGAAAAGGAGGATATGGTAAAGTATACAAGGTATTCTTTACCTCCCATTTATAACTCATCAGTTTGTATCTAGTTTTCCTTTGAAATTTAGAGTTACTGTTTTCACCGTTTTGTTTATTTTTCTAATAGAAAAACAAAATTACTAATTTTCCAGTAGAACAGGTGCAAATCCACACATGTGAAGGATGTTGGCATTTCATTTCAAAAGATGCTGATTTGTGGTTTCTGTTTTCTGTTTGTCAGAAGCAGGATATATCGCATGTTTTACTTTGTGTGTTTTTACCCTTTTAAAGTGAATGAAAACTTCTTATTTCTTGTGTGAAGTATTGTGATATATCGACTTAAACCAGCCTCAGGAACTGATTAGTCTGCACACTGCAATGTTCCAGTTGTGGCTACTTGAAAAAAGGTAGCCTTAATATGAATATAAACTGTCCAGCCCAATGTTGAATTGTGTTAAATACTTGTAGTGTATGGCCAGCCTGAGGTTCCCCACGTGGTATGTGCCATATGTAAATGAGAGTTGTGGTCTCACAGATTTATTGAGAACCTGTTTAAGCAGTTATCAGGACCTATCAGCTTGGGGTTTTTATTGATGGAGAGGTAGCTGTAAAGCTACGTGTTTCACAAAGATTGGATAAGATGTTTACAGTCCTGAAAGAAGGCAAAAGTGGAGTATCCTTGTGTTAGACAGCTGGGGCCTAATCCCAGTTTCGTTCTCTGATACAGGTGAAAGGTTATCTGAATCGAGTGCAGAAATTAATTTTTAGAAAATAGTTGGTTCTAAAGGATTTAATAATTCATTCATTAATCTAAACACATCAACAACTAATTTTGTCCAATTGTGATTGTTTTCAGGTCAGAAACAAGTTAGACGGTCAGTTCTATGCTATCAAAAAAATTAACATTAAGAAGGCTACGAGAAGAGATTGCATGAAGGTATTCTCTTTCCTGTGTTTCATCTCTTTTTTTTAACTCCCTGTCTGCTCTGTCTCGTTCTGATTTAATTTAGTAATGCATTTCCGAAAAGATCAAAAACATTAATAATTTTTTTTTCTGCATTCTGAGTTTGTATTATTTGACCCTATCAATACCTAGTAGAAAAAAAACGTAAATGGGAGGTATTTAAGCCCATTAAAGGAAGCGTATTATTAACTTGAATTTGATCATCTCTGCAAATGTGAAAATCATAATTTGTTTTAAAGCTTCCGATTTTTCTCCATTACTGTAATAATTTTATCTGTTCTTTCTCTGTCAGAAACTGTTATTTTTTGTTAGCTTTTGGGTTTAAGCTCTCAGAATAAAGGCCAGTCATACTGTTTCTTTTTTGTCTTTTTAGGTGCTACGAGAAGTTAAAGTGCTGGCTGGGCTGCAACATCCTAATATCGTAGGCTATCACACTGCTTGGATGGAACAAGTTCAAACAGTGCGCCCAAAAGGGAAGTACAGCATATTGTGTAATTCTTGCTTGCATCCTGCTTATAACCTCTGTACTATGATTTGCAGGAGAATATCACTTCTCTTAGAAAATAACTGTTTCCCCCCCCTCTTTAAAGCAACCCAAAAAAGCAAACTACAGGTGACTACCACGTCGTCTTCTCCCTCTGTTCACTTCAATCTCTTGCCTCATAACTTACCTGTTGCTTAATGATGAATTTGGAACTATGGAAGTATTGGCTTCACTTCAGGTAATATGTGAGGAGGATTTTAAATATGCGTGAAGATCAGTGGAATGCAATGAAAACCTCTTGAAGCAGAACGTAGTGAGTTGACAAGGAGAAGAATGAATACTGGGGACCGAGCTGCTTCAGATATTGGCAGAAAAGTGATGAATAGGAGAAAAAAACCCCACGCATTTGCTACCATGTTTTGAAATCTCAGAGCTGTAGCAAAACTAGAATAAGTCTCCCACTATGCTTCTCTTCCTATCTGGAAAAGAGTTTAGAAAAACTGAAAGAACCTGGAAATAAAAACTTTAATGGGGAAAAAAAAAAAAGATTCCCTCTTACTTTACTTTCCCCAGGAGAGTTTTTAAATTTGATGAATTGCATTTCATAGTATTGCAGTGACAGAGCAATCTGGTTTGTTTGTGTATCAGCTACTGTCTGTAACTGTTGAGAATTTATCAACTTTTATGTTCATTTTACACCTTCTTCCCTGGCCCCTTTTTTTCTCTTCGGTTCTCTGTTCTCAGCTCTTCCCCCACTTTGTCCTTTGGTCCCTTTGTAACCCTATTCTGTTTGTCCCTTTCTTTCTTGTCCTTTTCTGGAATGCTTTTAGCAGTTAAACCTTTTGATTCTGTCTTGGTGGGAGGTTTGCTTATGCTCTGTATGACTTTATTGCTTTCCAAGTCAGTGACTTGACACCCAGTCAGCTATAAGCACAAAAGAAACTGCATAGGAAGTTGACAGTATAGTAAAACAGGCAAGACTTTTTAACCGATGATACTGGGAATCTCGAAGGGTGCAACCTTGTAGTGCTAGAAGTATTTCACAAGTATTTAATGGTGATAATGTAAGTACATATAGATCTATAGGTAGTTTTCCTTGGCTTACAAGATTGGTGTTTCATATTTGCTTCTGTGTGCTAACACAAACTGCTTTTTTGCATAAATATACAATTTTAATGAAAATTATTTCCAAAATGCCAGGTGTCATCAAAACAGCAGCAGGGTGATGCAAAGGATGGTGCCTTGTGGAGTTGCTTCTTTTACTGTGCATTATCATGTACATTATAAGCCCTAATTTTGAACAGGCTAACTTCTTAAAGGTGAAATCTAGGTGAATATGTAAGAGGGCCCAGTACTACCCTTTCAGTGACCTTGTACAACATGTGTTTTCTTCTCAATTAAAGAAAAATGAAAAACATATTATGGTTGCTTCTTAGTACACTAAGAAACACCTTTTGCAGCAGCAGTAATAGAGAAAAAGATACATACGGGTAATGAAGTTAATTCAGTAAGATGCTGGAGCCTAAATGTTAATTTATAGTAAATGTATGCATGCTTTGTTTTGTAAAATACCATATTTATCTTTTCATCCAATAGATAAAACAATAATGGAGTTGCAGCCATTATCTTTGGAGCAAGAGAATGGCAAGTAAGTATTATAAATTTCAGTGATAACATTTATTTGGCTTTAACATAAGGCTTGTTTTTAAAGTAACATTAAAAGAGTACAGAATTCAGCGTATATTGCACAAGTGCAAATTACAACAACAACAAAAAGGTCTTAATTATCCTTGTCATTGTTTCTGTTCTGGTTGCGTAAGCTGAGGAGTGTTGCTGGGTACTTCTACCTTCTTTGGACCTCTCTGGTTTCTAGTAGAGTCTTATCGGGGCAATAGGGCCTTTTGTTTCTCAGCAGTGTTGATCAGCCCTTTCAGAAAGGAGATGGAGCCCTGTGAGAAATACAGTGTAACTTCCTGGGTTTAAAGGAATGGAGGTGCATTGTGCTTCTGTCCAGGGAATGCTGTGACCCAGCACTATATGTATCTGTGTCTGGGTCAGCTGTCAGAAATCCCTGCTGGGGGAGGGCATTGAAAAGGCCGGAGCCCACACTGCCAATTCCATCATCCTCAAGTTTTGTGTCGGGAAGGAGCTGAACTCTTACTCTGGAATGCAGTTTGCAATTGACCAAAGAAAAAAAAAAAAGTGTTTTCAGAATGATGTATTACAAATAGATGGTATAAAACTGTGTACGTATTTTGATTTCTCTCCCATACTTTGTTTTCAGTGATTGCTGTCACATTCAGAGTGTGGAAAGTGGTAGCTCAATTATCTTTGCTGACCTTACTTCACAAGAAAAGAAGTCCCATGACAGTACCAGTCTTAGAAATCTGGATAGTGAATTAGTGCAGAATATGGACGTAAGGAATGATTGTACAAACAGCAATAGTAAAGAGCATATGAAACCAAACAAATGTGAATTGTCCATAGAATTACAAGATGACTCTGTAAGTAGCGTTAGCAGTAGATCAACTGATGTGAAAAATCATTCAGCATCAGGACCTCGTTCTAGTCTGGATCAAGGTGCTAGCACTGGAAGTAAGTCCTGCGCTGAAGAATGCTCCGAGAACGATATAGCTCTCTGTGGAGAGTTTGAGGTAAATACAGTTCTCTTTAAATAGACTTAACTGCTGTCTAATTTAATGATGATTGTATAGTAGAGTTTGGTAGGCAGAGGGATGAATTATAATGATAAATTTAAAAAAGCCTGAAATTACTGCGATTAAAACAAAAAATACAGACAACTTTTACTTCAGTGGGTAACAGCGTTACAAGGAAGCTGACCAGAGGAGCTGGCAAAACTTGGCATGCAAGAAAGTTTCTATGTGTTAGTTACCTGGGATCCTTTCAGAGTACCTACATGAATAAAAAGTAACTACTCCTGCATAAAAAAAACCAAAAACATTCAGTATTCAGTAATGATGGCTAATTCAGATACGATTGATGAAAGTGTCTAGGTATGTAATGTGGTGCCTGTAGGGTTACATGTGAAACAGAGAGGAGCTGATTTGGGCAGGGAGTCACCATTCTGCCTATGCTTCTAAAACTTGGCTGGCTTTCTGAAACATTTTGTGTAGCACAGCCAGCTCTGGAGTACTTCAAGCTTTTGCTATCATTTGGAATTCCCTCTTGCAAAGAATCCAATTTTTTAAAGGCATTTGCTTGAGTTGTCCAGGTTATCAGATGAACTAGTACATTATAAGAAACTGAGTGTGAAGTTACATATTAATGTTAATAAATCATAAAATTCCATATAAAGAGGTTGAATTTTTTTACTATTTTATATTAATTTTATACTATTTTCTTAAGCCAGAATGAACCTCTGTTCAGTATGTCTAGAAGCTTTTAAACTGTAATTTGAATATTAAGGTATGTAGCTGGTTATTTTGTTAGATTTTATCACATAACAGTTGTTAAAATTTGAGGAAGAAGCAAAAAAAAACCCCAAACTAGATAGCGTTGTTGCATCTGCTTCTTGAATGCAGTAGATTAGTAACACTGTATTTGATGTCATTTTGATGTCTAATTGTTTTTTGTAGTTTAAAACCCAATTTTTTTAATTTTGAAGAAAATAACTAAGAAAATACTGTTCATATTACGGTGGCAAAATCATGGACTGTTTTTTTTCTGTTAGGTGGAGTATCGTTTGATGCTTCATATACAGATGCAACTCTGTGAAATATCCTTGTGGGATTGGATTGTTGACCGTAATAAAAGGTGCAATGAGAGAACCGAGGAAACTTCCAGTAAGATTCATCATCATCTTAAAAATTTACATATTTGTTAGAAAGCAAATATTTCTTTTTTCCTGATTGGAAGTCCACTTGCCTGAACTTACGTTTTACTTCAGCAACTTACAATATGGATCTTCTTCATTAGTGTCTTTATTCACTTATTCAAATAGCGGCTAGTATTGACTCTTTGTATGATAGATGTTGGTAAAAGAGATTTAAGTTCTAGACAACTCTTCAAAAAAGAATGAATTTATGCCTGAGGCATAGTTGTTACGTGGAGAGATCTGTACCTGGGCCATGCTACTTACTTGGAATAGAGTTTTTTATTGACAGAATCTGCTTTTTCTCAGTAAGCTGTATAAATAATTGAAATTTTGCTTTGGTAGTAGTCTTGCTGCTACAAAATAGAGCTCTTCACAGGCTAATTTATCTGCTGTGAAAAATATAAATACATCTTTTGTTCCAGGTAGATTACAACATACTTAAAAGCTTGTAAGTTTGTTCTTAAGAATTAAAACTCCTACGCAGGCTAGTTTGACACTGGTCTAAAGAATCTAACATTTACTTTGCTTGAGTGGCCAGAGGAGTTCTCACGCCCTGATACCAAGCCGTCTTCGATAATGATTGACATTTGGAAGAACAAGTCTAATGCTCTTAAAGCATTAGAGACACGTTCCTTTCTCTGGGGTGGTTGTATAAAAAAAGCATATGCTTAACAGATTGTAAGACATAAACTGTATGATTAATGTTTAATCTTAGTTTTAATCACTATTAAAATAAATCTGTTGTTCCTCTCAGTCATGGAGTAAGGTCTACCAGCTAACCATCAGCTGACTTCCACAAATCTCTCCTGTAATTATAGTCATTTTAGCTTTCAGAAGCTAGAAGATGACATTCCTGGTCAGGCAATGGCAGAATTACTTACGGCATTTGACCTTGCAAAACGCCCTTTTCACACATTTTCACAGGTGACAGGAGAGGAAAGGTGAATGCTATCATAGGTTAGACATTAAGAAACTGAAACCTAGGAGTAGGAGTAAATGGTGAGTGTTCAAAGTGGCAACAGACGTGTTAGATCTGGGTCTTTAGAGTAGGAAGACAGTGTAGTTTAATAAAATAATAATGTGGGAAATGGTAAGTTCATTTAGAACAGCTACAGCCAGAGGAGACTTGGGAATTTCAGAGGGTAGCACAACAGCAGAGGATTAGGATCCAAAAAGGAAGGGTGCAAATCAATACAGAAAACATGTAATTACCTAAATTAGTATGAGTTTATCTGGAACTGTATTTTTCATTCCAATTCGGTACTTACATGGAAGTAACGAGTTTGTTAAATTCGTAATGAAATAGCTATCTGGTGGGGTTTGGACCAATGTTTTCAGGCAGGCATATATTCATGTCCCCTGAACTTTCCTTTTTGGAATTTTGAGGTTAGTGACTTTTTGCTGTTTCAAGAACACTATTTTAGGAGAAGCATGGGAAATTCCATTTTTAACCTATGCTCATTCTGTTAAAAATTTCTTCCACATTATAAGTAAACAGAATTCAATAATACATACCACCATAATCTTAAATAACTCAGTAAAATTAGCTGAAATAATTTAGATTTTAAATTGTTTTAAGGTCCGTACCATCTTGTGGATGTCTGCTGGACAATGAAAATTTTTCAAGAGTTATTAGAAGGAGTATGCTATATCCACAGCATGGGAGTGATGCATCGAGACATTAAAGTAAGTTCATCGAATTACTTGAGATTAAAGAAAACAAAGATATCTTACATTATGGGAGAATGAAAGCAACTTAATAGTTACATTTGAGATGACTTGGGCTCTTAAGAATTTAACTGTGTTACATATGAAAAAATATGTCTGCGCTATACCAGTACCGTACTTTCTTTACTATAAGCATAGTACTCGATTCCTTGCCTTACAAGTGAATTATGATTAAGCTCTGGAAATGTCTTCTCCTTTGTGAAGCCATTTTCTTGTCCTAAACAGGGATGGTAAGATTGGTTTTGTTTTGTCTTGGTCTTTCTTTAACCAGGGTAGGACCTAAATTGTCTCATTACCTAAAAAAAATTTCTCTTAGGTAATTATAAAAATAAGCAAAGCCCCTTGACTACACCTCAGTTTGCTAACAGCAGACCAGTTAGCTTTTGAAAATATGTTCAAGTTACAGTTATTTGCTTTTTAAAAAAAAATTATTCCCTTGGTTGCGAATAATTGCTTTCTTTCAAAATGGTTGCTTTTTCCTCTAAAGGACTGAAATTGTAGGTGACATTAGTGACTGAATGAAAAGTTTTGGTTTCATTTCTATTAAAAGTAACAAAGAGCAGACTTAAAAAAATAACACTTTGAATTATTAGAATAGGGTGTCCTTTTTATGTTCCTGTAAAGGTTTTTTGGAACTGTAATCATCAGAATAGCTTTTATTTACTTACTGGCTGGCTTAAATGTAAAGCATAGGCGCTTTGTATGTAAATGTAAAGCATCTCGTCCCCCCGCCCCCTCCCCTTAAACTGATAGAATCGAATAGCAAGAGTGTGAAAGTGTATTTTCCTACTCTGCTTCCTACAGAGGTTCACTGCATCTGGTTCGGTAGCTATATGAGGAAATCAATGTAAAAATCATCTTGATGATTAGAACTCCACATGTGGAAACTTGGAACTACTTGAAAACACACAATCTTTGTTCTGGATTAATTTTAAATTTTCTGCTGACCATTTCAGGGTCAGTAGTTTTTCGGTTTGCTTTCCTGTTTAGCATCATCATGGCCTTATTGTCCAAAGTCCTGGTAGTTGTATAAAGAATTCCATACAGTTACTGGGAGCCTGTTTTTGAGCCAGTGCTCATTGTTTTCACCATTTATTCCTGTAATAGTGATTTTGCAGATATCTTGCAGAGACAATAATTTCTGTGATAATGTTATAAGAAAGGCTTTCAGCATCTGAAATTGTGAGAACAGAAGTCCAGGTAGGTAGGCATCCTTGATTCTCTTCACTTCAGCGGAGATGAGAAGCCTAGCAACTTTTTCAACAGTGCTGTACCTTTTGCATTTGAGCTGTGTTGAAGAAATTATTGCCCATCTCTTGTTAAACTGTTCGTGTCTGCTTTATACTGTAACAGAAGATCAACTATTTCCTTCCTGCCACCTGAGCAGGCCTCACGAATAGCTGTTCATCCTTCATCATCTTGGGTGTTAACGTTGGCTCCATTACCTAATAGTAAACGGATGCAATCTGTGTTGACACCGAAAATTCTCCTTGCTGTAGATGATGCTGTGCACAGTGGAACGTGAAGGGTAGTTCTTCCACAGGTTGGACTGGCAAAGTTAATGTTTGCTCCAAAGGCGATTACAGTTCCTGCCACCTCTGTGTTTAGTGACACTACAGCTGCATGAAGAGATCTCCAGCCAGACTTGTCAGTGTCCTAAGTTAAGATAATACTGAAAAAGAATGGATATAGGTGAAAAGGCATCATCAGACTGTTCACATAAACATAGCAGTCAGTCACATTTGTAATTACTCATTTCAGGATTTGTCTGATGGTTTACATTTTGCAAGATGGAGAGACACTTTTCTGTATTATGCTGTGAAGTTGGTTGGTTTCTCTGAAATTTGTCTGAAATGGATGTCCCAGCTGTAAGTACTAGGCAGATTTAGTAGGAGAAGTTGAAGTGCTGTGTAGCCTCTTGTTATTTCTGTAACATAAAACATTGCTTTAAGTTAATTTCTTTTTATTAAGATAAAATGACTTGGATTAAAACTTCTGGACTGGTAGAGTGTAACATAGTGACAGGTCTCAAAACTTCAGTTGTTAGAAGAAATTTTATGAGTTGCTATGACCTACCAGAAGCCTGGTCGTTAACTTGTATTTGCTAACCACAGCTTCTTTGTGCCCGGCAGGAATGCATAATGTGGTGTTATGCTTTCAGTTCCTCTACTTCCTAGTTTTATAGCATGAGAAATGAGTCCTCACAGTTCAGCTTTAGGCCAGTGAATCTCACAGAAGTGTAAGCAAGCAGAAGTTCCATCTCATCTGTGCATACAGACATAATCTGGCGGTGCTTGGGCATCTAGATCATAGTATCATAGAATGGTTTGGGTTGGAAGGGACCTTAAAGATCATCTCGTTCCACCCCCATGCCCTGGGCAGGGACACCTCCCACCAGCCCAGGTTGCTCCAAGCCCCGTCCAACCCGGCCTTGGACACCTCCAGGGATGGGGCAGCCACAGCTTCTCGGGGCAACCTGGGCCAGGGGCTCACCGCCCTCACAGGAAAGAATTTCTTCTTCCTATCTTATCTCACTCTCCCCTCTTTCAGTGTCAAACTGTTCCCCCTCGTCCCATTGCTCCCCTCCCTGACCAAGAGTCCCTCCCCAGCTCTCCTGGAGCCCCTTTAGGCACTGGAAGGGGCTCTGAGGTCTCCCCGGAGCCTTCTCTTCTCCAGGCTGAACACCCCCCCCTCTCCCAGCCTGTCCTCCCAGCAGAGGGGCTCAGCCCTTGCAGCATCTCCGTGCCCTCCTCTGGCCCCGCTCCAACAGCTCCGTGTCCTTCTGCTGTTGGGCCCCCCCGAGCTGGAGGCAGCGCTGCAGGGGGGGCTCCCCAGAGCGCAGCAGAGGGGCACAATCCCCCCTCGCCCTGCTGCCACGCTGCTGGGGATGCAGCCCGGGGTGCCGGGGGCTCACTGGGCTGCCAGTGCACATTGATGGCTCATGTCCAGCTTTTCCCCCCTAGCACCCCCAGGTCCCTCTCAGCCGGGCTGCTCTCCATCCCTCTGTCCCCAGCCTGTGCTGGGACCAGGGGTTGCCCCGACCCATGTGCCGGACCCTGCGCTTGGCCTGTTTGGACCTCACGAGGGTTACACGGGCCCACTTCTCCAGCCTGTCCGGGTCCCTCGGGATGGCTTCCTGTCCCTCAGGTGTGTCAGCCACGCCGCCCAGCTTGTTGTCATTGGCAAACTTGCCAAGGGTGCACGTAACGCTAGCATTTCTCCTCCTTAGTGGTCTTAAAGCCAAAATACATGGATAAAACTATTTCAGTTTCTCCAGTCAGTGCTCTCTACTCAAGTCTCTCATCACTTTGTTTTTTTTCATAGTAACTTCCCAGAACGAAGTAGCATGTTGCAGCTGTGCTTATCGTATAGAAAAGTATATTTTGTTTTACATTATGTCTAGCCCAAAGATGATAGTCCTCCTTCCTGCTACATCAGTTGGTCTAATTTGCTGTCTGCTCTTGCCTGTTCCTTTTAACGTTACTGTTCTGCAAATTTCCCATTTTCTGCTGGGGAAAAAAAAAACAACCCAAAACCTTTCTATCCACTAAATCTTTTTTTTTTCCTGTTTTGCATTTCTTCCTGTTTTCTAGATCCTCCATATGTGGTCTTTCTGCCCAAATGTTGCTAACACATAATTGGGTATCAGCTATGACTATTTTTTCTCTCTTTCACTAATGAAAGTATTAAATAATTATACCTCCAAAACACTGGATTTTATAGACTTCGAAACAGCTGAAACTTCATAATAATTCTTTATATAGATGTATTTTAGATTTTATACTGTTTTTTGTAGCCCAGAAATATCTTTCTGCATGGACCAGATCATCGTGTAAAAATAGGAGACTTTGGATTAGCCTGCAAAGACCTTCTTTGGGATGATGCAGGCCAGTGGTTTAAGACAGAAAGGATAAATGGTAAGAGAAAAAAGCTTAGTGGGGTTTCTATATTAAATCCATTAAATATTAAATTCTGAAGTGAAATTGTACCAATGTAACACTAGCTGAGTAAGTCTAAATTGCCTTTTGAAGGACTGACGCACACGTCAGGCGTGGGGACTTGCCTCTATGCCTCACCAGAACAACTGCAGGGATCTCACTATGATTTCAAGGTAGGGAGTATTATTTTTTTTTTCTATTAACACATGATGATAGATAGTAAGAATAAGACAAGCCTTTCAGTAGGTAAATACATATTTGGTAAATACATAAATATTCTTCCTGCTGTTGCTCCTAATGTTTTTGTTGAAACCTGGATTTCAACTTTGTCTTTTAGTTTGCTAATGCAAGAACTGTTTGCATTTCTAAGGTCATCTTGAAGAATCTATATAGATTTGAATTTGCGTTCCTTTAGTAGTGTCATGATACTTTTCATATCATGAAACTTGTCATAAAACTTTTTCATATCGTGAATTTTTTATGAGAAAAAGAAATCTAGTAAGTAACTAAAAATACAAGTTATCCCAGAACTACTTCTTCTCCCCCTTACCAGTCGGACATGTACAGCATGGGTGTTATCCTGCTAGAACTCTTCCAACCGTTTGGAACAGAAATGGAAAGAACAGAAGTTCTTACACATTTAAGGAACGGCCAAATTCCTCATACTTTCTACAAAAAATGGCCTATTCAAGCCAAGTATGTCAAACTCCTCACCAGTCAGAGATCTACAGAAAGACCAACTGCTGCTCAGCTTCGTGAAAGTGAACTATTTCATACCACAGAACATGTAAGTTATTCCAGTAACCTCAACCTTTACAGGACAAAGAAATATAAAAAGAAAGTGCCCTTTGTTTCCCTGCCTGTATTATGGGTTGGTGTTTTTTGTTTTAACTTAAGAGGATTGTGTGATGGAGAATTTTTTTTCTGATTACGGTATTTAGCCCACTATATTAACGTTTCTGGTGAAATGAGGTAAGTCGTCATTGCAGTACCAAATACGCAGAATAGCTGTGGTGCTGCAGAATGTCTCTGCAGTGGATTGTGAACACAACTCAAATAGGCTAATAAGGCTTTATCCTTGTCTGTCTGTAAATGAATTAAACTGACTCTTATTTTCAGGTTATTTCTAACCTACAACAGAAGGTGAGACAGCAGGAGGAAGAAATAGAGAAACTGAGAGAGAGGATAAGACTGCTTTCTCAAGAACAAGATGAGACTATGAGACTAGGATCTCCTGTTTAAGTACAGGAAAACTAACCTCTACTGTATGCTAAGTTATATAAAACATTTCTTTTTTTACACAAAAATATTTCAATGCATTTTGATTTTCCTGTCTGTTCTTTAAAGGTATTCATCTTTTTGTCTTAGTTCAGAAGTCTTCAGAGGATTCATGCTGCACTTGGCCTCAGTACAGTTTCATCTGTGTAAATAAGCATTTGGGTTACAGGGAAAAACATAAGGAAAAATCAAAAGTTTCCACAGGACTTGTTTCCATAGAACTAATTTAGACACCTTCTAATCATTAAACAAACATGCATGTTTTGCATCAGTTACAAAAAAGGAAGTCACATCCAAAAGGTAGCTGTCACGTTTTTATTGATTTTAGGGTTCTGTCCAACTGTACTACTTGAATACATCTCACAAAGGACTCAAACCGCTACAGCAGGCATAAGGTGGATTAAGATTAAAATGACACCGTAATGAAGAGTAGAGGCTTACTTCAGTAGCTTCATGACAGAGCTGAAAGGTGCTAAGTTCTCACACGACTTCATCCATTTTTGCACATTGGCGGGGGCAGCATTTGCGCTACCTGTCTGCTGAAGCGCACACCACGCAACAATGTCTGCTACGGTGAGTTCATTTCCCACCAACCACGCTGTCTTGCCCAGGGCAGCATTCATGGAGCGCAAGACTGCTCCTTTTTCCTTGCTGCTACCTTCTTTGAGCTGGAAGATGGCTGTATCAACCCAGCTGTCGATCAGGGTTGAAGTAACAGCATTGTACTTCTGGCCAAACAGGGAAAAGAGAAATCTAGCAATGTTCCCCTCTCCTTCAATGGGGCACATGGTTTGAATGCTAAACTTCATCTGGGGTATTGGAACTGAAATTAAGAAAAGAAAAAAGTGAATACCACATGGTAAAGAAGTTAAGTGAAACTAATTCTATGGTGTATTTTATTTGTGATGCCAGCATCACTGTTAAACATCATTAACGTCATGAACAATTTTCAGTTTTCTTAGTCTAAATACTTAGACTAAGGCAGGAACCTGGGATAAAGCGATCACTTCTTGCAAACTTCAGCCCAGTCTCCCACCTAACTTCTATTCTAGAAATCTTATTTATAGAAACTGAAAAACACTTCTATAAAAAAGATACTGTGGGTACAACCAACCATGTAAATGCCACATGTATTTTAACAGCAGTAACCACAAACAAGAATCTTCCTCCTGTCCCCATCATTGTTCACAGCAATAAAAAAAGAGTAGTACCTGTCTATCGTGTGTCTGCATAGAGACACCAATGGATCTGCTGGCAAGGTTTTATAGCACAAGTTTCATTTTCTCACCTATTGTAAAATACTGATGTACAAGGTAACTTCATTCTTACCATCCTTCCAAATAAGAGTAAAGCCCAACTGATACTCGTGACGTGGCTGCTTCTTAGTCTGCTCTCCAAAGCATTTCAAGAGGTTTTCTGGCACGCTTTTCACTGATGAATGTGTGTGAACAGCTGATAATACTTTATAGCGTTCACAAAGCAGACTGTGTAGTACTAATAATGACAGTGGAGGCAGAGAAGGACTTGCATTGATTACGATATCTTTCAGGGCACCGTAATCCTGCATGGAAAGTAAGACACGTTCCAGGTCAGACTTTGAAGTAGTGGAGTTCACTTGACAGCAAAATGTACATAGCCACACGTGTATATCTGAAATTCTAATGATATTCAAATAATTCAAGTTCGAACATTTAAAACTTGTTTAAACACTTGAGCATCTTCCTTCTTCAACAGCAATATAATCCAAGAACATGACTGAGGTGAATTCTAGTCCAATCTGAAGCCAAAGTTAAAATTTCCAGTTAGTAACAAAGAAACCAACTGTCGTAATTTCAAAATTAACCATTCTAGCTTGGGCTTTATCCGAATGAGGATATACAGGATTCAGTATTTGCAAGTGTGTGTATCTATGATCTGGATGCCCAAAATGAAGCAGTGGTTGTAAGTTACTTGTAAGGCTGTAAGACTTGTATATTGAGTTCTGCGTGTCCTGGGTTTTCATGCCACCCTTCCAACCCTGAAAATCTGAGCAAAGAAAGTACCTATCACTGTATATGCTCAACTAAACTTACCTTTCCAAGCATCAAATCTAAATCTGCTCCATTTGTTGTCAAAGGAGAACATTCGTCAGTTTGAATGATGTTAGTTACATCTAAGTCAGCATCTGGGGTTTGTATCATCTTTGAGAGCCCATCGACAGCACTCTTCAGTTCATACAAGCGTTTTAGAATCTCCTCCTGGCGGGATTCAAGTGCTTGAAGTGATGGGTCAGCCTCTTCCTATAGCAGAGGAAAAAACAAGGTCACATACATGTTCACTCAGGTCAGTGTTAAAACAGTCCGCAGCTCAGTTGGCAGTAAGTTTTAAAAGACTTTAAACACATTCAAGTAACTGGAACGTCATGGTCTTACATCTATTAGTTGTCTCTTCTTTTGCCTGTATGAATGTGGTGAGAGATGGCTTATTTAATCAAGTCTCTGAAATGTTCCTGCTTGGTTTTTTTTTTAAGCCGCTAGCTACAGCAAACTCTGCAACATAGTAAAAATCAGACCACAACCACAGAAACCTAAAGTTGGCAGTGAAGTGCTGAATTACAACCTGAAAAACCACAGTTAGCTTGTCAGGATTCTCTTCCGCCCAGAAGAGCAGCCTGACAGAGTTTGTGTTGAGGCCGCCAAACGAGGAAACTCCTTGGCAATTTGGGTAGTTAATAAAAGTTGAAAAAACCCTGCAGGTTTAGATAGGTGGTATATCATATGAAATCACTCTTTGAAGTCATTCTTTGTTTCAGAGAATATAAACTATAGAGGAAAAAAAGACCATAGGGTTTGTTACATGTTAATCCCAACGCATCTTTTTGTTATACTGATTCTCTTACAAGTCTCATACCTTACAATGTTACCTCTTTTAGAAGATGAAGAATATATTCCTGTGGGAGGTTTTAAGTATAGAAACTTACAATAATGTTAAAGAAAGATCTTTATATAGATAATCCACTTCTAAGCATCCTGAATAAGGATTAACAAAACCCAACCTATCAACAGACTTCCTTCTTTCCATCGCTTGGACAGAGATAACAAGCAAGGTATCCAGGGGAAATCCTGGCACCCACTTACACAACGTTCTCAAAGACAAGACAGGGAAACACCTCTTAGTCGACCATTACTGGTCCAGTACACAGCTCTGCAATTAAAACCATCTCAGAGGAGACTAGCAATGAACGCTTCACTGTTGCAATGGGAGGGCATTCCTTCACAGCGAGCATTCCTGTGAAGCTCTGCCCCAAGTCTACCCCTGCTCAGCACCGCCAGCAGCAGCCCAGGTGAGGGCACGGCCAGCGCTCACTGGGAAGACACGAGGGCTTCAAGCTAAAAATAGCCACAAGCAGCCTGGAAGAATTCAAAGCATTCCTGACACTGGAGAGAGGCAGAAATCCACTAGATTAACGTAATGTAGTATTTTGCATTTTTGCCTTATTTAAGAACGAAGTAACTGAGACTAGAAATACGAACCAGGCAGCCACACACCCTCTAGCTCGGCAGCAAAGAGACGAGACCTGAGCCAGCAGTGACGGTGCAGCGGGGAGGGACGAGGCCTGCGGGACCGTCACCGACTGCAGTGTTTTTAAAATAAAACCTGAGCAAGAGACAGGCGCGAGAGCCCAGAAAGGCCACGCCGAGCATTGCCGAAGGCTTTACAAACACTACAAGGAAGCTGCGCGGAAAGCGGAGCCCGTTTAACCCTCGAGCCAACCGCCGGTAAGCGAGGAGGAGCTGGCGCCGCCTGTGCCGCCGCGCCGCTTCGGCGGGCCCGGCCCCTGCCAGCTCCCCACCGCCGGAAGCTTCTCCCGGGCCCGGCCCGGAGCCAGCCCCGGCCCCGCCCGCCTCCCCGCCAGCGCGGCCCAGGCCTGAGCGGGCCGCGTCCCGGCCGGCGGGGCCACCCACCGCTCCCTCGTTCCTACCTGCGGCGGCGGCAAGGCGGCGGGCGCGGGCGGGCGGTGCAGGTTGGGCAGGCGGTACATGCAGGCGGGCAGCTCGGTCAGCGCCGCCGCGCCGGGCCGGTGGAAGGGCCGCACCTTGTACATGGGCATGGCGGCTCCCGCCCGCACCGCGCGGCGCGCCCGGCCCGCCGGAAGGGCCCGTCTGCCCGCTGCGCCCATTGGGCCAGGCAGGAGCGCGGGGCTTACTGACACACCCGCCACCCAATGCGAGCCGGCGGCTGCTGCACCGCCCCCTTGCCTTCTTTCTATTGGCCAGCGCCAGCCACGGAATCAGTAAGCGAGTCTCCATAGGGCAAAAGCTGCAGCTACCGGTTCTGATTGGATAGCCCCGTTGGCCAATTGGTGCCAAGGGAAATGAAACTCGCTTTAGGACTGGCAGGCTCTTTTTCCTGGCGACCAATGACTGAGCGGGGGCGGAGCCTGCGGGAAAAGGGATCTTGAGGAGAGCGCTGCGCGTTCCGTCGGGGCTCGATGGCGGCGGCCGCGCCTCGGTGAGCGCCTGCCCCGGGGCGGGCTGGAGCGGGGCCGCCCCTCGCCCGCGCTCCCCTCGCCCGCGCTCCCCTGCCCGCGCCGCCGTCCCTTACGGGCGGCTGGGGCCGTCGCTGCCCCGCGGCGGGCCGTGCCCTGCCCGCTGGCGCGCTTGCGGCCTCGTCAGCCGCCGCTGGCTTCTCGGTTCCCGCATCCCCTCGCGGGCGGTTGGTACCGGTGTTCCAGCCCGCCCGCCCCGGGGCGCCGGCTGTCCTCGCTTGGGCGGGCCGGGCCGGGCCCCTCCCACCTGCTTTACGCTGCCATGACCTTCCTGTCACTCCTCTCTTTCAAGCCCGCAGCCCGCCGGAGCCATCCAGCCCATCGACCGCAACTCCGTTCATCGGATCTGCTCGGGACAGGTTGTGCTGAGCCTTGGCACTGCGGTGAAAGAGTTGGTGGAAAACAGCCTGGATGCTGGAGCTACCAACATCGGTAACCTGCTTTTCATCGTAATTTCGTACACCTCTGAAGTACTTCTTTTTCCTCAAAACGTGTTCACAGATCTGCGCAAATACTTTCTATTTGGGCCAAGCATGTTTGCAGTGATTTTACACCTCAGATAAATAAAGTATCGTGATTCCCAGGCTCCAGCTGGGCTCCCAGAAGACAGTGATTTTGTCTGTGTTATTTTATTTGTAGCCTTTTTGCCACTCAATAGGGTACGTGGCCTGTATGGCAGTGGTGATGAGGCTCTGTTAGCTACTGGCCTCAAGCTAGCAGACAGTTACGGCAGGCTTGCAGTTTCCAGAGCTGCCAGGATGGTAACTGGTATAATTGGGAAAACTTCTGTTCAGGCAGAAGTGCAATGAAGCTGAACTTCTTGCAAGTACAGGCTGGTTTGCGTTAGATTGCCCTAACTTTTGACAGCTATGAGGATTCCTTGGTTGTTCAAACTTGACATGGAAAGCCGTTATCTGGTAAAGTTACTTCAAGAACAAAATTAATACTGAATACTGTGTATGAACATACAGAATTAAAAGACTCTTACTACTCAATTTTGTAGATATAAAACTTAAAGATTATGGAGCAGAACTGATAGAGGTTTCAGATAATGGAGGTGGAGTGGAAGAGGAAAACTTCGAAGGCTTGAGTAAGTTGAACCTTTTTCATAATTTATATTTGGACATTTTGAAAGCATATTTTCAGTCAGAAAGCTCCTTTTTTTAAACAAATTTCCTAAGTTTAATAATTTCTAGTGGATACTCAGCTTTTACATAATGCATGTATGACCTGCAAGACTTGGGCAAAACTAGACTACACTTCTGTAGTGCTGTTGTGGTTATAGTTCTTGTAGCTCAGAACTAGACTTTGATTTGATTGCTTGCTTAAGTGGAACAAAGAATAGAAATAATTATAGAAGAGAAAGTCCTATAAATGTTCATTTAGATTGATTCATGTTAAGTCATCAGTCATTGTTGAAGGAGTCAAGCTTTGTGAAAGTGACTGCTTTTGAGAGGTGAATTATAAACTTGAGTATTTGCTGAAAGTGACCTGACATTGCATGCCTGACTGTCAGATTTTCCATTTGCTAGTTTTAAATTGCACAAAACAGGAGCAGGAACAATCCTGTATGACAAATGTAACTAGCCAGTGCAACAGGAATAGCCGCGCTTCTTTTTTCGTATGATGACTGGGGACCTCTTTCACCACAAGTTATTGTGCAGTAACTTTGTGTGTTCACAGTATGCATATGGTATGTCAGAAATGCTCTCTCCTACTGTTCCAGGACAGTGACAGTTCAGGGCTGCCACTGCTCACTCAGTTTGTTACCTGGTGGCTGGTGCTGCTCTGATCGTGTAGATTGAGTCCTCCTCAGCTGCAGTCATACTGGAATAGGCATATGCCTCTCTGCTATATGCCACACGCAGCACAGCACTGCAGTTGTTTTCTTGCAGGGCAAAATCTGTGGCGGGTACATCAGTAGCAGAGGGAGGTACTCTGTACTGCTCCGAGGCATCTTGTAGTGCATGTACCAATAATGCTGTATGATTTTGGGGTGTAAGTATGGACTAACAGGTACATCTGAGGATTTTAGAGATCTTGCTTATAGGAAAAGGGGAAATGAAACATTAAGTATTTAATTATTTTGTCTGTAATAATTATGTAAAATAATACAGAACATTTTTTGCTTTTTGATATGCATGCAAAATCTACTTGTGCAGGCCAGTATCACTTTGAAGTGAAATATATATTTTAAATATCTTTTTCCAGCTCTGAAACATTATACATCAAAGATACAAGATTTTTCTGATCTAATACATGTTGAAACATTTGGGTTTCGAGGTGAAGCTCTGAGTTCGCTGTGTGCATTAAGGTATTAATATTAAACTTCTTATTAGTATAGAGTTACTACATGCACAAAAATAACTGAAGCCAGCTTTTCAGTTTACCACTATTGATAAAATGAGGCTTTGGAAACTTCCAGTTTCTTGATAATTGGGTCAATTTTGAGCAGCAGGTTGCATTACATCCTGAGTCTTTTCCAACCAAAATTATTCTATGATTCTAAGCATCTGATTGGTCCTTTTACGTACAAAATTCAGCATTGCTTAAATATGCAAATCTTTACAGGATGGAACTGTACTTGCATAAGCGTTTGATCCTCTGATGTAAAGCACTGTAGTATCTTAAGTGCTGTTTGCTAGGCTGTAACTCGTTAAAACTGTATTTAAACTCCTCCCAGACAAACTATACATCTGAAACTGCACAGCTTTTGTACACAGTTCTATGCATCGATAATATTCTGCTGTTATGTATTAGTATGAGGAATGTAGTGTCCAACAAAACCAGACTTTAACATTGCATTTCATAGGAGAAAAATAAAAGGAATACAAATAAACACGTTTGTGTTGTAGCTAGGAAAATGTTACACCACTCTTTGGGTATGGTTTTAGTTGGTTGTGGTGAAGAGTTAGTTTTAATTAAATGACTAGTATTGGTGTAGTTTCTGTGCCTGATTAGATCATGAGGAATGGATAAGAAAGTGGAGTGCTCAGTGAGTAATTCTGTTGCCTTTTTCCTTCCATTAGTGATGTTACTATTTTTACGTGTCATAAGTCTGCAAAGGTTGGGACTCGTTTGGCATTTGATCACAATGGTAAAATTACTCAGAAAACTCCTTTTCCACGACAACAAGGAATGACTGTTAACATACAGCAGTTATTTTATACTTTGCCGGTGCGGCATAAGGAATTTCAAAGAAACATTAAAAAGGTAGGTTAGATCAGAAATTATTAATTCAAAGGAGTATCATACCTCAGAACTTACTCCCTGCTGAACGATATTCATTTCTCTGTAGAAGACATTGATTATGTCAGACTGTTTTGTGTCTGTCTTATAGCTTAATCAAATAAGAAAACAGTCTTCCCGTATGCTTTCCTCTTCTGTTTTGCAATGATTGGTTTTAGAGGTACATTCTCAAATTTTCAAATTTTGAAAAGAATCAATGTCATGGTCACTATTGTGTATTTTATCAGGGACTGCTGTGTTATGGCTAAGTATCAATCTTATAAACATGCTGTTTGTTTTTAAAGCACTATTTTTCATATTTATATTTTTAAAATTTAATTTGTAAATATTTAAAAAATATTAAACTCACTCCCCCACCCCCTTTTTGTGTTACCTGCAAATATTGAATGTTTTATTTATACGTTTTGTTTTTAAAAAGAGACATTTCTTATAAATGTGAGCTTTCTTTTTCCTTTAATAGGAATATGCAAAAATGGTCCAGATATTGCAGGCATACTGTATTATTTCAAAAGGAGTGCGGATTAACTGCACTAATCAAGTTGGCCAAGGGAAAAAAAGCTCCGTGGTATCCACTACTGGAAGTCCTAATTTAAAAGAGAACATTGGAGCAGTATTTGGGCAAAAACAGGTATTGCTTTTATTATTGAAAAGAGAGAGAATATAGCTGTATAGAGAGATTTTTAGTATCTAATAAATAGAGGGGATGTAGGAAACCTTTAAAAATCGTAAGAAGGTGGAGCATGCGTTGACTTCTAGCACACCCTACAGGCTGAAAAAGGAGAAGCAGTGGAGCTTCCATGGATTCCCTTGGGGTTTCCAGATCTGCCTAGAGATGATGAGATGGAAGAGAAATGATTTAGGAGGTAGGGTTACTGCTTAATATCTCTTTGAAGCCAGCTTTATGAGCTGTTGTGCCAGCAAGCCTCTGAAGGTTTGTGCTTTTGAAAAACAGTACGGGTACCAGGGTCTGCATGTCACAAGAACAAGCAATTTATAAAACCCTAAAAATGGTGTGATGTGAAAGTCTTAATTGGAGAACAGAAAACTGAGGTGTTTCTAGCTTTTGCAACCTCTTTGTGTGAAACTTAAGTTTCATTAGTGTTCTGGTTAACCCTTAAATGGGAATGTAGTCAGCCCCTGTAGAGGTATGGACAGGGATGCTTTCCAAAAAACAGCTTTAAAAATAATTGTTATCCTCTAGAAGAAAGCAGAGATTAAAAAAAGCATAAAGCCATCCCTCTTACAACTGTATATTACAACCATCAGGAATACTGAGTGGTTGATAGCTGGTGGTTGTTGATAAGCACTTCCTCCCTTCAGGGTGCCCATGTAGAGGTTTCAAAGCCCGTTCATGCTGTGGCTGAAAGACGAGACGAAATATGTAACTTTGTCTTGCTGCATAGCTACCAGCATAGCTGAAAATTCAGTGTTACCTGAATAGAATGTTTAGCTTATTGCCTACTTATGTAATATCAAATACTTAAATGTAAAGTCAGTAGAAGATGCTCTAATGACAGAAAAATAATAGTGGCATGACTGGGAAAATGCTTGTGGTAAACATACCTGTACTTAGGCAGCTTGTGATTCAAATAACATGTCTTTTCTAATAGTTTGATTGTTCTTTCAAGAGAAACTTCTATTACTCGTTTTGCCTTGGTTTTGCATAAAACTTGATTAGATCATATGTATTTAGCTGGAGAGTCCAAATTGTGTCAATCATTTTGTTCTGTCTATGTACATTTTAAAGGAAGGGTCTGTGAAATAACTAAGGCAGAGGTAGTGATATCGGAGGATGAAAACAGTCATTCGTTAAGGCATTGTTTCTGTTTTTCAGTAAGCAGAGCTATTGTCTTCTAGTAGGTTTGGGTATTTTACGTATCCAACTTGCTCAGACAACTGGAAAAACCACAGAACTTTATCAAATAGATTCTAAGGCTAGTAAATAACAATAACATAGAAGGAAAAAATCTATACGTGTTTGACGTTTAACTTCCCTTTTTTTAGTTGCAGAGCATTATTCCTTTTGTTCAGCTACCTCCTAATGAAGCTGTTTGTGAAGAATATGGACTCAATGCTACTGACATGCCACAGAATCTTTACAGGTAATTGGAAAAGTACAGAGAGCATCACTTGATTTAAAAAGCTAATTCAAGACTAAGATGTTGGTAGTCAAATGAGTGGGAAGAACAAAACTGCTATCCTTGTGTCCTAGTTAGTTATATATTACCGTAATCTTCTGCTGAACATCACCTTTGTCAGTGCTCTGAGTAATTGGATGGATTAATTGTATCCATTGTTTATACCTGTATTTCTTCAGTGGTGTTACTGAGAAATGGTATGAGACAAATGTGAATCAGTTTGTGTAAGTAAATTACCCTTTACTTAAAGTGTACTTTTTTTATCTCTCCCTATACATGAGACAGGCAAATAGACACATCACTATTTGACTGATGACAGTTCATAACTGACCTCTCTTCTGCTTTCAGAGCAGAAAAATTACAAATGGCCTTTCTTTTGAAATCAGAGTGAGCTACTTTTTCAGTTGTCTGATGCCTTTTTGGAGCTGAGCATCTAGCCTTTGTCAGATAAGGAACTGGGAAAGGAAATATGTATACATATTTACTGATGCTGTATAATAGTGTTCCTTTAAGCCCCTTATAAAATATTCTTGCATTAAATATGCTCAGAGTCAGAAAAATTTCTTTTGCTTTCTCCTCCATTTTACCTTACTGTTGTTACTATTCAACAGTATTACAGGCTTCATTTCTCGTTGTGATCATGGTGTTGGAAGGAGTACAACAGACAGACAGTTCTTCTTTATCAACCAACGTCCATGTGATCCAGCAAAGGTAAGGTTTTCATTTTTCTAACATCATTAGCGCTAACTTGTTTGACATTTTCTGAAAACCACTGGATTAGAGGCTGATACGTATATTTGTGGCTTGATGCTGCGAGTTCCTGTGTCTCAGGTTCGTGTCTTCATTGTGTCTATTTGTGTGAACAAAAGCTCAATCATACAAGATATGATTTAGTACATTAATTGTTTTGAAGGGAGTTAAATAACACATACTGGTATGCAATAGAAGATAATAGTATTGACTTTTATTGTTTTTCATCTTCTCTGCAGGTTGTCAAGCTTGTGAATGAAGTTTATCACTTCTACAATAAACACCAGTATCCATTTGTTGTCCTCAACATTTGTGTAGATTCTGGTAAGTTATGAATAATTTGGAATAACTTTAGTAAAGGCTATAACATCGTTGAAAAATAAATTGCATTTATTTCGAGAATATTGTAACTTTTATCTGTACAACTTCCTGCATTGTGGCGATTGTTGGATCTACAGTTGGTGAGGGAGAGATAGGTTCTAGCTGTGGTTCCACTTTTTTTCCCACTCCACTTTTTCTATACTCAAAAGAGACCTCCTATCTCAAGTAATGAAAAAAAGGCAATCTGGCGGTTAGCTTAAATACAAGGAAACTTATATCATGTTATTGCATAGAATTAGCTTCTGTTTTGTTTGCTGGAATGCTGAGGAAGTTGAGTTTGATTAGCAGACATACTGTGAATGTTAACTGTGGCTTTGGTTTTAAACCAATATAAATAAAAAAATAAATATATATATATTTATTTTATAAATAAAAATAAAAAGGGAGAGTGAAAGGGCAGAAACCTGGTCCAAGGGTGGAAATTTTTTTATTCTTTTTCATTTATAATTCAGTTGTTTTTCTTTCTTCTTTAGAGTGTGTTGACATCAATGTAACTCCAGACAAAAGGCAAATTTTACTTCAGGAGGAAAAGCTTTTATTAGCAATTTTAAAAACTTCTCTGATGGAGTTGTTCGGTAGTGATGTTAACAAACTGAATGTCAATCAGAAACTTCTGGACATTGCAGGTAGGACACAAAATGTGAAAGTTTTGTGTATGATATACCATAGGGAATTGAAAAATGGAAAAAAGTGTTTTCAAAACCCCAAAGAAGAAATGAAAAAAATGTCTGGCTGTTAATTGATATACCTTTCAGGGCAGATTTCTTATGTATTGCTTACATTGAAAGATTGTTACTAACATCAAATAATAAAGAAGGACCCTAAGTTATTAAGTGATTGTTTTGGAAATTACACGTGCCAGCACAACATGATTTACAGTCAACTTTATGAGGAAAAAATTAACACAAAATTAACTGATAATGCATGAAAAAGATTTCTCCAAGATAGTGGAAGAGATCTGTGTTTCCTGTATTTAAATGTCCTTGAGAACGAACAGTTAAGGTCTCATAAATAAAACCTTGAGTTCAAGTAGGAGTTCACTGGATTTTGAACTTTGATTCTTTGATGATAACTACAGAAATTGCTGATTCACATGTGACTGTATAATCTTTCAAAATCGCTTTTCTGTGTTAACATGACCTCATCCTCCTCATTTCTTTCAACAGAACCCCTTCTAATTTCCTTTTTTACTGACATAAAGAATCAGTTACAGCCTGATTCTTACTGTTAGTTTAAATTAATATTCAGTAAAATATGTCAGACCGACAATTTCCGAGGTTGAAGTCCTCCAGTTATCTACAAATAACATATACTACAGGTATCTATTGTGCCAGCTCCTTAGCATCTTGCCAATGGACTTTTATAGTGACCATTAAAGTGTAGAAGCAGTTCACTTTTCATTGTCACTCAGTCATGAAACTCTTTTGATAATATAAATCAATGTGCTGATTGCACTGATTGCTGTTCCAGTTTACAGAGATTACAAATTCATTCACACAAGTACCATTAAGTTTCTTAAAGATGTAACTGCTTGTCTGTTGGGATATTAATGCATTTCAGCCCCATACTCAGTCATTGTCTGAAGCTTAAGGGCTCCTTTGAGGAGTTTGCTATTTTTCTACCTCTCTTTCATTCCCTTTACTAAAGCACATAATTTAATTTGTGTTTCCAGCTAACTTAGAATCTTGAAATATTCTTTATTCTGGTTTTATTAGGCAACTTGAAGAAGACGCTTCCTGAAGAGACAGAAGAGCCTCAGGTAGAAATGCTGCCTGACTCTGAGACTGAAAATCCAAGTGGTGAAGGAAAAAGAATAATGACTCTTGCCAGATTAAGGGAGTCGTTCTCTCTCCATCAAACAACAGAGAGTAATTTTGGAAGCCCTAAAAAGGTAAAACAGCAGCACAGCTCCCCTAGACAAATGTCACTTGGTACCACTTTGTGTACTGTAAAGACTCAAAAGGCTGTTTTGACTAAGGAGTCCGAGAGTTGTCCTAAGATGGACTCAAAGATACCCATTCCAAGCAGATATTTGAGAAAATTTGAAGATAATGCAGATTCTGGATTCTGTTGCACTTCTGAGTCAGATGCCGGATGTAGTACACCAGAAGCTGGGAGCTGCATCAATAGTGGAAGTGTAATTAGTCCTGAAGAATTCTGTAGCTCCGAAGAACAACTTCAGAATGAATGTCTTAAAACTGTTGGATGTAGTGAGAAATCATTGGAATGTGATGTTCAGATCTTGGGCACTGAACATAAGTTAAATCAAGTGAATGACTGGACTAATCAAAATAAGTTATCTCAAGAAGCCAATAGTTCTTCCTCAAGAGTCAAGTGTCTTAAAAGCAGAAGCTTTAAAAGTGAAGCAGATGACTTCAAGGCAGGTAAATGTCCTGAAGTGAAGAATACTAGGAAGAATATGCCAAGTGTTGATGTACTGGTGGAAGTCAAAAAGAAAACCGTGCCACTTGAATTCTCTATGAAGGTTTTAGCAGAAAAGGTAAAAAAGATAATACAGCAACAACAGAAAAGTACAGAAAGACAAAATTACAGAAGATTTAAAGCAAAAATTAGTCCTGGAGAAAATAAAGTAGCAGAAGATGAATTAAGAAAAGAGATCAGGTATTTTCACCTTCTTAACATATACTGTATTAATCAATTAATAAAAACAGTTAAGGAAAAATAGAAGACCTGTCTTGGGGGGTGGGTAGGAGGCTTACATCTGTCTGTTAGTTTTGAATATATCTTTCATTGAACTTACGCTGTTAAAATGTCCATTTGACAAGTTGTTTTACCTGACAGAGCAGCTGTTAGAACTAAGTGCAAATGGAATGGGGAAAAAGACACTAAGAAGAAGGCCACGAACATCATAGATTTGGCTTAGTTCAGACTTGTAATTTGCAGTCCAGTCAGAGAAACACTGAATTTCGTGACAGATAAGAACACTCTGAAAAGACTGCATAATTCGTATTTTTCCTGCATGTGAATTTGAAATTTGGTGAGACTTGGTTGTGAAAATAAGTTACATTCAGGTGGTCACTGGATAGTAAAAGTGTATAATTCGTTAACTTTCTAATTGCGAAAAGAAGGCAAATGTCAGCTGCCTTACTTCAAAACCTGATGCTCCCTTCAGTGTTATTCACTTGGACTATCACCATACTGCCCATTTCTAATTTTATTATCACCAGTGGCTATATTTAAAATGGGAGAATCCTGAATGAGTCCTGTCTTAATGATGGATTGTGTTCTGCCAGAAATGGCTTCATCAGGTAGTGGCGGATTCCAGATAACTGTACTTTTGCACATTCATATCCTGCTTAAATGAGAGTTTTTTTTTTTAAGTGTAAAGTGTGTTCTGCAGGGAAGGAAAAGATGTTTTTAAGTTTACAGTCTAACATGATAACTGATGAGGTGTAATTTGTAATTTGTTTATATTTTCTATATACAGTAAAGAAATGTTTGCAAAAATGGAAATCATTGGCCAGTTCAATTTAGGGTTTATAATAGCAAAGTTGAATTCTGATCTCTTCATAATTGACCAACATGCTACTGATGAAAAATACAACTTTGAGATGTTACAACAACACACTGTTCTTCAAGGTCAGAAGCTGATAGTGTAAGTATTTTCGGTGTCTTAACAATAGTAAGTTTTAAGTTTAATTCAATGTTTCAGAAAGATATCTATGGTTATATTTACGCAGCATTTCACACATTCAAAACATTTAAGACAGAAGTTGTTTTTATATTCTGTGCTTCAAAGAGTCAGTCTTCACATGAAAAACAAATTCCACAGATACAGTCGTAGCTACGCAGCGAGTCGGTGGTCAAACAGATTTCACAGTGGGCTTCCATGGCAACCCACCGTTTGGTGAGCGCGGTCGTACAGTGAGGATATTGAAGACTGCTGTCGCAACAGGGAGAGCTGCCCAACTGACTGAACCCTGCTGAGGAACACTTGGAAGTGATCTGTTCAGTACTGAGATATTTTAACAAAGCAAAGTGAAATGTTTTAATAGAGAGCTCTGGATTGGTATCTCTAGATTGCTTCTGAAGCCTGTCTTAAGTGGTCTGCACTATGTATCTATGCAATACCATATTTCTCTCTTCTTTTAGGCCTCAAAATCTCAATTTAACAGCTGTAAATGAAACTGTATTGATTGAAAACCTGGAAATATTCAGAAAAAATGGATTTGATTTTGTCATAAATGAAAATGGTGAGTTTGGGCCAGAATTGCTGGAAGTAAAAACCAGTTTAATCTCATTTATTATGCAAAAATCCCTTTTGGGAGTTATCAGAAACTTTGACGTGATAATGTGCATTCCAGTATATCACAGTATCACAGTATCGTCAGGGTTGGAAGGGACCTCTGGAGATCATCTAAGTCCAGCCCCGTGCCACAGCAGGGACACCTACAGCAGTTGCACAGGACGGCGTCCAGGCGGGTTTGGGATGGCTCCAGTGTGGGAGACTCCACAGCCTCTCTGGGCAGCTGTGCCAGTGCTCTGCCACCCTCAAAGGAAAGAAGTTCCTCCTCATGTTAAGATGGAACTTCCTGTGCTCAAGTTTGTGCCCGTTACCTCTAGTCCTATAACTGGGCACCACTAAAAAAAGACTGTTCCCATCCCCCTGGCACCCTCCCCTTAAGTATTTATAAGCATTGATAAGATCCCCCCTGAGTCTTCTTTTTTCTAGACTAAAAAGCCCCAAGTCCCTGAGCCTGTCCTCATAAGAAAGATGCTCCAGTCCCCTAATCATCTTGGTAGCTCTTTGCTGGACTCTCTCCAGCAGTTCCCTGTCCTTCTTGACCCGGGGAGCCCAGAACTGCACACAGTGCTCCAGCTGCGGCCTCCCCAGGGCAGAGCAGAGGGGGAGGATGACCTCCCTCGACCTGCTGGCCACACTCTGCTGGATGCATCCCAGGGTGCCATTGGCCTTCTTGGCCACCAGGGCACATTGCTGGCTCATGGTCACCCTGTTGTCCCCCAGGACTCCCAGGTCCCTTTCCACAGAGCTGCTCTCCAGGAGGTCAGCCCCCAACCTGTACTGATGCATGGGGTTATTCCTCCCCAGATGCAGTACCCTACACTTGCCTTTGTTGAACTTCATCAGGTTTTTTTCTGCCCAACTCTCCAGCCTGTCCAGGTCAATATGGTTTGTTCAATTTTTTTTTAAGACTTAGGATTCTGTGGTCTCTTTGCACTATTTAATAGAACATTGTATTTATCTCACTAGCTTCTTAGAGAAGTTTCTGAAGACTCCTTGGAGTCACTGTTTGACTATATGACTGGATGTGTATTTTCTGGATATGTTACATTAAAATCCTTTGGTTTTATTGGTACAGTTGCTGTTCCCAGCAGGGTTAGATGCAGGCAAATGAAAAATCTAGTAATTTTAAATTAATAGATACCATTGGTAAATGATGTTCTTTGGTTTTCCTTATGGCTTTAGCATTGACTTGCTATGTACTTTTGAGTAAATTGTGTAACCTGCAAGCTCCTTATTGATCTCATACAGCAAGGATCATGAAATTGCTGTGTGTTACCACTTTGGTATTGGGGAAGTCGGTTAAGATTCTTTTTCCATATTCTTCACAGAATCACCATTCTTTTGTTTAAAATGCTATTAATTATTAATCTCTTACCAACAAAAATGCTTAATTATTTTGTAGTCACATGACCTCAAAATAGCTTCATAAACCATTTGTTCTTTGAAGGGTTTGTCAGAAATCAGATCTATCTGCTTTTAAGTTTGAAAGCAATTTTTTTGTTAATGTTAAAAGGATATCTGCTATGGTTACCACTATGGTTAGTTAATAACATCCATCAAAAGACTAAATTTAAACCTCAGCATATACGCAGATCACATCATATTGATGTAACAATGTAGTTTCTTAATTTTTCTCTTACGTGCTGTGTTTCTTTATTAATTATTGCAAATCTTTCAGCTCCTGTAACTCAAAGAGTTAAATTAATATCGTTGCCAACAAGCAAAAACTGGACTTCTAGTCCACAAGACATAGATGAGCTGATCTTCATGTTAAGTGACTGCCCTGGGGTCATGTGTAGGCCCTCCAGGGTCAGACAGATGTTTGCTTCTCGAGCTTGCAGAAAGTCTGTAAGTACTGCACTTGATGTTTGTTTTCAAATAAATACCATATTTTCTGTTGTATTATAGGTGGCTGTATTTGTATATATATTGCAGGGGAAGTTTATTTACTAATGAGTGTCAACAGCTAATATTCTTCAGTTTGTTCCTTGTGTTTTTGTCTACCGTAACTTGGGAAAAATTTCTGGTAGTTTTTTGTTTCAAACTAGTGCACTTATGAACATATTTAGCTGTATTTTGTCTGCTGATCATTTTGTAGCTCTTCCTGCTTCTAATGCCTTGCACAGGATTTGTTTACTGTAGCAGCTGAAGTACTGCTCTTATCTGTGTCTGTTGTCAATACGGAGAAAACAAATAATAATTGGGTTTTTTTGCCTTTACTTGCAGGTGATGATTGGCACTGCATTGAATGTGCAGGAGATGAGAAAACTGGTCACCCACATGGGGGAGATTGAGCATCCCTGGAACTGCCCCCACGGAAGGCCTACCATGAGACACATAGTCAGCCTAGACTTGATTTCACCAGAATAAGTCAGTTTCTGCTTATTAACGTTTTCAATTTTAATTCTTGGCAATATTTTGAGCTTTTATCATGACTCTCTTTTATTTTGGGAAAAAAAATATTTTAGCCAGTCTTAAAATTTGAAGACCGTAACACTTGAAGGCATTCAGCAGGGTTTCATTGTTACTCCAATCAGGTCAACAATATCAACATACTGGAATTCATGTGTAAATAACATTCCTTTCATTGCAATTTACTGTCTGTATTACTTATTTTTGCAATCAAGACTTTTAAAAAATAAATATGTTTATATGTAAAGATGAAGAGTAGGTGAACCTCATTTATAGGAAATACACCGATTCTTAAAATTAAGTGGAATGTTAATTTAAGTCTCTAGTAATGCCACAAACCAAACATTCACTTTCTCTGTTTATACATCCTGTGTATGGTAATTTTAAAGAAAATGTAAATGATATACAAGTGAAAATACTACCTTTTTTTTTTTTTTACTGATACTAAAGCTGGGTTTCATAAGAGAATTACTTCAAGCATTAATATTGCATTTCGTGATTAACTTACTGGCATCCGTGTTTAATGCTTGACTAAAATAATTCATCTGGCATATTTACTTTTAATTAGTGTTGTTCCCATCCATACTGCAAACATTTTTTTGTCAAGAACAGGGATTCCTTCTCTGAGAATGTCTGGAAAAAAGCCGTCTCACTAGGCATTGCCGGTCAGGACGGTCCAAATTCTGTCTCCGTGGAATTAAAACAGTTAGAAACCTGTCTTTTTGAATCACAGATCCGTTAAGGAAAGTAGCTAGGCTCGTCCCTTTCGGCAGGACCGAGATCTGCCTCAGAAATCTTCCCGCGCTCCGCTGCCTCTCCCCCCGCTCCCCTCAGGGCTGCCGGGCCGGGCCGGGCCGGGGGCGCCAACGGGCCAAGGGCCGCCAGTGCCCGGTCCCGCTCTCAGGAACCGGCGGGCGGCTGCGGTGCGGTGTGCTCCACCCGCGGGTCTCTGCGTAACGGTGAAGGCGGAGAAGGCAGGTCCCCGCCGCTCCCGCCAGGCGCGGAGCGGCTGCCGTGGCTGAGAGGCGGCCGGAGTGCAGGCTCCTCCCGGCGGCGGGGACGCGGCTTCCCTGAGCGCACCCGTTGGTATGGTGACGGCGGCCATCGCCGCACCGCGGCCGAGCGCGGCGGCGGTGGTGAGGCGCGGCGCAGCGCTGCGGCGGGAAGGGCGGGCCGGGCCGCCCTCGGCGCCCCTCGCTCGGCCGCCCGGGCCCTTCGCGGGGTTGTGGTGCTGTACCTGCGCGGGCGAAGCGGGCGCGGGGTGAGAAGATGGCGGTTGTTTGAGCGGCCCCTGCCGGGCCGCGCCTCCGCAGCGCCCCGGGTTGGGTCTCGTTTTACAGAGCGGCGAGGGGCGGCCTGTGAGACGGGTGGGAACTGTGGTGCGGCTCTCCAGGCAGCCCTGCAGCCTTCAAGTAGCTCTTACAACAGGTTTTTATAAGCTATGGTGGCTATTCCGCGTTGTGTTGCAATCTGCAACTCGCAACTCTGAAAGCAGCTTAAATCAGTAATGCTCGTGCAGCTGTAACTTTCAAGAAACTCACCAAACTCACGTCTTTGAGAAATGGTTTTCAACTTTTCCACGTGATTAAATATAGACCCCTAAAACTCTCCTGGTAAAGATGGAGAACTCTGTCTAGCAAAAGTAACTCTATGGACAACATGTCTGTCGTGGTGGTCTGGGGGGACTTCTTGGAGGTAATTTGTGGGCAGCGCTGCCTGTTAGCCCTGCAGTCCACCTGTCACCAGCCAAAACCACTGCCTTGAGGAACCCTTACTACGGAAATAACTTAAAATGCATGCATATATAACAATTAAGAAACGATTGATAATTTTTCCTGTGGTTAGCTGTTCTGTTGTTCTCTTTTTTTTTTTTAATGAAATAGATTATAGGGGGAAAAAAGTCTTTACATAAGACATTAAATGTTCAGAAGGAAAACACGTTGAGACAATTTGGTAGTCATGGCAAAGGATAAGAAGAAAGATGGCAAGAAGACAGAAAAATCTGTACGTCCTCCTGTTCCTGCACAAGAGAGCAGTTCAGCAAAGCCGACAGATTTGCAGACCTTAGTGAATGAAGTGGAAGAAGCACAGGCAAATCCAGTGACACCAGATAAAGAACCAGAGGAGGTAGAAGAACCTCCAGTCCAAAATGTTCCTCAATACTATGAGGAGCCCATTCTTACTGAAGTTATTGTGAAAAGGTATGCTCGTTACGAATACATCAGTGAAGTTAAGGATTCTCATTTCAGTATCTCTGGTGTACCCAGTGTCACACAAAGACGGATTTGACTCTTGATTTGAGGCAGTGATTTGGGTTATTCAGACCTAGTAGCCATTATGCTTTATGAGACTGATACACGTGGAATTCTCCTGCCGTCTTGCATCCTAGAGAGTTGCTGGCACTCTCTGCCAAAAGGCTCATTCTTTTCACTCGTTCACCTATGGTGAAGTTTTGTCTAAGTATACAGATAGTTGGTGAAGAAAATGTAGCTCTGTCATTTAATGTTCAGTTGCTGCTGCCTTTTAATGATTAAGGCTGCTTATATCCCTTAAGAATATCCTAAACTGAGGAAACAGATGAGAATGGCAGTGTTAACCAAATCCTTTGGTAGTTCAAAGGGGACTGTATGTAAATGTTTCACACACTGACCAGGTTGCCTGGTTGTAAGCTAGTAAATGCTACGAATGTGCTTTGTTTTCTTAATTAAAAGAAATACGGGTCTGAGGCAACGCAACAATTACGTGAAGTATTGCAAGGCAGGTGCAAAAAATTGGAAATTTTGTCGTAGCTCATTTTTCTACACAAGATGCAACATCTGGCCTGTGTGTAGACTATGGTAAATCAAAAGTCATTTGTTATATGTCTGTTGTGATTTAGGTCTACTGGCAGTGACTTGCAATCTTCATCTTAGTTTGTTTTCCTTGTAGCTATGAAGGTGAAAAAGTTCATGGATTGTATGAGGGTGAAGGATTTGCATATTTTGAGGGGGGAAACACATATAAGGTGAGTGTATAAATTAAAAGAAAAAGTAGTAGTGGATCAAGTTCTTTCTCTAGAATCGGCAGGCTATTTCTTTTAATGTAGGTGGAGGCTGAACACTTGGAATGTGTAAGCATTGAAAGCTCTGTTGGCTTCTGGCATTAAACCTTCATTTGAAACTAGTAGTTGGAGGGGAATTAATATGTCATTATTTTGAAATCTTACAGTCACTGTAGGCTTCAGTTGTGGTAAGAATAAATTTGCAAATGATGCCGTTCTCTTAATTTTGAAGGGCATGTTTTCTGAAGGGCTTATGCATGGACAAGGGACTTACACATGGGCTGATGGAGTGAAGTACAAGGTAAAGTGCAATTTAGTTTATAACTGAACACAATTACAGACAATTAGATGTGGAAATTCAAGGAAAGTAGATAAGTTGTAGTAATTGGTACAGCACAGGGGCAACTGCAGAACTATGGCAGTGATTTCAATCACAAGCCTGACTTCTCCCAGATAATTGGAACAGTGAGTCTTAGCTTTTTAAATGTTGTAATTTAATCTTTTAGGGAACATTTGTTAAGAATGTGCAGATGTTTAATGGCTGTTACACATGGAATGATGGCAGCATTTATGAAGGATCAATCAAGAATGGAGTTAGGCATGGATTTGGATTTTTCAAGAGCGGTACTCATCCTGTTTCTTACATTGGCTATTGGTGTAAAGGCAAAAGACATGGAAAGGTGGGTAAGAACACCAAATGAGAGCATGATCTTAGGTGACTGCCTTCTAGAACAGCAAGCGCTCGTGTGGAAAGGTTTTCCAAAAATGTTTTGTGCCGTTGGATGGTCTTATGCTATGTAGAGATTTGTTTTTCCTAAGGATCTCCTCTGAAGTTGTGAATACTAATTAAAACCATTGGGATGGGATCTTGTTTGTAGTGGAAGAGATGAATGGTATCCTAAGGAGTAGTTGGCTTATTATGTGATTCGTCCTTTATGCTGCTCCAAGTAGATGATGACAAAGTCAAAACCCACATCTGCATCAGTAGCCATGTAACAATAACAGAACAATTAGCTTCCCAGGAGTGACAAAGTGATCCTGCTCCCAAATGTGTTAAGCAGACCAAGTATGATAATTGCAATTAAGACTGCTTGATCTAGTTTCAGTAACATCCAGTTCCAACTTTTTAAAGGCGGGGAGTGCTTTTATCTGTCTCTGTTTTGTGCATCCAGATTGAGACACTCTTCTGGGCCTGACATTTTGAAGACCGATGCTCAGCGTGTGAGGAAAATCCATTCTGATAACATGGGGTTTTGTTCTGTGTCACTAATGAGACACTAAAATCACTCAGGGTGCTGCGGATGGTCACCAGTGTGTCCTGAGAAGAAGCTATTAGATAAAGGCAGAAAAATTAACAATGTAGACCTACTATTGAAAGTTGAATTCTGAATGAGTCAGGAAACTGATCTACCTCAGAGTGACTAGTGTGATTCAGAGAGCTAACTTTGGCAACTTAAAGGATTTCTGAGTGGTTTAAAAAACACGGTAGACTTTGATGTAATGCAATATGATTTTTTTTTGAACACTTGGGGTTTTTTTAAGGTCTTAACTAATATTCATCAAAAGAGTTTGCTTTTTTAGTTTAATTTTACCAGTTCAGTTGCTTTCAGTACAGCGTCTCAAAGTGGCTATACGTAAAAGCGTGATTACATATGTCATATAATTTGTGTGTGATGTTTTATTATTGTAGATGAATATTTAGGTATTTAAATTAAGTATGCTGTTTGTTTCAGGGTACCATTTATTATGATCAGGAACATACCTCTTGGTATTCAGGCGACTGGGTAAATAACGTCAAAGAAGGATGGGGAATGAGATGGTAAACATGATAACACTTGTTATTTTCGTATTTTTTTATTTTACACGTATTATCATACAGTTTCTCCTGTTCTGCCATTTCATAGTAGTGTGTACTTTCTGTAGGGGAATAAATAATTGTAAAAATGCTTTATAATAATAAAATAGACCTTCTCTGTAGTTTACATTTTTATGTTGGTATATTTCTGCTGATCATTCCCACAAAAGAATGTCTAAAGACAAAATCCAACATCAGCTTTGGTAAACCACAAATCATCATTTAAAAACAAATAGACTCATTTGATTTGAACAGATGGAGCTGCTTTCATGAATAAATTAATTATTTGTGGAATTATATATAAAAGAATATTTTGATTAGCTATGGCGAAGACTCTTTGGATGAAAATAACTGATTAACATTTTTACAGTGACTTGTAAGTTAAAAATAGGAGGTAAACAGTGGGTACAATCAAGCCTCTGTATCCATGTTACAGTGAGCCAGCTTTCAAATTAATGCTTATATTTAGCATTAATAAATGGTAAATTTATTAGCAATGAAGTTTTTCCTAAACCTTGCTTTCATAAGATCCACTTAGAATTTACTATGAATGAATCATTAACCTTTATTGTTTTCTTGCAGCTATAAGTCTGGAAATGTCTATGAAGGTCAATGGGAGAAAAATGAACGTCATGGAAAAGGAAGAATGAGATGGTTGACAGCTAATCAAGAGTATATGGGACAGTGGGTGTGTGGCATACAGGTATTAATTTCTTCCCCAGCAACCTCTTTAGTTCAGCATCTGTCCATTGTTCTAGTAAAACTAGATAGGGAGTTTTGTGCAATATCAAAGGAGCTTTGTATGATTTTTACCAGTTGAGATAGTGGAAATATGCTGTTTATTGTAAGTTGATTCTCATGTTAGCAATATTCAAATCTTTAAAAGGCTATTGACTTAGTCTTACAAAATGGTAATTTAATTCTCTAATGTAAAATATAAACCTTTTTTATAAACAAAAAGGAAAAAGTTAAAAAAGGTAAATGTTTGACTATATATGGCCATTTGCTTCTGTGTCACCTGTAAAGTGTTAGGCAACACTGTTCCCTCTTGTAAAAGTTTTATGATGGAAGGAAAAGACTTCTGTCACTTTTTGTTCCTTCCATTTATTACTCTGTTGGAAAAAATGTGAGCTCCTTCCTCTGTCTTTTCATTCTGCATAAAATTCTCAAGGAGTCCAGCTTGTGGACCATCGTGGCGCACTGCTGGCATGGTGTTCCACACCTGGCTGTTCAGCGTTACAGCCAAAAGGGTTCAGGCGGGAAGGATGTCTTTAGGAGTCCTGTTGGTAGAGCTTGCTCGAGTATGTGTTGATTCGGTGTATCCTCTGAGCGCTTCTCCCATGCACCTTTGTAGAATATACTTCTATGGATGGTTTGAAGTACTTCTGGGTGCTTTTATTTGAGAGATTTGCTAACAGTGACTCTTAAAGATGCCTAGATGTTTCTCCTTTTTACAAGCCTGGACCTGTAGCAGTTGTAGCTCTTCGGGAGACGTTTTGGGTTTTTTTAACACACAAAGTTTTTTTCAGCATGGATATGGCACCCACATATGGTTTTTGAAGAGAATGCCTGCATCTCAGTATCCTTTAAGGAATGAATACATCGGTGATTTTGTAAATGGGGAACGACATGGACGTGGGAAGTTCATATATGCCAGCGGAGCAGTGTACGATGGTGAATGGGTTTGTAATAAGAAACATGGCAAGGTGAGTATTGACAAGTAGTAAGACAAAACTACAGACCACAGCAGGGGAGACTATTCTGCTCTGTATAGTGGATCTCTAGATTTCATACGGAAAACTGCATTCAGTTTGCATTGTGGATGGAACCCCAACGTGAAGGGCCGACTCCACTGAAAGCAGCAGGAGTCCTTCCAAGGACCCTGCTGGGCCAGAGGTTTGACGCTGTGGTTAGATGTGTGTATAAAGAAATATGTTTTACTGTGGAGATTCTCAGTGCAGTAGGTGCATTTTGATTTTTGCAGTGGTTGATCAGTACTTTCACTCTTACACTATGAGCTACTGGATCTCAGTCTAGCTTTGCACAGAGATGTTCTCACATTAACAGACTGTTTTAAAAAAAACCTGTGAGCAGAGTGCCACATATGCAAAGTAAAGATTGCAAACAAGTGTTTCTTGGGGGGGGGAGGGGATGTTTTTTCCTCAAAATACTTTTCAAAATCAAACAGATATATAGGGAATTCTTCATCCCAGTGGTGTACTTTAATTGACAGATGGCAAAATACTTTATAAAAGAGGTAAGGAAAAATTATTTTGCTTTATTTTACCTTATAAAAGACATGAGGAAAAATTATTTTGCTTTATTTTATCTCATACATTGCATTTTAGCCAAGATTCTTAAAAGGAAATTTGATTGAAAGCATTAGTATTATTTTTTCTGATTTTTTATTTATATTGAAAATAATAAAATTTATCTGTCTGTAGGGCAAGTTTGTCTTCAAGAATGGTCATGTTTACGAAGGAGAGTTCATAGATGACTGTATAGTAGAATATCCTGCTTTTCAAGTGGATGCAATGAATGCAAAAGAGCTGAGTGCCATTTGCACAGGAAGTAATTTTGGCACTGGTAAGCACCTCAAGAAAACAAATTCTACTCTGTTCACATTTTGTTGTTCCTTTTTACTGTAATGTGAAGCTGTTTGTACTTTCTCAAGAGCCAGACATACTTCTTCAGAGAACTTTGACAAAGATGGAAGTTATTTTAATAATTAATGACTTTTGCTCCCATGCTTCTTGTTCCCTGTTCATGACACTTTGGGTTGAATGACACATCCATGCTATGTCTTGTAATGCTTTTGGAACACTGTTGTCTGCAAGTTTCATAACTTATGTAATATCTGCATTTCCTTTTGGCTAGGGGTTGGGTTTGACAAAATACTCTTCAGTTGTTATGCTGTTGATTATGAAACTCTACTCCTCACTATAAAGGAGTCTGTTATTTTCAGTTTGAAGTCAGTAACATAAGAAGGAATAATGTATGCTTTATTTTCCCTGTGTGTGTATATATATTTTTTTAACTTCATTTTAGCTTGTTCTAATTTATTTTATTTGCATGGTAGAAAACTTCACAGCCATTAATGACTCAGAAAATACTTCTGTTCTGGGATCAAATATTGAATTGGGTATATCTACACTGCTTGACTTGTTGCAAAGGGAAGAGAGAAATGAAGAAGTGAAACAAGTAAGAGTCTACTGTTTGATATTTTCAGTTTTCCCCCGCAGTGTATTTCATATTATTTTATTTCTGGTTTATTTGTATTAAAGTAACTCTTTCCATTAAAGAACTATTCGAAAGTCTGAAGGCTATGAAAGCAGAAAAGCAAAAAGAATGAATAGACAGTATTGCCTCTTTCTGAGCTTCCACTAGAAGGCATACATTAACATATGTGGAAGGGCATTCAGCAGCTACCTTTAGCAACTGTGAGGTTTGTCTGTTGACAGAGACTAATTTATTTTTATCAGTCACCAAAAAGTATCTCTTATAACTACATTTGAGTAATGTTCTCGTGAACATTTAACCAGGGATGTGCTCTTTGAAGTTACAAGATCAAAAGCATTATATGCCCAGTTACAGGATCAATACAAGCTGATCCCTACTTGCTGTGAGATGATGCTGAAAACATATCCTGCTTTATTTAGGTAGAATTTGCTGTGTTGAGGCATATTACAGAACTGAGAAGAATTTACACATTCTACAGCGGCTTAGGCTGTGATCGTTCACTTGACAACACCTTCCTCATGACTAAGCTCCAATTTTGGAGATTTCTGAAGGACTGCCAGTTTCATCACTCCAACTTCACTCTTGCTGAAATGGATCGGATATTGAGCGGTTTGTATTTCTGTTGATGGGGGTCTAGAATCTAGGAGTTTTAATAGTAAGCTGTGGAGGTTTGGAGTGGCAAGTTCTACTGATAGCTCAGCTCTGGTGGTTAAGTGGCCCTCAGTGAGTACCTCCGTGCCTGAGTTCTCAGTGAGTGCATTAACACATCTCCAGGCAGTTCAGGTGCTTAGGTGAGAAAATGCAAACTTAAAATACCACTTTAAAAATTGTTCTAAAGAACCATCTGTTCAAAAATTGTATTCACTCCTGGTCTTGCCGTTACTATTACATGCAGTTTTAAGAGGTCTGAGGAAGAGAAGAAACGTTTTTTTTTCTTTTTTTTCTCCAGTGCTCTTAACTTTGGTTTGCATGTAGTATGTTTTTTTTCCTTCCATAGAGACAGTTATCGATGAGTTCCATTTAGACCTGCAGAGAGATGCACTGCAATGTCCGTAGTATGTGAAGGGTTTAACTCCAACTTTGCTTCCCTTTTCATTCCTATATGCTGATTGGATGCACTTCTAGAGAGAACTTGATAAGATTCAGCTATAGGAGAATGGTCCTCCCTTGACCTGCTTGTTTGGAAGTGATGCTGTGTCTGGCCTGATTCTTCCAGGAGTGTTGTTACACTGTAATAGGTAGAGATGGAGATGGATAAGAAAGGCTAAGTCAATATGCCTATAAGCATTTTAATGTACGTGATAGCAATAGAGATTTATTTTTTCAAAATTTTTAGGTGATAAAACACCACCTGAGGAGATACATTGTCCACATGAGACTTTACTGTTCGGAACATTTTTGTCTTACCTTATTCGTCTAGCATTTCATATCTATCATGAAAAGCACAAGTAAGTTTCATCTTTTAGTGATATTTATTTCAGTGTAATCAGTTTGAGTCTTCCCAGACAAGAGTATTTTTGTTTCAACTGTAGAGATAAAGGTCCTTATCTGCAGAGGTGTTTCTTAGAAATGATGTCCAGGAATGTTACTCCCGCTGCTTGTTGTATCCGAGGTAAGTAATGGTATTTCTTCTGTGCTGTGCAGAATTCATCAGTTAGTACCACATACATCAGAGTTTTATTGTAACTGCTATTTTTTTTCCCAATTAATTTTTAAAGGTATCTTATTTTCTGAAGAACAATGTACAGTTTTTGCCATGAGCTACATCGACAAGTGCTGGGAAATTTACAGAGCTTTTTGTAGACTGAGTACCAGACCTCCATTTGAACCCACAATGAAAATGAGGCACTTCCTTTGGATGTTTAATGTAATAATCTAATTTTTTTTTTATTTTGTGTGATTAGATGTGCTTTATTTATTCAGTTTACATGAGCATTTTATAATACTCCCTGTGGCTTCTGCACAGTTGAAAAGGTAGGAGCAATGTTATTTGTACAAACTGTCCAACAAGCATTAAATGGACAGTTGTTGTATGGAATTTATTTATTTCCCCAGAAGGGCAGGGAGAAGAGGGAGAAAAGGAGGGAAAGGGAAAAGAAAAGACCTGGTGGGTTGAGATAAAGACAGTTTAATAGAAACAATAACAGAAAAGGAAAATAACAATAATAACAATAATGACACAAGTCGCTCTCACTGCCTGGTGAATTAGCACCATGCTAATGGTGCAGTGATCATGGATTCCCCTGCCTGCCCCAGCCAACCCCCATTTATATATTGAGCATGACATCTGTGGCACGGAATATTCCATCGGCCATTCCATCGTTCTCTCTATGCTCCTTTTCAGCTTCTATGGGAAGCTGAAGAGAGTCCTTGAAAAATATAAACATCAACTGTCGACAACTAAAACAGTGTGCATTACTGACATTCCTTTCATACCAAATACCAAACACAGCAACCACTAGAAAGAAAATTAAGTCTGTCCCAGCTGAAACCAGGATAGTACTTCTGCAGGATTGAGTTCTGATTTCGTACTTGATCATTTCAAATAATCAAATCTTTGACAAATGTGTTTTAAGGGAATATAAATATTTTTGCTGTCCCCTCCCCAATCCTGTAAAATGTATGTATGAAAATGTCTTATTGGTAGAAGTCAAAGACTGGCAGCTTTTGAAATAACACAGTAAACCATTTTAATAATGTATTAATTTAATATACTGCAAGACGAGCATGAGATTCTATACTAAAATTCAGTAATTCAGGGACAGATCAAGATTACACTGAAGCCAGGGAACAGTTTCCATTGATATGCCTGTGTTTTGGGTCACTGTTTAGATCCAAGCCTTTTTTTTCCATGAAAAAAATAAAAATATCAGATGGCAAAATTGTAATTTTTTATATTTTTATTTATGAGCTTTCACAAGTTCATTCCCGTTGACTTCAGTATGGCCAGAGTTTTACTCTGTCGTTAATTACGTATGTGGAAGTATCATTTGAAACCACTAGAAATTTTGACACAGGCTTTAAAGGGAGTTAGATTAGGTCCATGTGGGAATGCCTTAAGTGCTGTTAACATGTAACATTTATTCTTACCCAGGATTTTAAACTTCTCAGCAAACAATTAACTGCTTCAAGACTTGTGGAAATACTTGTCAAAGATGGTCCTTCTCTGCATGATAGCAGTAGTACCAACCTGGAGCAGGAGGTGTGTATGGAAAAAACATATCATAGTTCATTGCTACAGGAACAATTAAAATTACTTTTAAAAATGCTGCAAATACTGTCTTATCTGCTAGAACAGGAGGAAAATGAATTCATTTATTCCAGAAAAATAAAGAGTACAAACTTGAGTATCTGTTTTTGTCTTCCTTTGTTCTGCCTATGTCTTCTAGTTTAGCTCATGTACTTCTGTGTTTTGCTTATTGTCTTACCCTTCTTAGTACAGTCTCAGCATACCTGACCACACAGGTAACTCCGTAAGAGTGCTGTAACCCAGAGGGCGAAATACTGTTCCTAGGAGACTGCTGCTGGTAATAGTTCTGGCTGTGGGGTGGTTGCCTGACAGTATGTGTGTACAGTGATTACGCAGGGATGAATCTCAGCGCTTCCAGCTGCCGAGGCACGCACTGGAAATGTTAAGATGTGTCAATAATTAAGATGTGAACCCACTGATCCTTAAAATCTGGTGATCCAAGAAACCTGATTAGTGACGTGTAAGTGCTAGCAGTTCAATGAGGTCGAGTAATGACTGTAGAGGAGTCTTGTGCTACTTGAGATCTGGCCTGCTACAGAGGGCCTTCACCCTTAAAGAATTAGCTCTTACTCAGTGACGATCTATTGTAAATGACATAATTGAATTTATTTTAAACAGTATCTGATAAACTGAACACCAGTATAAGACCTACTAAGGGATTCATTATATACCCATTTTTGGGGTTTCTGGAAGCATCGTATGCGATTAAACGTTTTAGGTAATAGCAATAGTTGTGTGTTATTTGTTAGAGAAATTTCTCGTAGCTCCAGATACAGGAAGAATCTATGCAGTATTTTATTTCAATATGACTTGTATAAGGCGTAACACAGTGTATCACCTGCTGAATTTTTTGAGCTTTGGCTGCTTTTTTTCTTCAGAAGGGATGTTTGAATAGGTAAATGAGGCCAGTGAGGCTTCACAAACAATCACTTTTGGTCTCTTTGCTTGCTCAGGTACATATGACCGTTAATGAAGGGATTTTGCAAAAATAAATTAATTAATCACTGTGTTTGTTTTACTCTAGTTGGTTTTTCTTGAATTTGTTGAAGCTCTTCTGGATTGTGCGTTGGTGTATGTTACCAGTGATATGATTAAGAAGCAAGTAGATTGTGATTATCAGAAAATAAGTAGATTTAGAATCGAGGGTCTCTCCGAGGGAACCACAAATGTGTCTCTGTACCCAGAATATTCTCTGTCCCAGGTAAAGTTGATGCAGACCTGTTAAATATTAATATATGTCCACTTAGAGGGCGAAGCCAGGCCCTGCAAATGTTCCGTTTCCTGAACATAGAAACCGATTTCCTCTTTTTATGTAAATACTCAGTTGATTTGGTCCTTCTGCTTTTTCTGTTTGTTGCTACTGTAGCTTGTAACATCAGTATAGACAGTTTTAACACACTGGCACATTTTCCTAGATAATTATAAATATACATAAAGTACTTGCAAGTCTTCCAGTGTTCAAAGGGGAATTGACAAATTGGTTGACTGCTGGAAGATATGTCTCTCCTGCTTCAAGTTGAATGTCTAAAATTACTCTGTAAAAATGGCATTGCAGTTGTATGTAGCAAGACTTGCTGTTTCCCAGCAGTTAAGCTATGCTGTCTTTTTGCATAACTTTAGAATAAAGATTTTGTAAGTTGTAAGATGCTGCTTGTGACGCTGGTGCAATTTAGATACACAGGATAGTTGAAGGCATGACTTGGAAATGTAACTATTGAGAATTACGCGCAAGATGAAAGTATTTTTATTAATTCAAAGAGCATTCACAAACACCTAATTTCACAGTGTCTGTAAGCCAGTAGTGCCACTGAACACCACCATTCTGCGGCCAGTTGTTCCCATCCTATGGAACCCATTCCCTTGCATCACTGCAAGCATTAATGCAGTTTTGCACAGGGAAATGGTCCAGTTAAAATAGTCAGATTTTCCAAGACTAAAAGAAAATATTAATTCTAAAATGTAGTGAATGTAAAATTCTTTTTGTGTTTCCTTTTCATTAGTGCACTTACAGCAGAAGTATAATCAATACAGACATAAACGATGACATTTCCGAGGCAGCTGAGCTTTATGCTTGTTTGGGTTTGTCTTCAAGCAGAAGTGCCATCTCACAAGATGACATAAAGAAACGTGAGGTATGTGAAAGGCCCACACTGAAAGATGGAGCAGAGGGTTTGCAAATTCATGGGTGACAGAGTAGCCAAGGTAATTTTAAGTTTTTAAAAGGGACTAGAATTTCATCTAACATTAAATACAATGTGTTCCTGTTCCTGGATCCGTGGATCCAGGATCTAGAAGTGGTCCATTTCCATTGCTAACGAAGCATTTGCTCTCACACATATCCTCAGCTATTGTTATTTAGAATATTGGGTGGTATCTTCTACATTAACTAAAACGGTGGTGAATAAAGCTATGGTTTCCTCTTCATTTGCAAGGTGGGGAGTGAGAGGCTGAGAAACGGGCAGAGAGATTTAGAAGCACTGGGGAAAGTAACGGTAATGTAATTCATAAAATACTTTTCAGAATTCTTCCAGCAAACTTTTCACCTTCACTGCCTTTACAATTTTGTACCTAGTAGATGACTATAACAAGATTCTTCATATTCCAAGAACAAAAAGGGATTGTTTTACCCCTGTGATTTTGGGGTAAGATAGCAAGGGTTACTGTTTTGAACCGGAATAGTGGAAATCGGACAGAGAACTTGGAAACTTCCGAACTTTGAGAAAATATGCCAACACTTAGAAAACAGAATGCTGTTTGACCTGAGTTTTTGTGAGACTTTTGCTGTCAGTCATCTGAGAAGAGTGGCATCATCAGGCTGCAGAAGATGCTTGGGATGACAGTTGGAAAGATTTCAAAGCATCCTTCTCAGATACACTTTTGAATGTTGTTCTCTTCTTTTCACTCAATGTAGTTCCTGGAGTATACTCCTATAGTCAGGAATAGAAATTCATTATTGTGTCCTCAGGAGCAGATAAATAATAGTATGTAGAGCACCATGTAAGAACAGAGGGACATGTCTGAAGACAAGAACGGGAGCTTTCATTCTCTGTACTTGTATATTGCCCTAGCTCTGAAATAGGATAATCCTACTTCCCTAGCCGGTATCAAAGGTGAAGGGTTGTGACTGATTTGCTAACACTTGAAAGCGTGAAACACTATTGCAATTTAAAGGTTTTAAAATAGGCATAATTGCAGAATGCATGCAGAATTCTTTGGAAGGAGGAATTTGCGTGACTAAAATGGACATGTGATTTCATTTTTTAATTTGAACACAAGTCCAGGCATTTAGTAACTGAATTTAAAACTTCTTGCTAGCCATTGAGACCTTGTGAAGACAGAGGGCAGCCTTGTCAAGAATCTCTATTGGGTGAGTACTGTAGTTACCATAAGCATATATAAGCAGTGGTGCTAAAGGAGATTCACTCTTTCTACAGCTTTAAAGATGATTAAAACAGTAGCTAATCATTGAGAGAGCTGGATGTATTGCAATTACAGAGGGTAACTGCATTTGGTTTGGCAATTATAACAAGGTTTACGTTTAGCTTTCCACACCTGCTATACACAGATAGCTGGGTGAGCGTGAATCTCTGAACTTCTTGTGCTTTTTAATTAGAAGCTATGACATTTTCCTTAAAAATTACTCAAAGGCTTTTTAAAACTAAATTCTTCCTGTTGTCCCACCCATTTGGGCATGGAAACGGGAGATTGAACTTTGCACTGTGCCTTCATTATAGACAAACTTCTCATCAGTACAGAAGTATTCCAACCACAGGTCTAGCTGTAAGGTCCGATGACAATTTATATTTGTTTGTGCTGAAGATCAAACCTGATATTTAATGCACAGAATTACAGACTGAGTAATTTTAACTTTCTTTCTTTGCAATATCAGATACTGTCTTCTCATTTCACACAACTCATGGAGGTATCAAAGATGTTCCATCATTGTTCAGCTGGGATGCAGAAAAAGAACAAGATTTCTGTTCAGCAAAGGAATTGACAGGTAAAGCAGCCCTACTATTTTAAGACTAACACAAAAAAATCCCTTGTAGCTCTTGAATTGCAAATTTTAATTGTTTATGCAGATTTCAGCTTGTCACAAGAGGGCAGTAAATGAACATTAATTCTGGAGGAAGATTTCTAAAGAAAACTTTTAAAAGATTTTTTTTAAAGAAAATGAAAATAATTAAATGAGATGTTTAAGTACTGACTTAAATAGTTTCCCCAATTTTAAAATGCCACATTTTATTTGTAGGGCATCTATGAGCTGTAATTTGTATTTACTTTATGAGAAGCTCAGTCCGCAAGCCGGACCATTTTTTTTTTTAATACTTTGGACAAATGAATGATAGTACTGCTGTGTCTTGCTTCTTTTACTTAATATAAGAATTACTATTAATGGTGTGCCACTGTTAGCTGGGATAAGATGTCTTCTGGTATGGCAGGCCAGCATTCATGCAGAAGAGAAATGTAGACGAGCGTTTTCATGTCTTGAGGCTAGTAACTTTTTCATACATCTCCCTTCTGGCTGATGAGCAGATCTCATCTGGGTTGTTTTTTGTGGCTGTTAAATGTTTTCTACAGATAAAGAACCCAAATCAACAACGTAAGTAGACAAGGATCTTTGTGTAGTCACTGAAATCGGGTGACTGAAAAGTTACAGCTCTGAAAAAGCATTGTTTTGTAAAGAACCAGTGGGTGGGCCCCAGCCTGTTCTTTGACAGTCGCCACAACTGCATGCTTGCATGCACTGCCCTTCTTTCGGGTGGTCGTGTTGGTGCCTCCATTCCCCCCTGGGCACAGGATACTGAACTGTCATCAGATTGCTGCAGAAGACATTTATCGCAGGATTAAAGGGGAAAGTTCATATTCTTTTGATGCCATTCCCAGGGACAGGTCACACTGAAGACCGGCAAAAGGGACATCCCCTATCACATGCATCAGTTAAAAGTTTCTCACAGTTGTCATCTTCCATACCATGCAGCAGCCAGCCTTTCCCATTGCAGAGTATCACTCCTGAAACACTGTAATCCAAACCACATTTGACATAGAAGTGCCCTGCTAAATAACTGCATTTAATTTACGTGTTGCAGATGAACCAAAAGAAGCCAAAATGCAACAAGACGAGGAATTTAGTCTGTGGATGTGTCAGGTGCAATTCTTTTTTACAACTAAGTTCTTTCCTGCCTACCAGCATGAAAAAGCGCTGAGGGAAAAAATAAAAGAAAATCGAATCCGGGATGCTGAATTAGCTGAGCTGAGAAAGATCAAGGACGAGGAGCTGGCAAAGTGAGTGCATTTCATCTTGAAGTACTGGTAGCTCTTATCTTCTACTAACAAAATTATTGAAAATGAGATGTGTGCTTTAATGAAGTCCTATAGTGTACTGTAAGTGGGAAAACAAACTCATCCAGGTATAATAAGCAACATATAGAATGTAACTCCTGTGGCTTGTGTTACTGTCAGGAGTGACAAATATAGGCTGCTTTCAGGTTACAGACCTCCACACTCTGGTATTTCCTGGCACTTGAGCCCTGCTCTGTGTAAAGGCAGTTAAGACATTTGGGTTTTTTTACATACATAAGTCAGACTTGAAGTGGTAACTAGACGAATTTTCTGCTTCTCTCCAGTATGACAGTTTATACTGTGAATAGAGCTATAATTGCTTAGTCAGTATAAATCTGTCTCCTCACTCTTGCAGTACATTAAATTTAAACTTTGTTCACTTAGACTTATTGCTGGAAGAGAAGCAGAAGAGGCAAAAAGGCAAGAAGCAGCTGCAGCAGAAAATCCATTTGACTCCAAGAGTGCCAATTTTAAGGAGTCAGAGGAGTCTGTCACGCAGGAAGAAGCACCCGTTGTGGCACCCCCCATTGTTACTAAGGTGCCTACTGGCAAAAAGAGAAAGAAGAAATAAGTCTCCTGATGAGAATTGCTGAAGCTTCAAGTAAGTACTCTTTGAATAAGGAAAGAACCCACAACAGAAGAATCATATGTGCAGTAAGGTCTAAAATACAAGCGTGATAAAACTGCATGCACAAGACTTGCTGTTTTCAAAGGGAAACTGCTCTTATGCCAAGGCTCTTGGGAAAGAGAACAGTCATTTACATGACCATAACCCTTTAAACACAACTATTCCAGAAGTCAATATTTGACTTGTACCTAAAAATTCCCTCAGCGTTAAGCTGATACAAGAAGTGGTATCTTGTCATGACCGCATGTCCCAATGAAATGGTTTCTGCTTAAAACATGGTTTATTTGACTGAAGTACTGCATATAAACAAGTATGTAAGAACTTGACAAAGAACGTAAATCAGGCTGAAGCAGGAGCTGCAAAGAACAGGTCAAGCTAGAGAGGTGGTTGTTCAGAGGTCTGCTGTAACCAGCCTAGTTTCACGTTGTAGATTAGCAGAAAGTCACACGATGATGCAAATGAACACAGGAAAAGAAGAAGATGCCCTTGAAAGTGTAACAATTATGTTTATTTTCCAGTAAAATATTCACATAACGATATCAGAATGGAATGGTACAAATGAATTCAGACTGGTTTTTAATTAGTTTGCACATAAACATTTTTAAAATCTAAAAATTTTATGATCAGAGTTTACAGATTTTAGTAGAAATTTTGATTCTTACAAAGCAAGTATTGCTTTACTATTGTCATTATTCCAGTCAATAATATGACTAATAACTTTTCACGTTGAACAAGTCTGACATTGACATCTTCAATAATTCAGCCCTTTGCAGATCAATCCAAGAAGAAAATATTATTAAACTGTGTTGCACAAAGCTTCTTCACTTCTTCTGTAAAAAAAAAAAAAAAGGTATGTCAGTATGATATTTTACGGGAACCTCTGCAAGAAAAACCCCGGGCATCATCAATGAGAACATAATTAAATTCAAACAGAAGAAACTTAGGAGTTTCTAATGTAGAAATATACTTAATTGTATTCTGTCTTCAGTAAGAGAAGGTTGAGTCAAGTCTGGTGTTACATGCTGTCTGAAAGACGAGTTGCATTCTGAGTAGCTCAAGTGTAAGTGATGATTTGAGTTTGCTGCTGGGCCATTTTACACTGTAGCAGCAGAAGACTGAGCTTCAACACAGGGAAGCACATTGTAACCCCTTTGCAGGGGAGGGAGGGATTGGTGTAGGCTGTTATGATAAATCAAGTCAGCAAAGCTCTTGCTTTGTGCTATTTGGCAGATGACACTTTTGGGGTAGCAGTGCTCCCTGAGTTTATCAGGCACAGAAACACTCATTTACTCTTTCTGTATGGCAGGTTTAATCCTCAAAGACAATCAGATATCATTGTGTATGTCACGCAACTCATTCCTCTCTTTACAATTTAGGCTGCTAGGCTTTGGTCTCAGAAAAGTATTAATTCTTTCCCATCATCCAAGTGAGCACATTGCCTCCTGTTAAAACAGAGCATCCTAAAATGGCTGCAAGACTCAAACTGCCATTTGTATTAGTCTATTTAAAAGCTTATTGCATCTTAATTTGCACTCTTAGTCATAGTAAATCATTCTCAAAACAGCATTAGAAACAAGACAACACTGGAGTGAGGATCACTGACAGGATAGACATGATGTACGAGTAACCTACCCATGGATCACTGGCAAATAAAACCTAACTCACATGTAAATATGTCCATCTCTCACTTCTAATACACTTCATTAATTACTCCTCAACCAAGCTCACAGAGCTCTATTATTTGAAGGAGGAAGAATGACTGATTAATAATTAAGAATGTTTGCTGAATATTTATGCTGTTCTTTCACAGCTGGTAGAAAGCAGACTAAAAACTTATGCAAACTTACCTCATCTATCATAGATCAATCCCTTTCGATTTCTTGTGAGATGGATTTTACTACTTCTCCAGGAACATACATTTTAGTAGTAACTGTATTTAAAGGTAATAAAAACCAGTCCTTACCGTTAACTTCAATCAGATTTGCATTTTTTTGATTCAAAATAACATACAGTTCTCGCTGGTCAGACTTTTTCCCAACTACCCAGTAATCACTCATTGCCTTCACAATAATTTCCTCATCTTCATCAACTCTGAAAGAAGTTTTAGAAAGTAAAGAAGGTGGCAGCAAGTTCATTTTCAACAACTTTATTTGTAATCACTAGGACAGCTTATTGTCATAAATTGTTGGGATTGGGCAGTTTCAAAGACAGACTACCAACACTAGCTCAGACTTCAGAAGTGGCTGCTGAGGACAATGACATTCCCGGCTGAGCAAGTCGTGAGTTTGTCCATCAGCCACGCGCTCCAGTGCTCTGAATAAACACGTGTCCTCCGTACGGTTGGGGGACACACAGCATAGTTATGATTTGCTACACAGTGACTGAATACTGAAAGTTGGAGATGGTATTGTGATGCTAAGCTTTCACCTTTCTCATTGTTAAACCTAGAGCTAAACCGTGCTCAACAACAAGGTCTATTACATAAAGCTGTCACTAACCCAGTACTTCCACAATACGATGAAACATTCTTTTTTCATTTATAGAAGAATTAAAGCCTTGTCCTTAAGCAGAGCGGGAAGATTGCTAGTCACTAGTTACAGACATCACAATCATTCAGCATTTTCATGTTTTTTATTAATTTTTATAGTGACAAAGGGTCTCTCCCACCTTGAAGCACAATACCCACTGAGAAGCAGCCAGTTATGTTCTGTCAGCAGCACTGTAGGAACTGCAAGGTTTGCATTTCGTCTGTTGTCTAATCCCTGAAAGCAGCCAGCTGTTCCAGAGGAAGGTGTGATACAGGCAGAAGCGGGTTTCCCTGTCCTTTATACTACTTACCCACAGATTAGGCAGACTTCAGTGCCAAAGCACAAGGCTTCACATCCCTTCTAATTTTGTTATGGCTACACTGAAGCTTCAAATAGATCAGATATTTTATTGAATAGAGGCCCTGACCCTTCTTTAAATTATTTTTTGAAAGGACAATAGAAGTTTTGTTGAAGACAGACTACTTCTAAACCAACACAAAATACCAAAAAAGACCCGTGTTACACCATTTATCTCACAGAGCTACAAACAGCCATCCATGAACAAAGAGACATGAAAGCTCCACTTGTGAAAAAAAAAAAAAAATCTACTTGGCAGAAGGAGTTACAGACTATTTAATAGTTAAGTATTACCTGGAGAAGTCACTGTTGATGTCACCGAGAATCTTCATGAGGTCAGGGTGAACAGATGCAAGCGATACACTGGGTGTTTTCCTCATGTGAATGGTACTTTTCTCTGCCAGGTTCATGTGATTGAAATAGATAAACTTAAACTGAGGCTCCTTCTCAGCCCTAGGAAGATTTTAAAAAAAATACGAATACTGACATGTTCTGTAAAGCACAGGCGTCACAGAGAATAGGTAACAAGCCAGTGCAAAGTTTACTCAGACATCCTGAAGTTATCTTCCCGTTGAAAAGATCAAGTTCATTATGATTCATGGCATGATCAAACTTCATTTTAACACTTTTAAAAAAAAAAAAAAAAAGCCAGCCTGCAAAACCAACCAGTTTTTCCCCTTCTGCTGCTTCGGCTGCCAGTGAACAGGCACAGGGCAGCCCAAAGGCCTTGTCCTGCTTCCCAGTAGTATTTGCATTTTTCTAATGAGCTGGTTTTTCTCTGTCCCCATTTTTTTCCCTTGCTCCCCTGTGCCACTCCAGTCTGGTTTGAATGGATGCTAGGTCTTTAATTTGATTAATAAGTAATCTTCCACTCATATCTTTGTAATTTGTTACAATCCAAAGGAAGAACTCTTCCCCTCATCATTTGTGTGGGCCAACCAAGAGACTATTTTCAAACTCCTGCCTTGGCAGCCTTCCTCCGTTTCCTCTTCTATTAAGTTAATATAAAATCTGTCACTTAGCGCTGTAGTTTTGGTAGAAGTCACAACAAATTCAGACCAGCAAAAACTGGCTATAGCAGTTGGTGCTTGTGGCTATGTATTATTTAGAATCCGGGAGATGCTGTGATGACACCACACACCTTAGCGAACGACTAGATACCCTTCCTCTCTGTCACCCACATCCATTAGTCTCAAGAAACTGTATCATGTTTTCAGGGCACCAAGGCATTAAACTTTTAAAAGAGTTAAAGCTGCCAAAGCCAGTCCCAGATGACATTAAAAAAACCCCAAGTTTAATGATTTAGTAGACTGGCACAATTTCAAGCACATCCTATTCTATACCCTGCGATTTTGCTGCTTTGGCATGCTACCACTAAATAAGCTCATTCACACACCGATCTTTGGTTTAATTCCTCTTTTGTTGTCGTGTGTGATGCTGTTCTTGCTTCCCCAACTAACAAATCTATCTAAAAATAAATAAAATTTTATGGAAAGCCAGCTATAGTTTTAAGTGAAGTATATTCTTCCAAAGCATTAACATTCTTTTTCATTTGACACTTTTCCCCCCGCTCAAGTCGTTACCTTAGTCCTGCAAAATAGAAAAAACAAGAGAGTTTTTTCCTCACTGATTATACAAGCGAATGTTTCAAGCAGCAGTAATTCTGGACAAAAGTACTCAACTTTAAAGCTTGTAACCAAATAATCCACTTACTAAAATCTCCATTTCAAACTGTTAACAAAAGTTGTTCTAGTATCTAGCCCTTCATCTTCCCTTTGGATTTGTAACAGAGTTAAGAGTTACAGACACTCTGCCCAAGCTGGAAGGACCTGTGCCCAAGGCACTCCTCAGACAGAGCTACTGCTGTCAGAGTCCACTTGATGTGAAAAATACAGTTCTCTAACATTATACAGAATAGCAGAAAGTCACAGCAAAAGTCAAAGGAAATCAGCACAAAGAAGGATGTGGGCACAAAGACAGTGATATTTTTTAATTTTTTTTTTTCCAACTCAAATGTTCTACTAGCCTAAGGGCTGTTTGTGAACATTATGAGATTCTGTTTTCCTAAGAAAAGTTAGAAAGTATGAACTAAAGTTAAGATTTTGCAGGAACTGCTACTTCTCTGCTTCAACATGGGGGACAGTTGACTACCCCTTCAGCTGGCACGTTTGCCACCTTGTACGTATTTCTGCAAGCGCAGTAACGTGTAGAACTCAGCATCTCCACAGGTTAGCTAGTTTTAGTTCACACAGGAAAGAAGCAAAACCTACAAGTTCCACCTCTTGTATCCAAGTAATCTGCTGTCAGCTGGGGGATGAGGAGGCAGAATCTTAATTGACAATACTGAAATTTATCTTAATATTTACATTATTTTTCCTGCAACAATTATGCATGTAGAGGAAGAAAGTTTCAGCAACCACACAATAAACATTAGTTCTTAAATTAATAATGTGTATGTTGTTGCATATTTAGGTCTCCCTGAAGTAACAACAGGCAGCTTATAATTGCTTAAGATGCAAAAAGGCAGATAAACATCGTTTAAAATACACAGTTAACTCAATGCTTTCAACATTTGGGCTCATGTTACTGTTATTTAAGCAGTTCATTAAACCTACTTTTTAACCAACTAATGAGGGACTGCGACAGGAACAGACATGTGGTACAAACCCCGATATTCTCTTGTTGATGTTGTACTGTTCACATATGTCTGATGCCAACATGGTGAGCTGAGGCCCAACAATGCTGTCCAGTTTACGGCAAAACTCCAGCGTAGGCGGAATTGAAGCTAGGTGGTGGGTAAAGGAAAGGGAGAGATGAGATTCTCTTCCCAAAGCTGAAGGTACAGTTTCTGTAGTTGTTTTCGGTAAACATCAGTGAGAGTCGCGGCACAAATTTCTCTTAATTATAACCTTATGGATGATTTCGAAAGTGCATGGCTAACTGAAGCAGTATTTAGTCATTTTGTTGTGTAAATTGAGTTACTTATACCACTGGAACAAAAATCAAAAGACTGATAAGAGCATTCATGAAGAACAGACTCAAATAACAAATTAACAAGAGTATTTTTCAGGAGTAAAACAAGCTGCACATAATAGCACTTTGTACTTGTCTTGCACTATGTCTTGCCAAGTAAGTGATGCTAACAGGTACTTACCATCAATCATAAAGCAGACAGCTGCACTCATGGCCTGGAACAAAAAAGTTAAAGCAAAAAAAACCATTTACAACAGGTTACCTCAACTACCTCAAATAAATGACAATACTTCAGTGAGGTCAGAGGTAAACCAGTTAAATTAAAAATGAACACCAAACTAGTTTAAAGGTAGCCCTTCCATAGGATAATCTCTTTGCAATCCTGCACAACACAGAATATTTATGATTTTAAAATTCAGCCCAGTTAGCAGTTTTAAGTTGGAGGGGAAAGGTAAAATTTGCTAAAAATGCATTTTATGCAAGGATATGCGTCTGCAAGAAACCTGCATTTCACTAAAAAAATTAGGTTTTTTGTTTTATTGATGATTGCTACATAAAGTCAGGTATGAAACCACTTAAAGTAACTGAAGGCTGGTATTTTGTTTTAATAAAACAACTGTTTGTTTTGGGGAGAGTACGGGGGGGCAGAAGAGGATTCAGGCTTTAAAGCTTGTTGCTAGAAACACCAAAGAGTTTTCTGTTTCTTTGCTTTGACCTGGTCATATGAATTATATAAAAAGATGCACTGATAAGTACTTCATTCACATCATTGTTGTCTTCATTGTGGATAGATTCCTAGTTCTGTGGAATAATTGCAGAGAAAAATGTAATACCTTATAAACAATTAAATGAAGCTCTTCGTAAGTGTCATCAGTGTTAACAAATATTTTGGGGAAACGGCATTTTGCTTCCGGGTCATTAAGATTTAAAGGTCCAGTAAGAAACCTAGAAAATAATTCCACAGGTCAGCTGTGACGAGTATTTCAGTTTTTCCTATTTAACAGATGTTTTTGAAACTAGCATGTATGAATATCATAGAATGGTTTGGGTTGGAAGGGACCTTGAAGCTCATCCAGTGCCACCCCCCTGCCCTGGGCAGGGACACCTCCCACCAGCCCAGGGTGCTCCCAGCCCCGTCCAACCTGGCCTTGGACACCTCCAGGGATGGGGCACCCACAGCTTCTCTGGGCAACCTGGGCCAGGGGCTCACTGCCCTCAAAGTGAGAAGTTTCTTCCGAATATCAAATCTGAATCTCCCCTCTTCCAGTTTGAAGCCCTTACCCCTCATCCTATCACTACATGCCCTTGTAAAAAGTCCCTCTCCTGCCTTCTTGTAGGCCCCCTCAGATACTGGAAGGGGCCCTAAGGTCTCCCCGGAGCCTTCTCTTCTCCAGGCTGAACACCCCCCTCTCCCAGCCTGTCCTCCCAGCAGAGGGGCTCAGCCCTCGCAGCATCTCCGGGGCCTCCTCTGGACCCACTCCAACAGCTCCATGTCCTTCTGAAGTTGGGGGCTCCACAGCGGGAAACAATATTCCAGGTGGGGTCTCACAACATATATTTGAATACAATGAGTTTTCAGCTATCCAGATAGGCATGGAGCCCTTTATAGATTGAAAATTTAAGAGTGCTGAGATAAAGTATTATTTGCATGTATGCCCCAAAGAGTTACAGAAACAGGACCAGAAAGCCAGAAAACACCAAGGAAATAAACTGCGCAGATCAAAGAAACAACAACAAAACTCTTTCCGCATTCAAGTTGTGACTATCTTTAAAAACCCTTTGTTTGTTGCTACTGGGAAAGCACTCTTCCTTTGCCCTCCAACAGTACACTCAAATTAGTTTTATGTAGAACAGTGGTGTATTAGAAGCACCTAAACTTGGGGTGGGGACAGATGGATATGGGACAGGGAGTGTGTGCCAGTGCCTTGATCCCAAAAGAATACAATAAATCAGGCAAGAGGAATTATCGTGATTAAAGAAATATGTCCAAACTCACAATTATTCAAAATAATGTTGCTCAGCTGCTTAAGTACAGAATTGGCCACTCTGACACGCTGAGCACAGAGGAAAAATAAATAGATAAATCCCTAGAATAAATCTATGCCTTTGTCTGAAGTGCCTGACTGAAAAAAATAACAGGGGCACTTCCAAAATTTTTCATGCAGTGCATTAAGAACAGTAGGGAAGAAAAATAAACACATAGTAATGTTAATGAAACCGTTTCTCTTTTTTTCCCAGAGGTCAAGTTTGACATTGCACCAACTACTGTGTGACCCTCTAGAATGAACTGTGTGTGGACTATGTACTCAAAAGACACCTCCTCCTCCCAAACATTTTGCCCTTGAGGGAAGCAGCAGTAGATGGTGACAGTAAACAAGAGCTACCTTCCATAGTGTTGTAGATTTCCTGGCATTTCAGCACGTATTGGAGAATCCCTTCCCGCTAACTGAAGCAAAAAAGAACACAGGAAAAAAACAACTTAGAGGTACTTTCTGTTACTTTTTGTGGACTGTCTTTAAATCAAATAAAAGTAAACCACTTACAGAAATTACCACTCATGAAGATGTATACTCGTGCTGTAACATGAAGGAGGTAAAGCTAAAGCGTAAGAGATGCTGACAGAACAGGGCATTCTGATTTTGCATTTATTAATTTTAAAACTTAGCTTATGGAGCTTTTTGATGTGGGGAGGGATAACTAACTCCACGTGGTTTTATGGCACTCCATGCCACATTTCGCCATTAAGCTGAAGTGATTCATTTGCAGTACTGAGCTGTCATCAGGTATCGACATTCAGTAAACTCCCTATCACCGTCCCATATTCAAATCATCAGCAAAATTCACATTGCAAGCATTGGGTGCAAATACTACCGAGTTAAGTGCCCTGAAAGCAGTAAGTCTCAGAATTCCTAAACTAAATTTTAAGAGGAGAGGGAAGAGAGACACTCCTCTTCGGTATTTTAGCCCTTAGTGGTACCAGATAAACAAAAAGAAAAGAAAAAACCCAAACAAACAAAACCCAAACCCAACAGCAACCTCTGCCCCCTCCCCCTCAGAAAAACCAACTCCCATACCTCAGGCTCCATGTGCCTTGGAAACAGAGATGTCGTGAGATATTTGTACAAGATTCTCATGTCATCTTGTTCAAGTCCACTCCTAGAACATCAGGGAGAAAAAGAAATGCAAGTCATGCTTGTGCAGCAGTTCAGATTCCTCTAACCAAAGCTCAGGCAAAGCACACACCAAACTAGCAACATTTCAATGTCTCAGTAGATTCAATCCCAGAACATTAATTTTTAATAAAATGTTAGTTTATTTGCTAAATACAAAACACATCTAAATTAGCCATAAACCAGAAGAGAAATAGAAACAATATTTAAACAAAGATCAAGTTTGCTATTCTTCAGTCCATTTTTAAGTAGAACTCTTCACAAGGATTGCAACTTTCTGGTTCAGAACCACATAAAGAACAATCCTTTGATTAGCCTGCTCTACTAAAAGGCCCTACAGAGGAACTTGTGTGTATACACAGAGGCTCTGCACGATGGAAATGACAAGGACACTTCTCTAGCTGCTCCTCAGGCCAACTTGGAAGAAATAATTTGGTATAGGTTAGAGATTTTAAAGCCAAAGACCAAAGCCCTTCTTATATATGACTCATCATCCAGTTGTCTCATTTTCATGCAACTCTCTCACTCTATCAGAAGCTTTGCTATTATGGCACTTATTTATAGAACGAGAAATTGAAGACACAAGAATTATTGAAGTACCTACCAGATAAGCTGGTCATTGTAGAGAAATGCAGTATACTTGACTATGTTCAGACTTTCTTCCATCCTATTAATAAATGACTGAATTTTCAAATAAGTCATTTTATCCAGTGGAAAGAAGCTGATTCCACAAAACACATCCAGCAGATCACAAGACTGTAAATGCAGTGTCTGCAAATACTAAGAGAATAATGACAGTTGCTTTTTAGAATTCGAAAAACTCCCAGTATGTAGTTTTAAATGACAAGTTTGAGTCTAATCCCCAGTAACCTACACTGATGATCCAAAAAAACCCAACCCCTTCCAATTCTGCTTGTATGACATACTCCTTCATGTGGGGACAGACTTTTTAACAGGGCCTGTAATGACAGGACAAGGGGTAATGGTTTTAGATTAAAAGAAGGTAGATTGAGAGTAGATAGAAGGAAGAAATTCTTTACTGTGAGGGTGGTGAGGCACTGGCCCAGGTTGCCCAGAGAGGTTGGAGATGCCCCGTCCCTGGGAACATTCAAGGTCAGGTTGGACGGGGCTCTGAGCACCCTGATCTCGTTGCAGATGTCCCTGCCCATGGCAGGGGGTTGGACTGGATGGCCTTTAAAGGTTCCTTCCAATCCAAACCACTCTGTGATTCTACGTGCGAGTATGATTGCAGGTGTCACCTTGCTATTATTTAATCATAGCGACAACAGCTTTTAAGGCTAGCTCAAGATCTTTTGAGAAGGTAAGAAAGCACAGCCTATCTTACTAATATTTAATTTGAGAACTAACTCCATAGAAATATTAGCAGATAAATTCATTAGTTTTCAACGTGCAAAGGAAAAGATACTTTCTATTATTCTCTTTCTTGATAGACTGTAACCTTTAGCAAGAGATTTCAAATGCACTATCAAATGTTCTGCTCTGTGAAAGATGAGTTATCCAGTGGCTCCCTCTACAGTCATTTCACATTACCAAAAAACCCAGGTAGTAAAATACTTGCAGACAAGTAGTATGACAGATCTCTGTCACAGTTTATAATCCAAGTCTCATCTCCTTTCAGAGTTTTGGTGCAGTCCAAGCCTGCCAGCAACATGCAGCCAATTTGTTCAGTAGGGTTGTAACAGGACAACTTGCATGACCAAACTTTTTAAGCATTTCTAATTCCCCAGTGAAAAAGAGAAACAACTTTTCCTTTGATTTCTTTCTTTTATACAAATCTATAGTGGTTACTGTTTTATCTTCAGTAGGAACTTCAAAGAAAAACAATGTTTTAAGATAAAAATCTATTGCTTCCCTTTTTGCCATGCTCTATTTTTTAATTTAGTTTAGACAGAAGTATGCGCCAGCTAATCAAACAGGTACTCCTTATGCCAAGTGTTCATTCTAGAGTCTATGATAGTCTTACAAAAAACAAGCAAAAAAGCCAAAAACCCACAAGCAAAGGCTGTCCTAAAAATCAAAATGAACTGTGCTTTTGTTTACACTGACACAATATTGTGTTATTTTAAAAACCTGCTAAGAGAACAACATTTTAAACACCAGTATACAGTGTTCTACACTCCATCATTATCAGAGATATCTATATTCACATCTCTACCACAACAGAACTAACTGCTGACAGCAGTCCTCTGTTTCCTCCCGTGCAAATGAGAAAAATGGGGGCAGACAGACACTTGGTTGCCATCTTTTAAAGCTAACTTGGTGAAACTTTTCATATAGGAACTCAAAATTCTGCCAGACATGACTACTCAGGCAGTTACTTTATGTGAAAAATACCTGAATAATATTTGATGGATTTCTTGCTCAGAAATAAGTTCTGCTTTCCATCCTTTCACTAAAACATTTGCTTTTAAAGATTGAAATTAAACTCTGAAGACTAATTATAACCAAGGCAGCATTTCCTGAAACCTTATCAGGCACGACTACTAATTCCACGTGGGGGGCAGAAGTTAAAAATTACAGCTATCCATTACTTCACAGCACTGTGGGACTTTCAGTCTGTGCACGCAGTTGTGGAATCTCCATCCCCGGGTATTTTCAAGACTCATCCAGCCAAAGCCCTGTGCAGCCTAGTCTGAATTCAGTGTTACCCTGCTTTGAGGAGGAGGCTGAACTAGATGACCTCTCCAGACTCCTTCCAAGCTGAATGATTCTACAACAGCTACTCAAATAGGTCTGCACAGACTGTTATCACGCTAACCAATTCAAGTGTTAAAGCAGAATTTCCAGAGAACGAACATGATTCCATCAGAAAAAATATCCAACAGCTAAGCTGTTTCATGAAGCCATAACCCTCCTTGTGGTTCAACTCCCATTTAAAGACCCTACCGCATTAGTAGGAAGCGGGAAGTATTTGAAAAAAAGAGGTAACCAGACTTTTTGTGTTACCCCCTATACCTTTTCCACTGCCTATGTGTTAGTTACACTGCAGCCACCTAGAGAAGATTTTTGCATTTTATTTGCAATGCAGAAGCACACTGTATGTGCCTGAAAAATAAGGTCTTACCCGATGGAAGAATTTCTCTAGTCTCTCTTTTAAAACTTTTACACCTCCATCTTCCATGGCTTTCAGGAATGTGCCATTGAAAAGCTAATAGTTAAAAGAAAAAAAGAAAATCAGTCAGTTGGGTATTAATTTACAATAATTTATTGTAACTTGGTTGTGAATATAGCTAGATTACAATGCAGCTCCTGTTTCTCAGTATTTGGACTCCACACAGATGCAAATGTGCCCCTTTATTGAAAATATCTCTCTCAAATTTGCAGAGTCCAGGTATATATGGCAGCAATAGCAGAATTAGATAGAAAGGAAACTAAACTCTTTGATGGTAGAGAAATTATTTATCTGTGTCGCTTAAGTATCTTATGCTCTTGCTTTCCAAAAGCCAGACTGATGGCCTTTACCTAGTATTGTTTCTCCAATAGATAATATCTAACACCATCAAAATCAAATGCTTAGTAGTGTAACTGCCCATGAAAGAAGAAATTGGGACTTCAGAGAAATTGGAAGGCTCTTATTTTTACAATAAGCTAATGAACCAGCACAGATAACTGCAAAAGCTTCATTTTTCTCTTCCATCAACACCATTACAGCTTCAGGAAGAGAGTAAACAACAGTAATGAGACAAGATGTCAAAGCAATGACGAGCCTGCACATCCTGATGGTACCATGAGGATCTCTTCTCTGCCCAGAAGAGGAGCCTGTAGTATTAACTCTACCTTGTACATGCTGTAGCATTGCTGTAGCACCGAACTATAAACCTTGTCCTGCAGAAAAGAGAGCAGGATATCAGTGTAAGCAGAGGCAGAATTTCAAATATTTTGGCTGAGCTATACATAACATATGTTTTCAAAGAGCCAGCAAACACACAAATTAGAAAAATCAATCTCTGCAAAGTTAAATAGCATTTTCAGTCAGCATCTGGAAATTTCTTTGGACTTATAAAGTACTATTTCAATAAGGGGAGTCCCTTCCCCCTTACATTTAATACTGAAAGCACCTTATTAACTCAGGCACAAGATACCAGTTAGAAGTAACACCATTCCTTAAGGCCGGTGGTCAGTGAAAATGAATTTATTTCTGACTAGTTTCCTCTTCATCCAGGTCACAGGCTAAGGGAGGTGGGACACCATAGCAGGTTTTCATTGGGCTAGGATCTTAATCCAGATTTAAAAAAAAAAGACTATTTTATTGTTTGCCTGGCAAAATAGAGTGCCTATGAGACCAACCCTTTTCTTGGATCACAATGAGGAACAGAACTAGTGCACACTGTAAGGAATGGAGGCAGCATAAGCAACCAGCTTTTTCAATATTATCCCACCCGGCCAAATACCTTCCTGTATACAATTAAACTGACCTAATCATACTGCAGTTTGGACAAGAAATCCCACAACAGTTATGAGCTGTTTGTTTTCCCACATTATTAGTAAAGATTACCAGCAGTCTTGTGAAAATATACTTAAAGTATGCACGTATACTTAAACCTAATAAAGACAAATAGATTTAAAAATCTTGCAAGAACAAACAGATCCTAAGAAATATTCACCTATTCCAAGCTAGAAGTCTCACAGCTGTACATTTCACTGATGTTTATTGGGTGATGTTGAACTGCTATTGGGATAATTCTCTATCTTGTTCTCTTCTTTAAACTTTATTGAAAAGTACTTTGCCCTTTTTCCATTTATGGACATACACATAAAAATCAATTTGGCAGCAGTTCAAGAAGAATCAAACTAAGATATTTCTGGGGGTACTCTTAAAATACAATGTAACCCATTTGAGGAAAAAAAAAAAAAAAGAAAAAGTTCAGTATTACCAGTAATTCTTCTTCCTGATATTCATAGACTGGCTTTCCATCTTTGTGTTTTTCTATTATGGGATTCCGTACAACCTAGAAAGCGGAACAGGCTGGTATTAGACAATGCAGAATGCATTGAGAACATCGCAGTATGATGTGTTAGAAATATGCATATCACATGCATAAGTACCATGACCATCCAGAAGTTTTCTTCAGGTTCATGGAAAAATTGTTTATTCTTCTGTGTATGTAGGGATTTTGCAGGTTTTGTTGGACTAAAGGTCCTGGAAAGAAAACATATATGTAGACATAGATATTTACACATACAAAAAGAAAACACATGATTGGGAAATTTAAAATACAGTGCTTGTGCTAACACAATGAGCCATGCAGTCAGACTTCATACCTTGTAAATTGTACTATAGCTTCACATAGTCCCACATTTCTAATTTTTTCATTCTTTTCTACTTCATTTGGGTGATAGAAGAGAATCTTCTTTTCTTCCTAAAATTTGAAAAAAGAATCAAAGCAAATGCATTTTAACAGAATGACAGCCAAAGAATACTGAGTTCATGGTTTGCTTGTTTTTTAGCAAAAATTTAGGATTAAAATCCCTTAATTTCCTAAGCAGAATTTTATCTTCTACCTAAATGGGCTCCTGTAATAAAAGGCATATTTAAGCACACTTAAGCAGTCAGTCATCCCAAGAGATCTCAAAATGCTTTACAAATTGAACGCTATTGAAATTACAGGCCCATGTCACTTCACAGCTAGTTCAAAGCAAGGATAGTTTCAAAGCCAGATCAAAACATGGCTAGCTTCAAAGCTAGCTCAGATTGCTCAAGGACTTGTCCAGTCAAGTTCTGACTACTTCCAAAGGTGGAGGTTCCACAATCTCTCTGGGCCCCGTTCTGCTGTTTGACCACTTTACAGTGAAATTTTTTTCTTCTATCTCATCAGAATTTCCCTTGCTGGAACGTCTTCCATTACCTCTCGCCCTCTCACTTCAAGAAGAACCTCATTCCATCCTCTACAGTTACCCTTTAGGCAGGTGAAGACAACCACCAAACCACCTTCCACATCATCTCTTCTTCAGGCTGCACAATGCAGTTATCCAAGGCTCTCCCGGTACATCATGGACCGCGGCCCCTTGACCAACTCATGGGCCCTTCACCAGGCTTGCTGCAGGTTGTCAGTATTTATCTTACTCTGGGGAGCCCCAGATGAACACAGTGCCCAGCCCCACAAGTGCTGAACACAGGAGAAGCAACTACTTCACCTGAGCTGCTCCTCCAGGCTCAGGCACACAGCCTGGTACACTCTCAGTTTCCACTGCCACAAGGGCACACTGCTGATGCACATACCACCCATTGTTCACTGGGACTCCCTGGGCCTGTTTTGCCAAGCTGGTTTCTAAACAGTCGGCCTCCGGCCTGCCATGGTGCACAAGATTATTCCATCTTGCACCCAGGACTCTGCGTTCGCCACCTTTGAGCTCCGCGAGGTTTCTGTGAGTCCATTTCCCCAGCTCGCTGAGGGTCCCTCTGAATAGCAGCCCTGCCTCTGGCGTACCAACAGCCTCCCCCAGCCTGGGGTCACCCTGGGCTTGCTGAGGGCACGCTCGGTCTCATCACCCTGGTCCTTAATAAGTATGTGAGCACACCGCCCTGTTCAAAGCCTAGTAACACTGAAGATTTATCACATGAAACACACAATATGCTGTTATCTAAAAATAGAGACTATACCTTCTTGAATTTATTTATTAAAGATCACAATACCAAGAAGATACTAGCAATAACTTGATTTTAACTAAGTTGAACACTAAGCTTTCTACCACGTTGCATCTATGTGGAGAAAATTATTTTCAGAAAAAGCGACTGCATCAGTAAGAGCAAAGTTACTGACAGACCAGCTGCCCACCGACAGTACCTCACGGGCCGCTGTGGAAAGCGCCCTGGGTCACCGTTCCCTTTTACCCCGCTGCAGGCGGCTGCAGACGCCGGTAGCCCCCTGCAGACGGCCGGTGCCGCCCCGGTGCCCGCGGCGGGCAGAGCCGCCGCTTCGCCCGCCCCGCTCCGCTCCGTGCCAGGGGCCGCGCTGCCCGGGGCCGCCCCACGGGCCCAGGCCTCGGGAGGGGCCGCCGAGCCCGGATGGCCGCCCCGGGGCCCTGCGGCGACCCGGGGGTGCCCTCCCCGCCCCACAGCCCCCCCTCCGGTACCTCTCCCTCTTTGGGCCCCAGCTTGGGGTTGTAGATGAAGAAACTGAGCAGCGTCGGAGCGAGCTGCTTCTCCTGGCCGGCTCCCCCCGCCGCCGCCGCCATACCGAGCCTGAAGCGAGCACGCCTGCGGCCGGCAGCCGCCACACACCATGAGGGAGCAGCCCAGGGCCCTCCACCGCCGCCGGCCCCGCAGCACTTCCGCCTTCGCCTCCCGCCCCGGAAGAGCACTGCGCGGGGCCGGAAGTGGCGCGCGCTCGGCAGCGCCCCCGCCGGCGGGGGGGACGAACGGCAGGGGCCGGGCCGGAGCGCGGGGCGGGCCGGGGCGGGGCCGCCGGCTCCCGTCACTGCCCGGTGCTCGGGGGGCTCGCAGGAGGCGGGGGAGCCCCGCGGATCCGGTCTTCCCTCAGCAAGAGCCCGGCCGGGGCTCCCCAGCACAGCCCCTCCGCCGGCGGGGCGTGCGGGCGGCGCTGCCGCAGTGCCAAAGCACCGTGTGGCCTTCACACCCCTTTTCGGGAGAGCAAACATAGCGCAGCTCAGCTTCCTCCGGTCCGATCAAAGCTGCCTGGCAGCCGAAAAAAAAGTAGAAACGCTTTAGTTTTAGAGGTAAAATCCGAGATTTGAAAGATGACATCTGCAAGTTTGAATATGTTGAAGACAATGTCATCCAGCATCAATTAGTGGAGGTAATTCTTTCTCTGTAAATAGATACATTACATTTATTCTGATTCTTTTTAGGTTTTTTTTTGTCTGGCACATTTAAGATAGTAGCACTTAACTAATGAAGTACTCGGGACTTTTCAATTCCAATTTTAATCAAAACTCAGTGTGAACTAAATTAGAAGTAAAAACAGCTACACGGTAAGAGATGTATCACTTCTGAATAAAGTTACATAATCGCTTAAATGAACACCAAGATAAGGTATAAAAGATACAATTGAACATCTCATTCCACCAGGTCATTTAGAAAAACGTACCGGCAAGCTTTCTTAAAGTTGTGCCAGATTAAATCTGAAAGCAAACAGTATTTCTTGAGGTTTTAATTTTTCACTTTTGTTATTATTTTGGCTCTTGTCATCACTCAGTTTATATTACTATAGTCTAGAAAAAAGAAGACTCAGGGGGATCTTATCAATACTTAGAAGTACTTAAGGGGAGGGTGCCAGGTAGATGAGAAGAGTCTTTTTTCAGTGGTGCCCAGTGACAGGACTAGAGAGAACGGGCACAAACTTGAGCACAGGAAGTTCCATCTTAACATGAGGAGAAACTTCTTTCCTTTGAGGGTGGCAGAGCAGTGGCACCGCTGCCCAGAGAGGCTGTGGACTCTCCCTCACTGGAGACATTCAAAACCCGCCTGGATGCCGTCCTGTGCAACTGCTGTAGGTGTCCCTGCTGTGGCAAGGGGTTGGACTTAGATGATCTCCAGAGGGCCCTTCCAACCCTGATGATACTGTGATACTTTCAGTGCTGGTAGTGTCATTCTGCACAGTCCCCGTGAGCCTCCGCAGTTGATGGCTTACTTGAGAACCCAGTTCAGTGCTGTAGGAGCACTGTGGGGAATAAAGGTGCTGTAAGACTGCAGCAATTTAATGTTTAATGTCTGTACTCCAAAAGTGAGTGGTGTAAGCAAGAGAGATGACCACTGTTTCCCCTGGGCTGGTGAAGTCGGCATGCACCTCTGCCTCGCATCCCTACTGTCATGCCCTGGCTGCAAACCCTTCTGGTACCGGGCCCGAGGGAGGCGGCTGCCTCCTGTGAGGGGGGAGGCACAAAATGGAGGGGCTGCTGCTAGTGAGGGGGGGGAGGCACAAAATGGAGGGTGCTGCCTTCTGTGAGGCACAAAATGGAGGGAGCTGCTTCTTGTGAGGCAAGGGAGGCACAAAATGGAGGGGGATGCCTCCTATGAGGCACAAAATGGAGGTGCTGGCTGGCTGTGAGGTCTGGTCAGCTTGGTGGGCAGCCACAGTGAGGCCCTCTCAGGCTGGTTCAACGCAGAGTTTGAATACGTGAATTCATGTGAACGTAGTTTGTGCGCAGACTCCCTTTCCATGGATGCAGAGCTCATCACCACCTTGGGGTCACCTTTCCTACCTGCACGTATGGCGTTTAACCCAAACCTCTCAAGAGCTGAGCAGCTCCTGGTATCGTGTGGGCTGGGCAGGTAGGAGGGACACAGCAGGCTGATCCATCATAGCAGACAGAGCATTTCTAGTCAGTGCCAGCCAGGTCTCAAACAGCTGTAGGAAATGTTTCCAAAGCTGCAGAGAGAATCTGATTTATAATATCCAGGTGTTTCTAGAGAGGCCAGGACAGAAAGTGGCTCCTGCCTCCAGCCAGCACAAGCAAGCAGGATGGGGGAAGGTCCACAGGCTTTCCCTGAGCAGGGGCTGAGCAAGGATCAGGCCACATGTGTTAGGATGAGGCACCCAAATACAGTAATTCTTGCTTCCTATCCGACAGCTGTGAGTTAAAATTCAGCAGTGTGTTCAGATCAGCCCTTTAGAGTTATGGTCCGCCTGCAGGCTGCAACACGGATGACAGAATTTCTGGGGACATCCAGTAGGGGTTGAATATATCAAATGAAAACACCAAAGTTGTCCCCTACTTGTGCTATACTGTGGGGTTGGGTGTGATCAGGACTGCGGGCCAGGTGGGAAGTTAATTTCTTTATTCTACTCACTTAATGCAAAACATGGAAATTTTTAAAATTGGTGGTATTGATAGCAAAATAAATTAATTTTTTACAAAAGAAACTATGCAACTGTAGTGACTGTGGATTTTGACTTGTGTTGGGTTAAACCTTTAGATGTGTGTTTGTTCAGGACTTAATGCAGTGGAGATCCTGGTCTGTGACTAGGGTGCCTATTTACTGCTGAAATACAAATACTGTTGCAAGGGATATGTTGTGGAGGTGTCTATGGCTGGACAGTGGATACTTGCTGTAACTGGTGATTGATAAGGAAGGTGTTTCTGTGCCAGACTTTCCCTAGGAAGGGAATTAATGTATGTGTAGTGATTGCTAAAATATAATTCTGCTCAGTGCAACCTCATCTGCAACTTGACATTGCTTTTGGTGGAAGTATCTGTGAGAATCTACAAAAAGTGATAACAGATTCAATTAACTTAAATTATTACATTTCTAATGTACAAATTAACAGGACAGGAAGAAACTTCGATTGTGGTTCCAATTTCATCCCATCTTCTTAATTGTATGTGCAGTAACACCACACCTTGACATTTGCAAAGTGGCATCAGATCGCCCTGAGTTTGAAATGTGATTCCTAGCCCATGATTATGTAAAATTATACTGCTGCATACGTACATTGGGAATTTGACAGGACAGCTCCTGCATCAAGAGACAAATAATTAACAACTTTATGAATGATTTCCAGTTTATTAAAAAGAATTACGCAGAAGTAAGAAATAGTATCTTCAGCATTGTGTAGTCATACTTTTTGGTTTGCTGAGCCTATTTCTAGGTACTATTTTGAGCATTTCCGTCAGCTGCATAGTAGCAGACTTAACAAAAAGGTATACTATAAATCACTCTGAGTGTTAGAGCTGACAGCTGTAAATAAATACAGCTGACAGCTCAAATAGCTGTTCCATTGACAGTATGTGGTCTAAATGTGTTAACAAATGTGTAGACTCAGCAGTTTGGGATTAGTCTAGCAAATAAATTACAAAATAGCGCTGTGATCCAGCAAAAAGCACAATGCATGTGTATCTCCGGTCTGCACGCTTTGTTAATGCTGTAACAGGCCTGTGTAGCTCTATGTGAAGATACAACACTGCGGCTAGATGCCGGGGTCCTACTAAGAGTGGCATTCATCCCTCCCAGATTTCTTCTCAGTGTGATGTCAAGCAATGTGAGCAGCTGAGTGTCATGGTGAGTAGAGGTGGTTTAATAATGGATGTATTTGCTTTGCAGGACCAGAGATTTCATAAAGGAAGGTAGTAACTTTAGCTTTGGTTATGATTAAGGATACAAAGTCACTGAATGACAATAAAAAGCTACTTTCATGCCAAACTTGAGATATTTAAATGTTTTGATTTGTTTAATGTGTTTAACAAGCATGTTGTTACCAGGCTAGGTCTGTAGTACGTGTGAAAGAAAAGCTGTGAAGAGAGGATGAGGAAGGGGCTAGACAGTTAGAAGGATTTCAGCTCTGAAAATGAATTACAGTGATACAGTATAGTATATGTTAATATATTAATTATTTTCCTGCTGATCACAGCAAGAAATGAGAGAGAGAATTACATGAAGAATTATGTCATAGTTTGACATATTTAAGGCATGGTGAGTTTTATGCTTAGCGGTTGAATAAAGCTGCTGTTTATTCTTTTGTGTTTTAATTTTAGCCATTCACAGACAGGGTAACATGGCACAAGGTATCGTGGGGTAGATAATGTGAACATCAAATGGAACTCTGGAGACCTGTATTTTAATGGAATCACAAGTATTCTGGTATTTTCTAAAAATGTATTTTTATAGTTGTTATGTCTAGTGAATAATTTTAGTATACAACATACAAGTTGTAGTTCTGATAACTAGTTGCAGCTTTTGCTGCAATCTGTAAGCACAATTGCCAGCAGTAGCTGATTCCTCAACACAGGCTCTCATGTCAAATGCAGTTTATTAATGCAGTCCCTATTTCCATCCCATCCCTTAAATATACAGTTGTAGAAAGTGGCTGCTCAGTCCCTTCCATGAGCACCCATGTCCACATGTTAAATGATGGTTAAATATGATAAGTAGTTTTTCCTTGCTTGTTAGTCAATAAAGCCCTGCCCAGGAGCTTTCTCAATGACAAGCCCCTACTTGAAACAAGTGGAATTCTGCATGCCATGTCTCTAGGAGGAGGCTTACCGATGACATTTTGTTTTAGGCCATGGAGCAGACAGCTATCTGTCAGTGAGTAAATCCAGTCACAGGTTTTACAAGAGCATTCGAAAGTATGATTTGGCATTTCAAGGATTCCAGGGAAGTGATAAGTTGTGTTTTAAAGTACTTTTTTCTTGATGGAAATGTGTGAAAGGGTTCCTTTAACTGCAACACTTTGGATGTTAGAGAGATCTCAAAATACGTCAAGTAGAGCAAGTGGGTGGTACGTTTCCTGTTTGGTGCTGTAGTGCACAGCTTGTATAGAATAATAAGCTGTAAACAAACAATTGAGACATGTTTTGAATTAGTAATGATGAACAAGATTTTTCTAAAGCCTTTACATACAAACCAGTTAAAAGCACACGTGTCAGGCCAAGAAGTGCTTCCCTGGGCTTTGTGTTCCTTGCCTCTTGATTGGGCCTAAGTACATTTTGTAGTTCAGATGTTTTACAGGAACTTCAGATGCAGACAGCTGTGTTATACTCTTCTTTCTGTGAAGTGAAGAAAGTTGTAATTTTACTCACAAATTTTTGCAGGCCAGGACACTGTACAAATCTTCTGTTCACCCTCTGTCCAGTGACCTGCTCCAGCGATGTGTTGCATCTTGCTGGAGAATAACAGAATTTGTGCTGGGCCTCTGGGTTTCTTTGTCTAGGTCCATGGTGCAAAGGCTGAGACAATTGAGGGGAGCTAGAGTTCAGAGTGCAACAGCAACTGGAAAATACTTTATTTTACTTGCATTTGTCTGCCTGATGTAATATGATTAGTCAAGGTCAGGACACTTAATTGTAAGTGAAATGGAGAGCGATTTGTTTGTTACTTACATGTGAACTAGTCCAAAACCCTTCTGTCATCAGACTGGTTTCATTGCCAAGAACACAATTTATTTCTTGTGAATATCCTGTGACATCCATCTTATGGTAGGAGAATCTCTATGGTCAGATCCTCAGCTTGTGTAAACCTGAGTAGCTCTGTTTAAGTCATTGATATTCTAGTGATTTATGCCAGGTGAGCATGTTTCATAATGTTAAGAAATATTATTAAAATTCAATGCTCATTTTTATCAGTTTGTATTATTTATGCACAATAAAAGGAAAAATGTGATCACCATATTAAATTCTCACGTGTACTGAGTATACCAGCTTACAAACAACTTGTATGTCAAATTAAGCTGCTTGAAAACATTTTGAAATGGGACAAAAATACTATTTTCAGCCATCAACTGAAGATGTTGATTGCAGATTAATATATATGTTTTTTAAAAAAGTAGTAGAAGTTTCTTGGCTGGTTCTCCAGTACTTGGCTCCCAAAAGAGTAGATGGCTGCAGAGAAGACATAGAGGTGAGTACTCAGGGATGAATCACTGTAGAATTTGTATTGGCGCAGCTGTCTAGGGTGTCTTGCAGGATGGCGCTCCATGAACTTTTTTTCACACTGAGTAAAGGAGAAGTTTAATTTATTTAGCTGTTCTTGCTTTGATGATGAACATGTTTGAGGCCAACAGGAATTTTTCAATTACTGGTATGTTAGGTTTGAAAAATACAGGTTGGGAGACAGAAAAGGGCCTAGTGTATCAAAGCATTAGCCATATGGGCTCTCTCTTTGTCACTTTGTTGCTCTGGAAGATACATACCCCTTCCTGCAAGTGCATTCACATTCTTTACATTCTCTCTTCCCCAGCAATAGCTGTTTATCTCATAAACAATTCAGTTCTGGTTTGGGTGTTTTTCTGCACAATTACCAGTATTTATAGAGACTTGAAAAGAAAAAAAAATGCAGTTAATTTTGAATGTAGTAATTTGCAGCAAAGGAGGAAATGCATTGAAACTGCAGTGACTCTAAACAATTCACTTTGCTGAAAAGGCTTATATTGTGTGCCAGTGACTCCTACGAGCTGCATATGTGTGAACTGGAGTATATAGAACTTATTAATGTTGAGAAAACAAGTGAATATATACATACTCCATCAGAGCATCTGAACATCTCTCTTTTCTAATGATTGAATTGTTTGTTCTTAAAAAGGCTCTTAAAAAAATCTCATCCTCAGAGAGATGCTTTTGTGAAGGACATTTTTAATATGGCAGATGTAGCCCACAAGTACCGGGTAGAGTACGTTGGAGCTTTCTCAACATGCATTTCTACAAATTCTTCCTCCACACTTTTAGTCCTCCCTATTGCAAAAGCTAGAAAATAACACCAAGAAGATATCTTTTGCTTCCCCTCTGCTTTTTAAAGCCTCACAGTTATCTGAAACCTCAAGTCCACATAGGCTTTCGTTTTAATTCTTTCTGCAGGAAAGCATGTGGTTTTTACTTTCTTGTCCTCTTAATTGGCTAATGTAAAAAGAGCAGTTTGAAACCGCCACATTCACAAGCAGAAACCATTTCTTCAGCAGAAATGCGTGACTGCTTTTTGCTTGGAAGTCAGTAAGAGATTTTATCCTCACCTACCTCACAACTGCATCTGAGCTTCTAGTCTTTGACGAAGATCTGAGTGTTTTGAGAACTTCAAGCTTAATCCAGAAGGCCTATTGTAAACAGAACTCCCACTGATTTCAAAAGGTGTTCTGTATATGAAGGTCTGATAAGATCAGGGTATGGGAGGGATTAACACTTTCATTTTATGAATTCACACGTTTCAGTTTAGCAGTCAGAAAAACAGACACAAGCTACTGTATATGATTAATTTTTATTGGATATTATTAAGGGAAGTGCCCGCTAAAATAGAGTTTAGAACATGGTAAGTGGTCCACACCATGAAAAAAAAAATCATTAATCAGTGTTTCATTATGTTGCTAAGTCAATGAACAAATAACAGACACTGTCAAGACAAATAAGGGACTCCTGATTTTCAAGGTTTTGGAGTGTCTCGTGCAGATTCATCTCAATCCTATCTTGTTTGGTCCTTTCGAACCTCTAAGACTGCACCATTTCCTGGAATTCTGTGAAAGATAAAAGAATATTTACAGTAGAACTATTAAAACGAAAGGATTAGGACTAAAAAATTAGTGGCTTATCAAGAGATTTAGGGTAGGAATGAAGAGAAAAAAATTACCTTATAAGATGACCAGAGGAGAAGAAACACGTATGGAAGAGAGACATTGTCTAAACTTCCTCTTCTAAACGACAGATGGAAAGGCAGTGTTTTGCTGACATTTATACGGAATAATAAAAAGTTCAAGGTAGTTTTAGCCTGCTCTCTGCATAATACTTATCTTGGCCAAAACCAATGGAATAGTTAATATGGAATTTGAGTAAGAAGAAGTTAAGAGCTCAGGAAAAAGAATGAAAAGCGAGTCCGTGTGTGTTATTAGCTGTTTGTAATGCTTCAGCAGTTGAGAAGTGTTGATTTAGAGCACAGTCTAAAGCCAAAAACATTGTGCAGTTCCATGTGGTATGATACTGAAGTATTGTGTTGTACGATAAGATACTGTTATTTGGAAGATCTTTTAAGTGTTCGGCTTCTGTGAGTTAGAGTATCTGATCAGGCCTGTCCCTGAATGACTGTATTAGTATATAAATTGCTTCATAAATCATGTGTGTTTATTCTGGCACATTTCCTAAGGAATGGGATTTAATTCCTTCCAAAGAAAGAAACAGAAGGGTTCTGTCCTCCTCGCGCAGTGAGCTGGGGAATCTGCACACCAGCACATTCCCTGCGTGCTCTGCCCTAAGCCCCTTTCATGCTTGTCTAGGCAGCTTGCTTCTCTCACGGGGCAAGCTGCTGTTGGCTGCGAGCCTTTAGTGTGAGTGTGTGCTTCCTGTTCAAAATGGGATACAAAAATATGGAATTCTGAGATCCGGAGGTTTCTGCACTGAGCAGCCATTAAATCACACTGGCATTTCCATGGGGTTAGTGCAACACGCTGCTTCCTAAACCAGCTGCTCCTTCCTAGCCGGTCCTTAACCTGCCACTGAAGATAAATAGCATCCATCGCCGTGCACAGAGCCTGCTGTGGGATCTCCTGTCAGCGTAGTAACACTTGATCACTCTGTTCTCCTTATTATGGAAAACAAATATTGAACTACGTGCTTCTAGCTCTTGCAGATTGTGAATGATTGCACTGACTAGTGGGATTTCTGCCGGGAGATAGCTGCTGTAAATGAGCCGGTGTATGTGCTGTTGATTCTCCTGTGCAGGGCTGGTTCTTTTGTCCTTGATTTTACATTTTGTATTACAAGTGATGCGCGTGCTGCTTTATATCAGAGTATGTGGGAGGAGAAATAAGGGGTGGTTCCTTTCAAAATGATTGGAAATTTGTGAGTGAGTGGCAATGAGAAAGTTCCTTAGGGCAGCCTAGGTGGGGTTTTTTGACCTGCTCGTGCAAAAGGAGTTGCAGAGATGAACCTGTAAGATCAGGAACCGTTTCTGCCCTTAAACAGGTTGCTACTGCAGGGGTTTCAGTAAAATCACTGGAGGTGCATTAATGTACTGTCAACATAAAAGAGAACCACACATCATTTACAACACATCCTGAGGAGCCTTATTCTGTATATAAATAAGTTAATACCTTCAGCCCCAATTTTACCATCCCCGTCATGATCTGCAGTTGCCAAGAAGGTCTTGGTTTCTGAGGCAGTCAACACTCTGGCTCCACACTCAAACCTCTGAAGGAAATACCTACGAAGAAAACAACTTCAATTATGATTTTCACAGAGTATTATTCTTTTATGCTGGCTGTATAATCAAACTGGTAGCTATTTATAAATAAATTATTTACCACAATAGGCAAGCCCTCCAAATATTCTTTTGTTTGACAAGCTAAATCTTAGTCCTGTACATTTCTGCTTTGTAAGTCCAGCCCTGATCCAATTGATTCTGCCCGCTGCCAAAATCCAGCCCCAGGGAGATACTTTTTTCTATACTGAGCATTAAAGGCAAGTATTTAGTCATTTGTTCTTCTCTGTAGGGATTATCTAGTTAAATACACCTTTCAGAATCTGCTGAAGGTTTTATGAACGTTTAGCATAACTTGTGCTTACATTTACAGGACAGCTCTGGAAAGTAAAAAGTGCTGATTTTTGGGTAGCCTTTAAATAGTTAACACAGAAAATCCTTACTTGAGCTCATCTTCCTCAATAAAGCCACTTTGATCGTTGTCGAGAATCCGGAAGATCTCCTTGAGCTGGCTGCTACTCTTTTTAGACATCCCACTGATCTGAAAGAATTTTTTGGGACTAAAGGAATCTGGAGCTGAAAATAAATTAATAAATAAATTAACCCCAGACCACTGCGTTCACTGTTCCTAAATGGTCTGAGGATGCTGCTTTGTTACATTTTAATTTTTCTAAACGTGAATGATAGATAAAGCCTGTCAAAGAATGAACTTTGCCATACTGCAGCATACCCTCCGAAACACAAAAAAAAATCACAGGGTTACATCATAGGTTACAAACTGATAATATAAACCGGTCATGAACAAATACACTGTGACAGCTAAGCAAAGAGATTACAGAAATCTGTTTACAGTATGCGCTTGTTCAGTATTCCTTTGGGACTGAATTAAACTTGCCATGTATAACACAAAATAATAGATTTTTAGAGTTTTAATTGTTTTCTCACCTTGGCAGTCCCGCAGAGCAGCAGCAATATCCGAAGGGCTTAGAATGTCTGTAAGGCTCATTTTAAACCTGTGCAAAATAGTATATTGCAAACAGATTTGTGAAACGCAAACGCATCTTACAACTAATTGGTTTTCCTGTGTTTCGAAGAATACTATATGGCTAACGAGACTTCTAAGGGTAGATGCATCTGTTTCATCAAACTGACATCGCTGCTATTCCTAAACAAATTAGAAGATTTAGTACATTACTTCCTTAAAAATAGCAGTGCTGAAATAATACTTTTTAATGCGATGGATTACGTAAATGATGTTGTGAGTTGATGATCAATTTTTTGTCATTTACCTGCATCCTATTTAAGTACAGCACGTTTTAAAACTCTATGTAACTGTTAATAATTAGTCTTACTAGAATGCATGGCATCTGGCAATACAAATAACTGTATATGCAGTGGAAAAAAGAAAGTCAAGAAGGTTTCCTTCTGTTTTCTCCCCCAACTGCTCTGAAGAATAAAAAGGAAAAGAAAACTGATACTTATCTATATAAGGTCCATCCATATGTAATTCCAGCAATTAAAATAAGAATCTTAGAACAATGGTTATTGTACTTACTACTGGTGCAGCTCTGCACAGTAATTTAATTTCATTAATCTCAAGTCAGCTGCTCACCTTTATAGTTTTCTCAGCTAGGTAAAGGAAAAATAGCTGAGGAGATACCAGGCAAAATAGTAATGTTAGCTCTGGCTTGCCACTCTGGCTTATAAAGGATTCAAAAGGTGACAATAACCACTACTTAGGTTACTGTTTCATGGATCAAATGTTTGATTTGAGACCCAGCTCATATTTCTTCCTTAGCTAATTAAACTTTTCTTTCTATTTATACCCTAAGATAATATGGACAAGAAGAACACTTTTTAATAAATCCACTTGTGCTTAACTGAGTACAACTCTGCCATCAAAACATAGCCTTTCAATCTCCAAGTATGCTAAATATTTTCAGTTGACCTCTGGACCTTGAAGTCGCTCATCAGAAGATGACTGCAGCAGTCAAATCCTTATGAAAAGAAACTAGTTTGGTTTCCCTAAGCCTGTTGATCCTTTGGAATGTATAAAGGAAGTTGGAGATGAAAGATCAGAGGTGACAATGTGTCTGTTGTTCTGACAGAGATAACTTGTCACTAGGACAGAGGAAAGCGTGCTATAGTTTGGGGTGATCTTTGTACAGTAAGCTTGATTTCATATTTCCTGACCATTTTCTAAATGACAGTGCTGTCCCTAATCAGGGGTAAACCACAAACCAACGCCTTCAGTGACAGCAAAACTCTGAAACTAGGTAAAGCTGAATAAGCTGGTTTTGTTGTCTGTATTCTTTGGAAGATTATGTATAATCAGATGCCCACTTAATAGTCTATTTTGAATATTTAACATTTACATGAAATCAGTAGACTTACTTGAAGTTGTAGGAATCAGACGTTGTTAGTGTGGAGACAGATTTATATACATTTTGCAACACACGCTCTCACAATCTATTTCCTTAATATGAAATTAAACTTGTAGGTATAAATAACTGGCAGTTTATTGTATATTTCAAGAGCACTCATTTTGGAAAAAAACTTAAGAAAATTGGGAACAGCAGATAGGAGCTTTTCCTTCTCAGACAAAAATCTATTTCTGTCTTTAAGGGGGTTTATGTGGACAAAAATCTAGGATGAAGACCAATAAAAACCACATGTATTTTGGTTAGAGTTTATTGTATAAGTCTATTATGGTATCCAAAGTAATGTTATTCTAATACATGAGCATGGTTTTATTTTTTAATGAATAGAAATAGCGTGGTATGCTGAACAAGTAGTATTTTTTATACTAGCAAGAGTCACAAATTAAGCTGTGGAGCGAGTAGTAATGTATCTAAGCTTTGGTGTAAGTTAATGGACTACTGTGGGTTTACTCCTGATTGGTTTGATGACAGTGAGAAAAGTATCAAGCATAGCAATTGTTCCACAGCAGCTGTTTGTCTGAATTTGGATAGAGAAATACAAGGTGTAATTAACACAAAAAAGCAGAAATATTTAATGATACTTTTACCTTTTTTGCTATCTCTTTTGTATGCAAAAGAAGGTGGCATAAATCACAAATAATCAGACTTACCTTTAATGCCAAATATCAGCTGTCTGGTAATGAAAAAATGCTCTCTTCTACCTCTTGCAATAGGAAAACTGTTTATAGTAATCTGGAAGAACACTTTCCTATTAAACCTAAGGACCGTGGGCTGTTGTAAATTACTATTGACTGATTAAAACAAATAGAACAATGCTGATTTGTACAAATGGAAGATCTGATCTCAGGTCTTTTGGTGTTATTTCCATTTATCTTCTTTGTTCAGTAGCATATATTCATACTGCTTTCTGTCTGAGATTTGCATGATAGTACAATCTATCAGACTGTGGCAGAGGGAATGAAGCGCATGCTGTGCTTTCTACAGAATCATCCTGAAATAGCTTTCATCCTTGTAGGCACCTTTTTGCACTCTGTTTTGAAGTTTCTCCTTTATGATCATCTCAAGTTGATAGGAGTTTTAACAAAAGGTTTTTTTACTGATTCCTCTTGACATTTTTACTGCCAAGATGTTTCTAGAGAAAAGGGTTTTTTTAGACCTCTGTGATAGTGCCATAGGTATTACTTTGTAGTAGGCTTTCTTTGTTTCTGCTTGTTCCTACACGCTGCTCATTGAACTGCTTGCTTTGTTTAAATTTTTGACTTGCCATACAGCATTAATCATTAAAAGCTAATGAGAATGCAGAAATTGAAATGAAATAGAGGTAAATGAGGAGATCAAGGTGAGCATATAATACTCAAGCTCAAAATATGTCTGCAACTAATTCAGGCGTTGTATTAAAATATAAGAACCAATTGGTCAACGAATGGCATCTGCTTACCTCATGCACTCTGCCATGACACACAGGGTGCTGAACGGTTTTTACATGTATTCAGTAATAGTAAAATAGCCAGAATTAGTATTATATTAAAATATGATCTCAAATAAAAATGAGCTAATTGCTACAATAAGTTCACTATTATTGCTTACGAAGGGATCTTTTAATGTTTGAAATTCAACACTGACAACAAAAGTGATGCTAATCCTGGCTGAAAGATGGTTTACAAAAGCCTAAAAGAGCTGAATTTCAGAATCAAGTTGATGTCACTGTATATTGATACAGATGGGAATCTAGGGTTACTGGGTTTTATTTATTTATTAATGACACTTCATCTGAAGTACAGGTTTCCCTCCACTACAATTAGAATGAAATAATCAGGGATGAGTATATTATATAAAGGGATGTTTTAATTAGATAATCTGTTTTACAGCTGCCTGTTTTCCTTACTTCTGGGGTATGTGGTAACTTAGGTGATTGTAATCATTTTAGGGATTCAAAAACTGAGATATATAAAAGAAATTTTCTAAAAGATATTATGCAAGCAATGTAATGCTGTAAAGAAAATACATAATAATTCAACCAGAACAACAGCTGCTAGGTAACGGGCAGTTAACAGTACTGCAAAATCTGGTACAGAATTGGAGTATTGCACAGTTTCCAGGAATGTTTAGCACTTTTTCCTATGAAGTTCAAGAAAAAATACTAATTTTTTTGTTTGTTTGTTTATTTGTTTTTGGTCTTTTGCTCTACTGGGGACATCTGAAAGTGCTATTGAGTTGTTCATCTGAAGATTTATGTACTTGTATAACTTTTCTTGTGTTGTTTTCCCCCCCCTCCGAGGTGTCTTTATGCACAGTATATACGGGAATATTAAAGCGTTTTTTTTTTTTTGGTTTCAGACTTCCAGAATTAAACTTGAAGGTGTCGTTCTGAGAAATACAGAGCATTCATATTGGTCAGTTATTGCTAGGAATCTAAACGTATAAAACAACTGTTTTCAAATCAAGTACCATTTACTTCTCTAACAAGCAGAGGAAAGTTGTGTTTTGGTAAATCACTGACAGGTTGTGGACTAGTCTTATACTCTTTGTGTTCTGTTTAGTATAAAGTACAGAGTTAATTAGCAGCAGCAATCAACCAAAGACCTGACTTCAAGTGATGCAAAAGAAATATCAACAGTTGTCTCAGGTGAGATCAGAGGAGAGGTGTTAACCTGAGACCAGCTACAGTAGTGTAAAGAGATGCTGTAGCAGCTGTTCTAAATCCCATACAACTCCATTTTTCAACCCTGGTTGCATTAGGGCCAGAACAACTGTATCGTGATCCTGGATAACAGATTCTGCCTTTGTAATGAGTTTGGAAGTAGCTAAAATAGATAGTCGGTAACCTATGTGGTTGATCGTTAGAGTTGATGTCTCAATGGTGATGGCAGAGAATCTCAGTATGAATATAGTTATAATCATTGAAAAGAGCCGTTACAACAAAACGAGTTATATCCTGCCACTTCAAGTTGTCTCTTAAGGCACATGCTTTAATCATATAGAAATAATTACAGAATCTGATTTGAATGGCTGCTTGGACGTAGTCTTTTACCATATTTAACAGAGAGGTTTAAGAACATGGTTTAGTATTTGACTTTTTTGGTACTGGGCATTATTACAATGAAGGACAAAATCCAGGCCTTGGAAACCTCAGTGACAAAGCTTTCTTTCCCTGCAGCAAGTAGAGGATATTACCCAGAGCACTGAGCAGAGATCTGGACTGTAGAATCCAAGATACAAGATACATCCTGCAGCACTGTGCATCTGGAGCTAAACAAAGACAGGTACTTCTCTCATGTTAGGAGAAATGTCTTGTGTACTTTCCCCAGTTTAAATTATGTCCTTATCATTCTGTGTAAATGAGCTTGAGTTCTCTTTTGAAAAGGATAGCAGAATAGACTAACATAACTGATTAATAGTGTAACTAATTCGTAGAGGTTGTTCTGATCAGGATACTTTTCACATAAAAAGCTGTATTGGAAGATCTCTGCTAGCATTTGATGTGCTATGTGCTTGTCTTTAAATGCACTTGCAAGTGCTTCTGTGACTCAGTAACACAATTTTCTGACTCTAACCCTAAACGTAGTTGTTTTAAGATGTTTCCGTTTGCTGGCAGCATTATAGACAGCGTCGGATGGAGTGATCTTTAAAAGTCTAAATTGTTCAAGTTTTCTGTGTATTTTAAGAATAACTGTGCCTTAAGGTTGGAGACTGAAATAATCTGGATGGTGCCTTTTGTGACATGTAAAAGATATGAACGGTGGTACTGTACCGTTGCCAAAGGCTTTTTGCACATGGCTGTATTTCACTATGACCCCCAGTGTAAGAAGCAATGGTAAAATAAAGCAAATAGCACTGAAGTGGTTCCAACTATTTCTATATTCACTGCCTGTCCTCAGGGATGTCAGTGGGATTTCTGCCATTAATTTCAGCAGTAGGAGGATGTATAACCCTTAGTGAGGTATAAAGTAAAAATATCCTATAATTACAGTTAACCTTATCATCAGCAATAATCAAAAGTCACTTGTTTAACAGAAATGGCCTTCTAAAAAAAGGGGGAGCAGGTGTCCAGATTCAGACAAGAGCTTAAAACACACGCATAAAGCACATGACAAAATTCCGTTGACAAAAGGCAACCACATATTTAGGGACTCTGGTGGAAAGGGTTGGATGGAAGCATTTGCACAATACAGGCCATGGTCTCAGACTTCCAAATTCATGATTCCCAAAGAGTGTTCCTCACTTTAAGGGAGCTGTGTGGGAATGTATGTTTATGATCATGCAGCAGTCTTTCCAGTAATGGCCTTACAGGCACAATTTGAAGAGCTTTCTTAAAGCACATGATAAACAGTTACAGAAATTTCACAGTACCTGACAGCCTGTGTGAGTGAGAGACAGAGGAAAGAAAGAAAGAAAGTGTATTCTTGTAAACAGAAAACAGCATTTTCTTCACCAATCTGCTTTGTGGTAATACTGAAAGAAGGAGAGGTCTAAAAATGTCTCTAGTCACAAGCTCTTCTTAACTTTCTGGAGTGATCACTGAAGCTGCTATCAGACTTACCTTGTCATTAATTTTTTACTGTTCTTAATGGAATGGTAAGTGGTGAAATTGCCTTAGATTTGTAGACCTAGCAAGCTAATCAGTGTGGAGGTAAGTGTGGTTAAATAAAGGAGCTGCCTGCTAACTCAAAAGTTATCTGAGCTGTCTGTACCTTTCTCTCTCAGTTAGCCATTAATATTGGTATGATGCTTGAAGATCTTCAGGTGACCCATATTACATGGTCAAAATATAAAACACGATATCAGCTGCAATAGATAGCCTTTTCTGATAATAATGATAATTTTTAGCCCTGCAGTCAGACTGCAGTTACTAATTCCACAGAATTTCCTTTGTTTATTGCTCTCCTGAAATGCTGTTGAAATCATAAATGTGAATTTGTTTGACGGATAATTCTTTTTTCACTGTTAAGGAAAATTCTACAGTATTAGGGTCTGGTTAATTCATTAGAGTTAATGGAAATATATTTTTGACTAACGTATAAGGCATGAACACATTATTGAGTATTCATTAAAGCTCTGTAGATTGCTTTAATTTTGTGTAATATGATGTTTTTCCCAACATTGTATTGATGTTTCCTTCCTTCTCCATAATGTCTTATCATAAATGTGTTATGCGTCAGAACTACTATAGCATTAGCAGATCATTTTGAAATGGAGATTTTTGATCTGCAGATACTGAAACATCTTCTTAAAGAGCTCCAGCAAATACAGTATGAGATAGTCATACATTTTTTTGCAAGATTAATGCCCAAGAACAGACTTTTCAAGAGTTCCAAATTTTTCGAAAAGAGTGTGTAGGAGCAACTATCCTGTTGGAAGTATAGTGTTCTGGATGGTTAAAGCCAGCTAGATTTTTTAAAAGGCTGTTTGGATATCGGTTTATTTTTGTCGCATATGTAAGCCTAAAAAACCCCATACACTGTAGTGTCTAATTAGGTACTGTTAGCCATTAATTCATTTGTCTAACCTAATTTGATTGCTGTGTGTGTTTGTATTATGATAAAATCACGACGACATCATTGCACTCTTACTTTTCAACTGGAACCCTAACATAGTCAGTGCACAAGCTGGATGAACTTCAGTTAATGAGAAACTGTTCAGAAGTTTACATTCTCCTCATTCCTTATTTCTGGCTTGGTATTTCAGTCTGTCTGTAAAGAGAAAATGATTAATTTCCTAGCATTTTTTTTATGGTGCTCTTCCTTTGATTATACTTCCTCACAAAGATTTATGCATTTACTTTTATGACCTTGTGAGATGTGGGCATTATGTTATCCTCAATTTTGAGATGGAGGAAAGCAGCAGAACATTGATTAATTTGGGCAACATGCCCCAATTTGCCATTATGGATCACCAGGGATTTGATTTTTTGAAGTGCTCTTCACCTATTTGTATCCAAAACACAGCTCCCTTAGCCTTCAGTTGCATTTGGGAGGATTGTAAAAACACGTCTTCTTTAATTAGACTTCCATGCAAAATAAACAACTTAGGATCGTGGTAACAATTGATACTCTTTACATGGATCTTGCAAGAACTCAACTCAGTTTGGCATACATAGTGTTGATCTGGTTAAAGGGTACCAAACCTCTGAGCTGGCTCTCTGTGTGCAGAGCTTCAAGTCTCATACTGACAGAGAGGGGAACTCTGGGCTCCTGACTCCTACCCCTGTGCAGGTAGACCCCTGTCGTGCTCCTTTGTGTCTCCGTGCTGTGGAGTGCAACTTGCCGAGTACAGCTGGTGCCCTGGATATGTAATCCACTGACCAGCTAGCGCAAGGAGACAGGGTAGGAACGGGCCCTGCACCTAGGGTTTGGCACTAAAGGACATTCAGTGTGCCAAGTGGACCCAACAAAAGGTATTTATTCCCCCACTGCAAACTAGCACCACAGACCTTTCCTGAGAGCTCCATCCTGCTCCCAAGATCTGAGGCGTAGGGTCATAGAACCATAGAATCATAGAATTGCTGAGGTTGGAAGGGACCTTTAAGATCATCAAGTCCAACCATTAACCTACCCTGACAAAACCCACTTCTAAACCATGTCCCCAAGTACCACGTCTGCCCTTTTTTTAAACACCTCCAGGGATGGTGAATCCACCACCTCCCTGGGCAGCCTATTCCAATGTTTAATAAGCCTTTCCGTGAAAAAATGTTTCCTTATATCCAATCTGAACCTCCCCTGACATAACTTAAACCCATTTCCTCTTGTCCTATCACTTGTCACCTGGGAGAAGAGGTCAGCCCCCACCTCTCTACAACCTCCTTTCAGGTAGTTGTAGAGGGTCCCCTACTTTGGAAAACAAAATGTTAGATTTCTGTGTTCAGGGGTGATTTAATCTGGCAAAACTGAGTCATCAATAGAAATGGACAAGTGGGATACTAGGATTGTTCTGACTTGAATTAATTCAAGCAGACAGAATGCCATTTGAACTTCTAAGTGGAACAATGGTGCCATCAGGTGGTCAGGAAGGTGAGTGATTCCTTGGAGGATTTTGTATTGCTATTTCAGTAATATAGGATCTTGGATCCAGTTGGTCTTATATTAAAATTGACAGCTTAATTAACGCTAGGTCCTGCCATTTAATTAGTGTATGAAACATAATCATTGCATAAAGAGTGACATCAAAACGTATAGAGCATTAAATACACTTCTTGGTTAAATACCACTGCTATCAGTTACCATAACCAGGTTTTACACCAAGGCATTTTATTAATTAATTTTATTAATAATTAGTTTTTTACAACAGGTGCTAGCTATTTATGCAAATATTGACAATTAAATGGCCCACAGAGATGCATTTAATTTCTCCTTCTCTTAATATTTTTTACTAGAACCTCTAATGCCCAAAATTCAGATGAGCAGAGCGGATTCCGATTCAGTCTCCCAGTGGTATAAAGACCTTCTGCTTAAAACGTTGAGGAACATGGTTTAAATAGTGCTTGCACTACTTCAAATGTTTGCCAGCAATATGAAATCACTTGCCAGCAATTGTTCATGACCTTCCAGGGTACAAAATGTGTAAATAAATAGTAGGCTTGCGGTAGGAAAGATTGTTTATGGCACTGATATCTGGGTCTTTATCTTGTCTGCTTGTTAAGATTTGACCAGGGCTTGAAACTCTGAAAAAGAAATAAAAGACTAATGAAATGGGACCACATTTTGTAATCGCACAGTCAAAAAAAGTCAAAGAAATGGGAAACTAATGATACTTCCTCTGACAATCATTTCTTAAAGGTAGCTCATTGTATACTCATAGTAACAGGTACTTAAGGCAAAGAAAATGCTGCATTTAAGTGTCACGTTGTTCAATAGTAAAAAGCAGTGAAATTATATACTGAAATTTTATAAATATATCAGTTTAGGTTCCAGTCCTGAAAAAAATCTCTGTAGATGAAAAAAGGGACTGGCCACCTGTAGCCAAGGGCAGAATATAGACCGGCTCCTGTGTTAAATCCTCTCTACAATATGGAGCAGATCTGAGCACCTCACAATCAGATCCGTAACATCCAATGTATGGAGCAGGGCAGCTGCCTAGAGCTAGCCATTGCGAAGTCTCAATGGCAAATACTACTCCATTTCATAAAGGCAGTCTTACCGTCCACTCCAATTTTACCATCTCCATCGCTGTCACCTGCTGCCAGGAATGCCTTGGTCTCAGCATCAGTCAGAGCTCTGGCACTGGCTGAGAAATTCTGCAGGAAAAGCCTGTTAAAGGTAAGAGGACAAATGAGTGGGACGTACTCAGTACTGGAAGCATTTAGAGTTTGTTATCGGTAGTACTTGTAAAATTCCAAGTGTGATTTTTGAGCCTATTTCAAAAGCTTTTTGTAAATCATTTTGAATTCAGTGGCAAACCTTCCTCTAACTTCAGTACGAATAAGGGTAAGAAAGGAAGAGGATGTTGCATCACAACATGCGAAAATCCTTGATGACATTTTGGTTTCATTGGGTTAAAAGGCAAAATTAAAACTGACTCCACAGTGGCAAGATTCACCTTGCCTCCTGTGTGATCCTCCTTCTTTTTTCCTGAGATGTAGACTCTGAAGAGTGGCAGGAATTTTTCTAACCTTCCTTTTAACTTCAAAGTCAGATGAATATGATCTTCATGTGATAAAAATAAAGATGAGAGAAAAATAGCCGTTTGAATTCAGTCTAGTAAAAAATCTTGCAATAATAAAAAGCAAACTCTAGCAGAACTGCTATTTTTATCTTCACAGTCTGTCAGTTATCCCTACACGAAACAAGTATTTTCAGTGCTATCAGAGTCTTTTCTCATTGTGATCCAGCCTTTCCTTTGTTATTTGTCTTGCAGCTCCATCGGCACAAGCACACACACACACTCTTGTCTCACATCCAAAGAGACAGAAGGAAAGGGAGTATTTGTGATCTTATCCTGCATTTTTAGGCAATAAAACACAAGCCTGTTGGTAATTCTTTTTTTTTTATTTACTTACTTCAGTTCATCTTCCTCAATAAAGCCACTCCTGTCCTGGTCAAGAATTCCGAAGACTTGGACGAGCTGGTCTTTGGACTTGGAGTTGAGACCCACTTTGACAAAAAAGGTTTTGTAATCAAATGAATCAGCAGCTGAAATAAGCAGGAAGATACGAAGAAAATTAGTTAAAGATCTGGAACAAAAAAAAATTAGCTTTTTGGTCAAAAAGTACCAAACTGTTCTGCAGTACAGTGAGGGTCATTACAAGCCCCAATCCACAATCTTTGATTTCCCTGAGTTTGTTTCAGATTAATGAGATTTTTCCATCAATCTTCTCTCAAACCTAGGAAGATAAACATTGACTGTGGTCTTCATCATGCAAGAACATACATTTATAAAGAAATACTTCACTCAAACATAAATTCACAGAACTTAAATCAGGCAGGAGTTTTATTATTATTCCATGAAAAAAACCCAGGATTTCAGCCTCTGGATTTTTTCGTACTTAAAATCGCTACAATACACAAGTGTTGATGGGTGCCTGGACTTGGCTGGCAAGGATTAAAACTTGCATCTGTTCCGTTGCCTTGCCTCCTTTTTCTCTTTTTAGTAAAACAATTAAAGCTGTAATTAGCAAACAAACATAACAAGAACATCTTACCATGTACCCTGGAGAGGAAATCAACATTATACTGTCTAGTTCGTCCTTTCAGCCTTTTCTGTTTCCATTGGAATTGGGACATTGGGGTAGTGAGGACAAAGGGATGTGACAGATAAACTGAAAAGCCAAATTTAAAACATAAATGTTACCTTGACAGCTCTGTAGGCCAGCAGCAATTTCAGCTTCTGTCAGGATACTAGCAAGAGCCATGTCAGAGCTGCAGTAAAATGAAAAATAATACTGGGTAGAGTTCATATTGAGCGTGCTGTATCGGCCTTTGATGCTGCCCCATGAGGACAGCCAGGTTTGATTAGCAGGGCCATTGCAACCCGGGTGCCGGGGCAGATCAGGGGAGCTGCCCCGCGGGAGCCCATTCTTCCATCCTGTTCGCATACGTGTAGTGCATCTGCCTTCCTGTTATCTCTAATTAAATCTTCAGGTGCACAAGCTGAGGACAAAACCAGATGTGTTTATAGAACTGTGTGGCATTTGGGGATCTTTGGTTATATCCATGCATTTTTTGTGTGGATTATTGTGATATCTTCAAAAGCTCCAGAGGAAAGATTGAACTCACCTTGCCACTTAGTTTTTCCCAAGCCAAGAACAGAAAAAACTGTGAGGCAGAAGATCTTCAGAGTCCTCTTGACTTAATTCTTGTTCAAATGAGAGAGATAATGACTTATATAGACCTTAGTTAAGTCTTCTTGACCTTTTACAGAAGTCCTAGAGCGACGTGATGGCTCAGATACCCCAGGGGATAAATTACTGCGGCTGACAAGACCTGCTAGCTAATCAGATTGATATTTATATCCCAAAGGAATGCGCATGGTGTTTTAGACAATGTATAAGGTTTAGTGCCATACAAAGTAAATCCTCTCAGCTTGCACCTATTTTTAGACTAGTGAATGATTTTTGATCTGTGAATGAAAAAATACAAATTTTTTTTTATTGCTTAATGATAGCCACAAATGGACATCTTCATGGTAGACTTTGACTTTTAAGGGTGCGATCCTGGTAGGAATTACCCATGAAACATTACTCCTGCAATTGCCCTAATACTCTTCAAATAATGCTAATACTGATGCATTTGTAATAGATATATCTGACATACAAGTAGAATCTCACAGATAAAGCTTTTAACTTTAAATCAGCCCATAGTATTTTTAATAAGCTGGTATATAAGCTTTAGTTACCTAGTTACTGAAATACATACTTTAGACTATAAAAGTCTATATATTGAAGACATTTGCTCAGTATTAGTTCATTGCACGTTGCACATTTAAATCATCGTAATAAAATGTGTCCATCTATAGAATGAAGGTTGTCAGTTGTTCAGCAGCACGCAGGAGTAAGCATCAATTAATGCTAAGGAGTGGAACTGAGCAGTGAAATCTGTGACACTTGGTTCATTCTTTTTGTACTGAAAAAGTAAACTTCTGTAAGGATTCAAACAGTAGTTAAGCTCAAGTTGGAGCTTTTCTCATACTGGTTATTAACAGGATGCTCCGGTCGACTGTCTCATGAAAGCTGTTGGAACTTAATGGCCTTGAGCATGGCTGAAATTGGCCAATGGTGTAGAAAGCCTTTGAGAGAACATTTCACACCCACACATACATAAATGTGCATGGAGATTTCAATATGTGCATTGTAGATTTCAATAATATTTGAGTAATGCCATTACATTTAAAATAAAGCCTAACACTTGGTCAATATAACATAAAGCTGCTGTCTTTTCTTTCAAAAATTATATACATGAAAATACAGACAAAACCTCATCTTGCACATCTTAGTTTCCCTTGATAATTTCTTCAAAAGAAGAATGCTTTGGAGAAGTGCTAACTGTATTACTCTAAACCCATGCTGTGTGGTAAATGAAACATTGTGAAAGCAAAGGTTTCTGGGCTATATAAGATCAACTGAGCAAGTTACTTTTAAAGGCGTTTTTTTCCCAAACTGGTGGATATACAAGCTAAATGATCCAGTCTTTCCAGGTGGGAATCTAGCTTTGCCTTTGTTTCAGATTCCTAGGGCAATAATTGAGAGTATGGCCTGGTATCAGAAATGATCTGATAATTGTGTCGGAATTACTGAGCGTTCAAGAAATAATCCTTGTGAGAAGACCGCATTGAGATTGCAAAGCACTTCTGGATAAAAGTGCTTGAGTATTTGCGTGGCAAAGCAGAGCTCGCCCGTAGATGGCACCAGAGACGGGCAAGTCCAGGCGGGAAGCTCTGCGGGGCTGCGGGGAGCGGAGAGCGGCTTAGCGGGGCGGCCGCCGTGAGCGGGCGGAGAAGAGGAAGGAAGAGATGTTTGAAATAAGAAAGTCTTAACCACTCGAGAGACTGGAATAGAAACAGGCTAAATTGAAAACACAGAAATAATTCCAGAGGACTTTCCTTTAATGATGATTAGGAAGAACAGGTTTTTCCGTCTAACGAAACCAGGTTTTACTGTGTTTATTTTTATGCTGGCTAAATTTGCAGTCTGCCAGGGAGACCATTGCAAATATGAAATCAGTTTGTTCTGGAAGCCTGGGAGTTAGAGCCAAAAGTGAGTATCTAGGATATACCAGCTGATTAATTCCTAGTTGTGATGAAACTGATGTGATTCCCTTTGAGTCAAGTATTTGCATATTCTACTTGGACAGAAGTTCCCCTTTGAAATTAGGGTCAATGGTATCTTTGTAACTGCAGGGGAAGGCATTGTCTAGGGGTACCTTCTTTTCATGTTGTAACCTATGAGCTGATCTGATTTTCTTCCCTGGAGCTTGATATACAAATCTTCTGATTTTCTTGTTTACATGAGTGTAAGACATGCTGATGAGCAAATCAAAAGTTACGGAGCAGCCACATCCCAGCTGCTAGATAGTTTGCTCTATAGGCCTTCAGTGTGGAAGGTGTACCAGAAAGTCCATACCAATGTAATGGTATCTTTCTGTGCCTGGAAGCAAAAGTAATATGGAAATTAAGTTTCATAAAATGTGAACGCTTTAAATTAGTTCATATTCTGTGGCATCCACTTACTAAAATGTTTTAAAATATCTGAACAATAAAGCATGAAAATGTTAGGTACTTGTCTGTTCAGGGATTTAATCAAGTTGTATCTATGTCAGTAACCCATTCCAGGAAATGAATCCAGCCTTGGCCCCCTCTGCCCACACTGTTTGTGTGAAGAGCTCCAGGCGCCTCTGATGATGCTGCATCAAAGATTTTCCACATGGGCTGGCTGCTAACTCAAAGAAGAAACTTTACCAGTCTATGTGTGCAATGAATGTTCTGACATCCCCTTGCCCTTTCTGTGCTCTCTTACTTGTTAGAAGATGACTGTGAGATTTCGAACAGTTGGAGAGCTGAAATTGAATCTCAAGTTTACAAATGGCTCTAGGTTGAGATTTCCAAAGGAACATGAAGCCAGCTTCCACTAAATACCAGGAGATTTTATCTTATGCATGATTCTGCTCCTTTATCAGGACAACTCAAAATTTCAGTTTAAGAGAGATGGTGGGTTCAGTGGCTAGAGCACTGGGGAGGGTTTGGGATACTGGCTTCAACACCCTGGCCCTCTATATCCCCTTTCTAAGAGCTTGTGTAGGACAATCAATTTCTATGTGTTTAGTTCCCACTTAAAGAGATCATAGTTTGTCTTTATTTCAGAAGAAGTATTGGGAGGATTAGAGATTAACCTGCTCCTACAGGGAAATGAGGGGACTGAGGTGTGTCTGAGAACTCACAGATTTTGGGCTCAGTGGAACCCAGATCTGCCACTAACATTTTGTGTTGCTCTCTAATTGTCTTAAGTAAGGGTAAAACATATAACCAACATTTCCTTTATCCTGGGAATTATGCAGCAGTATTATACTGAGTATTATACTGAGTGGGACCATCTTACTCCAAACGTGAGAACAGGTTATCAGTGTGATAATACAGGGTGTTGTTAGATCCTTTCTGATTTTATGTAGCATAAACAATTACTAACAGAATTTTAGTTTTTAACTGTGTACTGAGCAGTGTTTCATTTGTGTACTTCATTTACTTTGCTTATAAAAGCTTGATGCAGAGGATTTAATCCTTACTTACTAGATTGCCCAGAGAGGTTATAGAACCTCCATCCTTGAAGATACTCAAACTCAGCTCAGAGCAACGTGCCCTAAATTGGCCTTCTGAGGAGGCGATTGGGCCAGAGACCTCCAGAGGCCCTTTACAGCACGCATTACTCTGCGATTCTATACCTTAGTTGTGGTAACATTGTCACATCGCCATTTGTCTCTTTACTGCTTCAGATGGCATCCCCATAGCCATCCCGCAATCAAAGGTTTTCTCTACTGCAAGGACATTGTCAAGTTCAGAAAACACTCTTTGCTATTCCCTAAGAAAATTGAAGGCTGCCACTGGCTGGACTGAAATTCATTGAAATAAACCTTCCAAGAAAACCCTACATTTTTGGAATTTGTTTCTTCTAGGTGGAAAATATTCTTTTCTAGTTTGGTTTAGCTCTAAAAGTGTGGATCCTGATGCCAACAGAGGACTTAATAGGGACTAGGCGTTGTTTTTGCTGAAACCATCTATGGGCTTTTATTGAAATTGGGGATTTTTTTGAGTTTTATTGTAATTCCTTCTAATGAAGTGGCTGGATGGTTTTAATAAGATTTAAAACTCATCTTCTTGCCAGGATTTGCTGTTTAAGAAGAACAGATTTTCTCATAAACAAAATTCTCTTAAGTTTTATGTAAAGTTGCAACATACACAAGAATTGCCCTTAATTCTGCTTGTGGCTATAGAAGGCAGTGATGTGCAGTTGTTTAGCATCTCTGAAATACAGGATGGGCCACTGTGGAGTCTTGCATTTCTTGCATTCCACATGAGACTTTCAGATGTGCAAGGAATGCAGGTCTGTCACTTGCGGTATTGTGTGTGCCATCTGCTTGTGAACTAGTGATGCGATATTTTAGTGACTGGCAGTGTGAAGAACTAATGTATATGTTACATCTGTATGTTGCTGCAGATCTGGGTTGCTCTGGATTTTTTTCTTCAGCAGATAGGAAAGTGAATAAGGTAGAAGGAATCAACAGTCTCATCATTATGCAAAATATTTCAGTGCTGCAATTAACAGCAGCTATAATTTAAGCCCAGATTTAACATCAAAGGCGGTGGGGATAGAATTAGGATTTATACTCATTATAATTCTGCCAAGGCTTGAGTGAGTCTGATTGCTAGAATTCCTCTTTTGCATTAGCCGTCTTAAATCTGCCAAACAGCTCTCTTACATGCCTGGGTACGAGGGAGCTGTGCTTGCCGCACGTAATCATCTCGCAATTCATGGAAATGCCAACGCTCAATGTTACATAAAAGTTCCAGAAGGCTTTGTTTCTGCTCTTCTTCAAAACAGCTGCCAAATTATGTGAGAATTGTCATCCAGTTTCAGCAGGGAGTATTAAAATGACAGTCTACTTGTGAGCTGGAACCACGTCACGGTAGATGGGAAAGGAGACAACTAAATGTTGGTGGGGAAACTTCCGACCCACTCAGCCAGAAATGCCCAACATCTACTCAGTCTGTTGAGGTCTGCACTTAACCATGAACATTATTTACTTTGTCCGTTAATGAGGACAATGCTATAACTAGCTCTAAATTCTGCAAGACACTTACAAACAGAAAGACTGGTTCTTAGTATTTTTCAGATTTAAGAAAATTTCTGATATTATGGATTATATAGATGATTATTTGTATAATAAATGAAAGAATTGAGTAATGGCCATTATTTAGCAACGTCACAGAGCTTTAAGGTAATCAAACAGCAAGACTGGCTGTTGTTTCATCTGAAGGAAACACAGAAATTCACAAATGTGGCAAAGTATTATTTTGTACATATTAAGAGATAATAAGCAGCACGTTCATGATTCGCAGAAAAACCTCCAGGCCTGTGGCCCGTGTCGTCAGGGGACTGTGACTTGGGACACTGTCAGGGTTGGGATTAGACCCTTCTCCTCTATCTCACAGCTGCCTTAGATTTCATGAAAGATAAATCTTCTTAAGGGAGAGTTACATTTTAGGCCATAAACACTTTCTGACGATATATGCTGTAGCCTAGTACCTCATTTTGTAAAATTACCCACAAACTTGTTCCGTGCTTTGAGCTACGTGTCAACTCCTCTTAAATTTTTTTCTCATATTCTCAGGGTTCGGACTTAATATAAATTATTTTTAGATATCTTGTTAGCATTGCTTTTCCTCAAGTATCAGAGAATGAAGGAGAAATAAAACTCACTGAAATCAGTACAATTAAGCCTTAAAAGGTGTTTAAAATCATCAAAACTGTGTCTGGCGAGTCAGCATGGTCAAGTATAAGGATGGAAAACCTAAACAAAATTAAAAAAGCAACCCGCCCCCCCCCCCCCCCCCCCCCCCCCCCCCCCAGTTGTTGTGTTGGGTTTTTTTAAAATTTTTTTCTCCCCTCTTCCAGCCACAATTTCAACATTATGAGTGGTTGAAAATCACAAAGTGCCTTCTTTACAATGGAAGTGTAACAATACCATGTGACCAAAACATCTGTACATTGCAAGATTTCTCAGCAATCTGGCGTGTGAACTTGATGGATGGGGAATTGTTAATGCCTGAAACAATATAAAAATGTACAAACACATGCTGAGTGCGAAGTGCTTGTTGGACGAGGTAATTGGAAGAGTCAGTCCAAGGTTGCCTTTGGTCTAATGCTGTCTATGCCTTCACCAGAGACTGGAATTCTGTCAAGGAAAAAAATGAGAAAGGCAGGGAATAAAACTAGATGAAAGTGTTTTTTAACATCTTTAGAAAAGATAGATAAAAATGACTTAAACTCCTAGCCATGGAGAGCTCCCACAGTTATTATAACACTGCACGAGGTACTGCTAAACTGAGATTCTGGGGGCGTAACAGATTTTACACTCCTTAAAAACAGTAAGTGCAGAGAGGAGGAATGCATCTGTAAATTCTTATTTGTGGGAAATCCTGAGTTAAAGGTAAACTATCTTTCACCCGTTACAAACTCTGATTATAGCCAAGGAAGCAGAGAGTGAATTAGGTTGAGCCTGTAGCTTTCAATATGAGGGATTTTTTGTTTTTGTTATTCCAAAGAAAAAATACCAGTAGCGGTGTAATTTTAGAATGGGAGATTCAATGGCGAAGGGCTAAGATCTGCATAATATAGTGCCCTATTTGGTGCTCAAACTGAAGCTGCAAAAGCTGCTGCTAAAGCAAATTCCTCCAACAGTGTATCTCCCTCTCCTCCCAAACTCTGGCTAAGATTAGCACGTGTGTCTGTTAGAGTTATTGCCACCTGTCCTAGTTCAGCTGAGACAGCCTTGTTTTCAGTGACTTAATCTCTAATATATGATGCATAATGTCCTATTTTCCCTTGCTGCAATTTCTAAAAGAAATATCCTGGCCGGTTCACATCATCCCTGCAAGGTTTTCTTTAGGAATTTGATTTCATTTCTCATAGAAGGACTGCCCAGTGAAATTTGTCCGTATCAGATAATTCTCCAGCACAAAATTCTGTGCTGCATTGCAGCAGTTCTAAGCCTTGAAAAACAATACCAGTCTTATTTTACATTACTGAATTAACCACTCAGTAAGATTTGCCGACCTTTGATAGCGGTAGATGAAGAAATAAGTTTATGTAAGTGGAAGTGTGTTTACAAATGAGAGTGTCATATGGCCAGAAGTGCACAGCATCCACTGCCAAAATGGAAATTCAAAGAATGAATAGGTGTTCAGGATATTTTAAAAATCTGGCACATTGAGTCTGTGGATCAGACATATGGCAGAATTAACCCCAAAGCTGTTGTTATTGATTGGAAGAACAGGCTCTACATTGGGCCTAAATATGCTGTTGCTGCAACAGAGACCAGATGGGAATAAAGCTATGAAAATAGTATTCACTAGTGTAAAAATCGTGGCAGAAAGTACCTGGCCAAAGTACTTGGATATATTCTTCATGCCACAGTTTAAATGCAGCCCTAAATGCATGCATTTTAAAACACAATTTTTATGAAGTTTCCAAAAGTCTTACCTTCCACTCCAATTTTGCCATCACCATCAGTGTCACCTGCAGCCAGAAAAGCCTTGGTCTCTGCAGAGGTGAGGACTCTGGCACTTGACGAGAAATTCTTCAGAAACAGCCTGAAACAGAACAGGGTCGAGTACTGTGCTTGAGGTTTATTCTCTGAAATGTCCTTGGCATATTGGTATTTCTGGTTTTCTTAAACCCATGCCAAAACACCCATAACGTAATGCCTACTCTGATTATCTGAGGAAATCCACACAGGTTCAAGGAAGGACATGGAGTTGTGGTTTATTTTTAAAACAACAGCAAGTTTCTTCTGGGACACCAAGCAAGTTCAAAGTTTTACATTGTTTAAATAAATACTTACTGAAGCTCCTCTTCTTCAATGAAACCACTCTTGTCCTGATCAAGGATTCCAAAAACTTTCTTTATCTGATCAGGAGTTTTGCTGGATAAACCAACCATGGAGAAGAAGGACTTGTAATTGAAGGAATCATCAGCTGGAAGAAACAGAAGTTGTTTAAATATTTTCCCTTGAAGTTGCTACTGCTACATGTATCCCTTGGGAAAATGTATGTCTTCTGTTAAGCATCAGCCTGCTCCTCTTTCTCTTGTTCCCCAGTGTAGCAAAAAAGAAGATATGGTGGATAATTTTGCTTTTTAATCACTCTGTGCCTGTAGTCATTTATCTTTTCAGCCAGTTTGAAGTTTTCTGCTACAATGCATATTCTGCTAAATCAGGATTTATGCAATGTGTCACATACAATTAATAATAAATATTTAGAGGGTGCTACTGTGGCTACAGACCAACTCCTCCAATGCTTACTTCATTTTCACTTAGTCTTTACTGTGGTGAAGGATTTGGTAGAAAAGTAATTTACGGTCTTAAATGAGCTCTTTGAGCATTTGGAAAATTGTCTCGATCGTGCCGAGGGACTCTTAAGAGAACTGAGAGTGGTCATTGCTTCACAAATGACACTTTGATTCTGCAAGCTGAGGCTTTTTTTGACATTTTGCAGGAAAAGGCTAACTATTTACATAGAAGTCTTGGACAGGTTTAAAAACTGACAAAGTTTAGAGTTAAGCCAGCCCTAACTGAAACCGTGGCCCTTTACTTGCTGCCCGGTGTTTCGGGGAACGTTACCCACGGAATAACCACTTGTGAGACTTTCTGAATTTAAGGGGCTGTACTGTATCGTAGCTAGAAAGAGATCTCACGGGGAAGGAATCTAAGGGGAAAATGGTAGGCATGTCATCTTAAGACATAAAAATGATATGCATCTTCTGGCTGCAGAGAGACCATTCCTTACCCTGGCAGCTGGAGAGAGCAGATTCGATATCTTTAGCAGAAAGGATGTCAGTGATGGCCATTGTTGAACTGTAAAATAAATTAAATGTGAGCTACTTAATCAGTAAAATGACTTCTCTACCTCTTTCATGGCTGTATTTGAAGTTGCTGCTGTGACAGTATATGATAGGGGAGACATTATTCATCTCCTGGTAAGCGGGGCGTACTGTAACAGATGTCTGCAGCAGGTGCTTCCACTTAAAGCTGGGTAACGAGGGGCAATTCTGCAGGTGGGAGTTGGGGGCTTCAGGATGCTCTGATGCTGGTGGTGCAGTGGGAGAGCGAATCAAAGGTGTCTACCACCACAAAACTTTATGACTTCTCTGTCGGCTTTCCTGGAGGTGGATTACTACTCAATTAAAATCGGCATATATTTACAGCATACATAAAAGATAAGGCTCAGTATGTGCCCCAGAACTGTATCTGGAATAAATGTAATTGGCATTTCAAAAATGTACTACTGTTATCAACACATGTAGTGATCTTCTCAAAGAATTAAAATAATAGTGTAGAATAAGTAACAATAATTTTACTCATTTCAAGGAAAGCTAAATTTGGAGAGTAAGTCCCTCCTGTTTAGTTGCAACAATAAATGTAACTGCACTATAAATTTGGCTTGCTGGGCTGCTGCATCATGAAAAGACTACATTTCATGATAGCTTTATAAAAAAGTTTTCTTAAGTCTGTTGTGGGTTGGTTTTTTTATTCCATGTAGGCGATAATAAACCAGATTTTTATCCAAATTTTGGCATTTCAGCATATTGATGTGTTTAGAACAGAAGTATTGAGACTTAATATTCATTCCTAGTAGAGTGGGGGAGGTGTTTTCTTCTGATACAGCAGCATTTGACAAAAGATACTCTTTGTCTCATTCAGCCACCAACAGCTGCAATAGTGTGCCGGTGTAATATATATCACTTAAGAAAATGCTACAAAGGCCCGAATTTCTAGTCAATTTTTCAGTGTGAACATAACATTGGTGCATTTACGGTTTGGTAAACGGCACACGCCAGTGCAAGTTAAAACTTGTGACAATACTGTAAAGTAGCTTCATGTTAATGAAGGAAGAGGAACTGAGGCATAGAAAAGTTATTCTTGAAAGCCACAAAAGAACAGAAATATCTTTTCATGAATCTCTAACTGATCTTCAACATCATCACCCCTCCTGTCTGAGCATGGAAAGCAGTGTTCATGCGAAGGAAAGTGATGCTGGGAACCGTTCCTAGTCTGTGCACTGGTTGGAGATCTACACACAGGTTGAGACTGCCCCCAGTCCGAAAGATCTGCCTTTGTACCTGGGGGTTTGCAGCAGGGGAGATTGTCAGCCGCTTCAGTCCCTTTCTGAAGATCTCAGGAGGTGTAAGGAGACAATGGGACAAATTCACGCTGATGGCAATGAGTACTTCTCCAGCTAAGGCTGATGAGTTACTTTTGTTTTGCTAGCAATTATTTTGTCCCAGTGGCTTCTTCTGCAAAGTACTTCCCCCTCTCAGCACTAGGCGAGATAATCTGGAGCTCTGCCATTCACCTAATTCTCACTGCTGACAGGATTAAAAATGGGGAAGAGTTGAAGGAAAACCTAAAAATTGCAGCATGGTCTCATTTTTTACAAGGGGCATCATTCCTGTCTTTTTCCATCCTATGATCTGAATGCTGATTCTATTCTACGTTAGCTTGTAAAAAAGGTAAGACATACTAGAAGCTGGCAGAAGAATAGATATTTTAATTGCATAGGCGCTTTCTATTTAGACAGCATTTTGCTTTTGTGTTTCTTTTTCTGAAAGCAGAGGATCTAATCAGCTTACCTTTGTGGTCTTCTTGACTGGATAAGGAAGCAGTCTGGTTGGGAGGAACGTACTTGCTGTGTGTCTCCACCAGAGCTGAGCTTGCATATATATACTTTAAGTTGTATACCATATACAGATTTTAGATTTCAGCGTCACGAAGGGGGAATGGTGTCAAATGAACTTGCCTAACTAATCATCTTGCACTATTTTTATCTCAAGAGAATACATATGATATTTGCAAACGAAACAAGATAAGTGGCGAGATAGGCGAAAAGGAGAGAGTCATATTAAATTTCTTCTGATTTAAGCAGAAAATACCAACTTCTTTGTATGATGTAGGGCAGAAATCCCCCCCACCATTGGATACGCTTGAGCCAAAGAGTCAGATGAAATGAAGCACTACTAACTTCTGAAGAGATGCCTTTAATGACTGTTTAAATGTGATAACTTATTATCTTTTCTGTAGACACTCCATGTGATAGTTTCATCATTAGAGCACTGAACGAAAACAAAAATTAAAAATGTCCTGTTCAGATATTGTTTGTGTAGCAAACCATTTAGGGAAAATAATAGGCGGGTTGTCTCCCAGAATGTCTCATCTGTTGTTGTTTTGAAAAAAGCACCACACAGTGAATTTGTTGCTACCAGAGGTAAAATAATATGATGTCAATCCATGGGAACAGTTGGTTGGGGGAGGGTATTTTGTCTGGTATGTTTCCAGAGAAAATCTTAGAATTCTGAAAGGTTCTGACATCCTGTTTAGTCGCGTATGTATGAAGCAAAGGGGTTGTGATCTACCCAGCTGTCTCAGACAAAAGCCCCTGAGCCCTACATGAAAGATCTTTACTTTCAGAACAGAGAGAAAAATTTCGATAGCTGCATCACTGCAGGGAACAATATGTGAGGAGTGTCTTTGCAATTTTGCAGCCTACCTTCAAATCTCTTTTAGATCAGTGATGATTTTTAGTTTTTTGGCCAGTGCTGTCTCCAAGTCTTCCTTTGTGCTAGATACCTTTTTTTTAAAAAAAAAAAAAAAAAAAAGCATAGAAACAATTTGATGATCTCAGTTTTCTTTCCTGAACGTTGTAGCCTAACTGGGTGAGGAGCCAGTAAGCCTTGATCTCAGCTGTGGCTCGAGGCAGCAGAACAGTGCAAGACAAGTCATCTGGATGACAGCACAAGACGACATTATGGCCAGGGGTGTGGGGTGGCAAGGGTTGACAGAGCAATTGGCATCACAGCTTGAGGTGGTGGCACAGTAAGAGGCGACAGTGCAGAGGCTGTCTTAATGTCAGAAAGAGTATCAAGGCATCTTTTTTCAGAAGCGTTTCCCTCTAAGACGGAAGGCAAACCTAGCCAAGCACTGGAGCCAACGACTGATAAATCCGAGTGTGAAGCTGAAAAAGCGGCAAGTGGGTACCTACGGGACCTTAGTGCATCCAGCGTTGACCACAGCTGATGAGAAAGGAACAAAAGACTATTGCAAAAGACGCTGTGAGTGGCGGGGATGTTATTTCACTTACTGCATAGAAACATAAGAAAAATTATTGCTGCAAGGTCTTTTTCTTTTTACAAATTCTGCATATCTGTCCTCCATGAAAAAGTTTCAGACACAGATAATTCTTGTGAGGGGAAGAACCGTTGGGTAAGAATGGCTGTGGAAGATTTCAGCTTTCCCAGTTTTCTGAATGGGTTGTTGACCAGCTGACGCTGAAAAATTTCAAGAAGAATTTGATGGATAGATATTTAATACTGGCTCTTGTACCACTGGTGACATCTGGTAGAAGGGTTACAAATATCACTTTCCCCCCTCAAACTCTTCTAAGAAATTACTTTTATTCTACATGGGAAAAAAATTTCTCTCCCTTGTGCACACACCACCCTTTTCTCCCCTTCCAATTCGGAAAATTGCCTACATAGTGCCAACAACTGACGTGCAGTAAGTGGGGCGTCCAACATAAAAACCAACGGCATGATATGACCTAATGAAGCTAAGTTAAGAGGAAGGCCAAATTCTGCTGAAACTCTTGGACTGCTGGAGTCTACATGGGAATTTGGGCTCTGGTGTCTATTTCAGAGAATGCATTTGATTTTAGATGCAATGGCTTCTCATTTTGCCCAGAGCTAATTCCACATATGTTAACCCCTCGCCCCCACTCTCCCCTTTAAAAATAGCATTGATTGCTGTTATTTCCCTTAATGCCTGTGGACTGTTGCCATTAGTTTGAACTTTTGTATGTGCATCGCATAAGGAGACAGCCTTTAAAAGTGTGCTTTGTTTTCTAAGAGGCTTCAGCAAGATGATTCCTTTTGTTCTCTGAAATTTTAAGGATAAAGCATGAACATCAAATGATTTATGGCTCTAGTCTGTTGAGCTGCACTCAGACTCCAGCAAATTTTGGAGTCACTTTTGCAGTGAGATTGGAGGCACTAGAGATCCAGAACACGTGCACTGGCTGGCAGGATGAAATGCACAAGGATCATGTAACTCTATTTACAACCATTTTATTTTCAAGCCCTACACTAGAGATTGCAAAAACATCTGTCTGGTCATTTTTACTTTCTTAAATCAAATACTGTTAGTAACTTTCCAGCTGCCATCCGACTTGGCAGGGAGAAGAACCGGGGAGTATAAAAAGTAAGCAGAATATATCCCTTTCAGATTGTCAGATTACCACTAAAAGCAGTTTTAAATCCTGGGACTTGAGCATTTCACTTGGCTCGAGTCTCATTGCCTTCTAGAACACTCTGTAATGGAACACCTCTCTTCTTGTTTTATTCTTCCCATTTTCGATCTTAACTCTTCTAACACCTGAAGTTACCCCCCCCCCCAGGTCAAAAAGCTGTATTTTAGGTCATCATAAGTTCTGTCATTGTTCTAGAATATATTCTTGTCATTCTTCTCCGAGGGCTGACATGAATCATGTGTGCAATAGAATAACAAAAATATGCTACACAGTGGTGAATGCCTGCTTTAATTTAAATAAGTGTGATTTGTTGCCGTTATGTATGCCTGAAATCGTTGTGCCTGAATGCTTATGATAGGGGTATCCATAGACACCAGTCAAGGAACAGAAATCACCTTATATAATGTGTTTAACCTATTGTTCAATGACATGTGAATAGTGAGAGTGGAATATTCTTTCAGCTTGTAATTTGCTTTGGGAATATATGAGATGAAAGAAATTGTATGAATGTAATTTAGTGTAACTGTATTAATGCATCGTGCCCCTGTCATTTGAGAAACATAACTGTTGGGGTGATCTGCAAATATCTGCAAATATATTTTAGGTTTATGTTACTTAATCTAATATCTGTAGACACCTCGTAACTACACCCCAGTAAAATGCTGAAAAAGAAAACCACCAAACCAGTTGTTATGGGGTGAGGAAGCTGTACACGGGAAATATACCAAATAACATCTGTTTTATTTTTGCAAACTTGAATGAATCTCAAAAAATAATTAACTTATTTTTCACCAGCTATCATTCTAGTGTCAAGTGGCTTCAACCTCTGAGGTAGATTTTCAGAGGTTCTAAGAATTTACAAGGTAATTTTTCAACTTCAAGTGCCCTTTAAAGTGCTAATTTACAAAATTTCTTCAATCGTATTTTTCTTGCATGTGTAAAGCATATTTTTTAAGCCAATTGGATTGTTTACATAAATTGGACAATTTCTGGTTCTGCATATCTGAAATTTGCAAGAGAGAGTTTCAATTCTGATTGCAAAATTTGAAAGGCATGTTGTCCAGATGTAAAATCTATGTGATTTCTCAAGCTGTAGCTTGAGATTTTTGTTTCTGAATTCAGACTTTCCAGTTCACTTCCATTTCTGTTTCTTTTTGAAAATGTTCATTCATTGATGCAGAAAGAAAAAGACTTTTTTTTTTTTAAGAAAGAAATTCACATAGAATGATTTCTGAAATGATAGATTCCTGGGTCTATTAAATCTGATGCAATCATTCATAAATTGACAAAATACTTGAACCTCTGGATGACTGTATCCATAGTTTAAAAATTACATGCAGCAAGTGTCAGAAAGCCTATAGCTTAAATAATTTTCCTGCTTTAATTCTGAAGCAAAAAGCTTACTATTTTTGGAAGTATCCTAATAAAATTGCCAATAAAAAGGTAGGTGTGGGATAATCATGTGTTTTGAGTAGAAAATAAAATCAGTTCTGTCAAGGCAATCTTCTCTTGCTAAGTTGGACGTGAAGATACATGCTGAAAACAGAAGTTCTATTCAATATTTGATCTACTATATTCTGTTCTTGAGCTATGTTCCTCAGCTCCTGTCTGATAATGCCCCGACAGAGGGTCCTTGTTGTGACACCGGTCAGTGTGTTTACCCTGCACAGCCCAGTGCAGCCCTGCTCCATGACTGTGGTTTATAAGCACTATAAATAACCATCGGTTGCGGCAGGCTTTCAAATGTAGATATGTTTGAAATGAACTCAGATGTTTTTGAGCCCGTCTGTATATTCCTGTATAGTCCTCATCAGACTGTGTCAATAGCATGTCCCACCATACACAGAGACAGCTCCTTGCAGGTACGTAACTGCAGAAGCATGAAATAAGAATTAGGTCATTATTCATGCATCCAATCTAGTACTGATATTGCTGAATAAAAGCAGTGCCTTCGATTTTTCTGGCAGAATTGCTTGCTAAGGATATATATATTTCAAGGATATATGAGTTTCAAAAACCCCAGCTGCTAACTGACATAAAATTGGCTCTCAGAGGTGTTTTCCCGTGTACAAAGCCCATACCCAGTCTGATTTATAGGTGCCTGGTGAAGTGTGACTTAACTCCCTGCTGCTGAGCTCAGGAACTGGTCAAAACCTGGCACAGCTCCAGTCCAGCCTGTGTGCTTGGGCTTCTTTTCTAGGGAAACTAGGGCATAATAAGAGGCTGGCGGGTGTTTGGGTGTTGCCGAACTGTGGAGTTCATGTCTCCAGGGCACGCACCCAGACTCAGGAGCTCGGAAGCATTCCTTCATCACTCATTAGACATTGCCAACAAACAGCAAAGCACTGACAATAATTAGACTGAGGACTGTAGAAAAATGAGTTGAATTAGTATGGAAATTGGTACTAGAGACATAATGGCATCGGATATGAAAGCATTAAGTCTTTACAAACAGGAATTCATTGAGCATTTGAGAGCTAAGCCTGGTTTAATCAAACGGTGCTTCAATAAAGTGATACCACTGTTCAAATATTTAAAGGATCAGTGGGATGAAAAGACAGAAGTGGTCATTGTTCTTCCTATACAGTGCTGCATTTGTGCTCTAGCTCCTGAGCAATACCGGTGTCCAGATAGTATGGAACACACAGACAGAAAATGTGAGTTGCTATCGTTCTTCTATGGACAAACCACACTATATTCGCTACGGATCCTATTAGCTAATTGCTGCAGTCAGGTGTAAAATATTGTATTCTAGTGATAAATTCACATAACAGTCTTTTCTTGGCCTGTAATGGCCTCCATCTAAGCTGGATTGTAGCACTGATTGCATTTTACTAAAAGGACACATTTAAAAAGGAAATTTTTTTTAAACTGGAAACTTCAGGAGGAAAAGGCTAAGTGAATCTCTAGGGCAGGAGGCCTGTCTCCTTCTTAACAGAAATTCGAGTCTGGCTGTGACTGATTAGCTGTTAGAGCAGAAAATGTCCTTGAACTGTTCAGAAATGGACTGTGAGCTCTCGCTCCCACAAGCCAAGGGCTGCCAGCGGTAAGTGACTGCATCTGTTATTCTCTGAGACAACTTGCAGAGTGGCGTTATAACACATAGACAACAAACAGGTGAACAAAACTCTTGAGATTCTTGGATCAGTCTTGGGATTTTTGAAGGATTTCACTCATTGTTTTTTAACTTTTGCATTTGGATATACTCTATAGCAACCTCCAGGTTTGAAAATCCAGAAGGTGAGAGCAGAAGGTATCTTGCTGATTCCTGAATTCTCCATGTTGGCTTGTCCTTTTCTGAGTAGAGGTGGATGGAAGCAGGTGTTAAACAGAATATATGCTTAAGTACTTTGCTGAATTGGAAAAGTAAGACCATTCTGCAAATGTGTTTTATGTCCTACACAATGCTGAGCTGGGCTGTACAAGCTGTAGTCCTGGGCAAAACCTGGCACTTAAAGTTTTTGCTGGAATGTTAATCACTTCTGTGCACAATGTGATGTTACTGAAATTTCATAATCATATGAAATGTGAAGCCTTTACTAAGCAGTGCTCCAAAGCTGTTATCTCAGAATACCATGGCAAGGTAATTTCAAAATACCAAATCCCAGCTATTTCCTGAAAGTTACAGCTATATAAAACTTTACTTAACAGCGATGTTGAAAAATGCGTGCTAATCAGTGCAGATGATCTTCCCCATCACATAACCTTATAACTGATGGTGTCATCAACAGCAGAGACAGTCATTTAAATGATGAATGCTTCTGGTTATGAATGATGAAATTTTTTGGCACAGGAATTAAAGCGTATGCATTATTAGAACTAGAATTCAAGTCATGCTTTGGAGAAAAGTACAAAGTTAGACGTGGTTTCATGTTCATGAATATTTGGGTAACAAAGCATATTTTTCTGTTAAATATGTAGGTATTACAAAACAGATAGAGAAGCATCCATTGAACAATGTTTGAAAGTTGTTCTAAGCCTTGTTGAAGTTGGTACATAAGGCCACCACTCTTAATTTAAAATATCTATAAGCAGTTATGTCAGTGCCTTTCTGGATGCAGGCAGCTGAAATGACGAGCTTAATCTTTGTCAATCTGTTCCGTTTTGATGGAGCTAGTCTAGGGAGCTTTCTGACGAGCAGTAACTCGGGTGGATCTGAGGGAGAGTGACTTCCTCCATAGGAGGGACCCGCTGATCTCAGGTATTTACCTGAACGTCTTCTATAATCACATTTATTTGCAGAATACACTTCTATTTAGACCCCAGGAATATGGACAGCATTTAGCTAAGTGTTATTAATGAAACAAAGAAAAACATGGGAACTCATCTTCTGCTGATACGGCCAGCAGGTCACCTTCCAAAAGGAGGATTTCCTTTGGGTGAGTGGAATTGGATTTCACCCAGTTTTAAAACTAAAAGTAAGAAAAACACGATCTGATAATCGGACATGACTTTCACTGTATCATAGTGTCCTAGTTCTGCCAGTTCTTCAGCAACCCCCGCGAGTTTTCCAAGGAAAACTGTGTAAACAATGACAGTGGCAAAAATAGGAAGACAGCTACTAGAGAAACAAAACCAATCGGTAAAATGGAAAATAAAAGTGCAATCTTTAGAGGTTAAAACGCTGTAACTCCCTTTCCACAATTGCTTTTATACTATTCTATTGAGGGAAACATCCATAAACCTCCTGGAGTCTGCACTCTGGAGTATCCCCTGTGTCGGGATGTTGGCTGGGAGGTGGGATTTGAGAGTGCGGGCTCTGGGATGAGGCCACGGCGCTTTGGCCCTTGTTGTCTCAGCTTCCCCAGTAAGCCTGGTTAGAGCCCGTGACAGCGCGTGGAGATTGCAGCTGGCTCTGGGCAGCACGGAAGCCACCGTTACACAGCCTAACTCAGCTCTGCAGTGTGCCTCTAGGAAGAAAACCAGCCTCAAATTCAGCTTTCTTGAAAGAGCGAACTCTGTTTTGAGATACTGTCTTATTACATACAACTGAGGAGAGTTTGAGTTTTTTCTTGTTTATATAAAATAATCTGGGTAAGCCCCATTGGAATAGAGCAGCAATTTGTTTCCCTAAAGTGATCTTACAGCACGTACTTCAAAGCGGACTGTAGGCCAGTTGCTACAACAATTTTACAGCCCTGCTGTGAGCAGTAGGAGTAAGGCTAAATATCCTAACCTTCTTGCTTGTAATGACATGGGCTTGATGTAAGAAATTCAGAACTGAGCTAATATAGTTACTAAACTCTCTGTGTCCAGGGAATGCTGAACACATGCGGAGCAGATGGAAGAGATTAAAAAACCATAGAATTATAGATGAGAAATGTTCACAATTAAAGCAACAAACATGAAATTTCTATGTATGTCTCTCTCCTGATTATTTTGAAGGGTGTTAGGGTGAAAAACGTTTAACATACAAAAATTATTGTCAATTATTGTCCATTTAGAATTAAATTAATTTGGCTCAAACAATGCTTTTCAAAATGATCTTTGTTTCCCTGCACTCCAGCCTAGAAAAGCAAATCAGTATGTTTAACGCCACCACTTAATTTAGGAACATTTTAAGTTGTCTGATGAATTTGATAATTCAGCTTGTCCTCTACTGTTTCAGCTACTAAGGAAATTCCAGTTAGGATCTGCTGGATCAGATATCCTGTGTCTCAGCTGACCCAAAATCCTCATGATGGCTTTAGCACCATTCTTAAGAGAACCATGCAGACTTAGGGACTAACAGACTTCTTTACCTGATCATGGCAGAGGATTTAATTTAAAAGATAATGGCATCAGTATTAGAAACCTCAGAATTAAAGGATGGTGTCTTGAATATTCTTATTTTTTGCTGTTCTTTAGTGCAATTCATTGATAACAATGAATTAAGTAGAAAATAAAAGAAGCTTAATGGATCCCTTTTGTTGGTGGGAAATTCTCTCCACCAAAGTTGTAAGTGAAAAGTAGAAATGTTCCTAGGACCCTTAAATGTGGGTTTTTTTTCTAAACTCCGGTCTCTAAGAATCATGTATCTTACTACCACTGTGTTTATACCAAGCAAAGCTGAATAATACTGTAGTAAGGGCTATCTAGCTTGTGCTGCGGCTCACAGCTCTGATGGTGTGGCCTTGGTGCAAAAGCAACAGTACAACAATGAGAAAGACCATGAATATTACTCCAGCCCCAAGGTTTTCTAAAAGGACAGGCTCTCAGCGAGCTGGACAGACCTACTTCGTGTTAAGACTGTTTTTACAGATCCCTGACGGGGTGTAAAATTACAGACTGGTCAATGCAGATAAAGCTGACACATACCTTCAAGCATAGCGAGAGTTTAGGGCTATATTTAACAAAAACAGAGTTCTGTGTTTGGGTAATACACTCTGTCTCCGTACCCAAAAGTCACTGGAATCCAAATTCTCTCCAGCTTCTCCTGTTGATTACATCCCACATACTGGTTTCAAATGTTGTCAGATTGCGCTCATTTGGGGAAAGAGGTACGGATTTGAAGTAAATACATGGAAGATACTTTCTTTAAATGCATCCAATTTTTAACCCTCAAGGACTTAGTCGCTTTTCTCCATAGTGTTGGTAAAAATGCAGCATCGTATTTCCTTTTTTTTCATGCAGGTGAAAAAGTGCAATCTTGACAATCTAGGGAGAAGGGACGTATTTTCTAACAATGCCTAGAGTGCGTCTTTGCAACAGAGCTCACAGTGTGTCTCCCGCACAATGTGGGGAAAACACCTATTTTTCCTTTGTCTTAGAGCTGATAACATAAGACTGCTAGAGTTAGGTTTTTGAAAGAGCTGCGTACTGAATGCTGAGTTTTAAAAATCTGTCTGTAGATATCACAGCAGAAACTGCCGGTCCAGTGGAAAACCTGCGCAAAGTGACTCTTCTTCACATTGAAAATGAGGCCCACTCCCCAAACAAATGTAATGCGGTCTGTATTGTGTCAACTTCTAAATACACACAATTAATGTTCTAAAGTCCATTTCTTTGAATCATATGTGACAGGAATCTTTCCCTGGTGCTAACGGCTATTTCTGTTCTGAGGAACGCTGAGCACTTTCCATATCTTTCTGAGTTTGCATCATCTGACATTTCTGCAGGCAACGTTTGCTCAGTGGTGAATTGGATTGTAAATTCTACAGCTGTGAAGTTATAGGAGACAGGAGTCTTGGCAAATTTCTAAATAGAGCTCTGGTAAGGAGTGAGTGGGAACTGAATGAATACAGATTGTGGAATTAATCTCTTAATTTGTTTTGACTAGGGTAAAGTGCCTATATAATAGGGTTATTTGTATTGCATTAGTAAGTATGACAACACTGAAATTTATTACGTGCTCCTATTTATATTAGTTTTCTTTGCTTTTCATTTTTATAAAACTTTTTAGTTTCTCAGCATTGGGATTGTGGCCTCAACTTTGTATTTAAATCCTCCCAGCTGAACAACTTACAAAGAAATGATCCTTTGAAGTCAGTAGCACTCGGAAAGGATTTTCCCCTGTGCGTGGAAGGACAGGCTCTGTACATGTGTGGTAGCTATGGCAGATTTTTCTCTATGATTTTTTTGTATTTATAGCTTTATAAGAAGAGGACACTCAGACAATTGCACTTTATAGCAACTGATAGCGATCGAGTGGTTTTATCCTGCGTTAAGAAATCCCTCTGACAAGGAAGTTTTTCTGGGAGAATGAATCTAGTCAAAATCTCCGCGCGTCTCACCCTAGATATCCTCGTAGTCTGTCCGAGACCAGCAGTATCCCTGTGTCCTGCCTCTTTCGTCTTGCCGGTTCACATAGCACAGTGACAGTCACTTTGGCTGCTGAGAGCTGGACATAGCTCTTCCAGAGGCTGCTGCTGGCATTTCTGTATTGGCTAGAGAACAGATGAGATTGCAGAATGAAATTACCTTGCCTTTACAGGAATAAATGCAATACACAGCCTATGCAATGTTCCTGGGTCCAAGACAAGGAAATTCCATGGCTTTTTACAGGGACTGGAGTAAGGGTCAGTCTTCCAAGCAGAGCACTAATTTCTAAATTATAGGGACAAAACACACGATATTTTTAAATGCCTGCTATACAGAGACTTCCTGGTTCCATTGAAGTCAATGGCCAAATTCCCATTGACTTCAGCGCCAACAGAATCTGGACTGCAATAAGACAAATGTTTCCCATTAAAATTATGATATAATTAGCATTGGGAAGCTGCTTAATGAGGTGGATCTGATAGCTACAGAAGCTGTGGATCATTAGTATGAATTGAATCTTTCTTTGTTTCTCTACTACTTAAATTTAAAATTAAATAGCGTCCTTATTTTTACCAAGCTCTGTAAATTTTTCATCCTGTACCTCTTCATGGTCTAAGCCATTGTAGTATTATTATTGGTGAAACCTACTTTGTGGACTCTGTCTTTGTCAAAACAAATGGAAGTTTCTGTTAAGGCGATGTGGTTATTATCAGTCAGGTTCTTAGAATATTAGCATATTCTTATATTTCCTTTCCAGTCCAAAGAGGAACATTTCAACATATGGGCAAAGAAAGATGGTAATTTTCAGTGTCGAGAGGAAACAGACACTCTTAAGACAGCAGCGGTTGCAGGATCCCCAGGAACGGCAGCATGTTGGTATTTGGCTGAATAGTTCCCGTGGGCTGAGTTGAGGAGTGAGGATCTGCTCTGTTAGGGATCAACAGCAAGTACAGGGCTGGAGCCCACCACTGTCCATTCTGTAGTTCTGCCACCAGGTAACGTCTATCTTTGTATTTAAATCATTCACGCTCATCAGAGAGAGATACGCAAAGCCCAGGATGGGATGTCTGAATTCTAACTGATGTTGATGTTGAGCCTCCCTGCGGAGTTGTTATTTATGGACAGTTATTATTTTTTGTGTGCCTTGGGTTAGCACTTCCCTGAGCAGTCTGTCACATGTGCATTTAAGTGATAGGCTTTGTCCCTAAAAGAGGGTCAGAGAAAGCGGTCAAAGCCAAAAGGGAGAATTGTGATATTGCCTCAGTCTGTGTTGACTAGATTGTTGTGCTACAAACTGCTTCATTACAGGACAGGTGATTCTAGGAATCAGATCCTACTTGGTGTAAGTGTATCACAAAGTTGTTCCTATATGTTATTTAAGATTCTGTTTCCCTATAAGTAAAACATGGCTCATCTCTTTAACAATTTAAAAAGGTGTTGTATGAACTTGCTAGTTACCATTCATTAATTCTGTAGAAGAAAAATTGTACTCAAGTACAGGCCAATCCTTTTATTTTTAGCTTTTTCTGTATGTTCTTCATTGTGGTGAAAACAGAATTTGGCTCACATTAGTCCTAAGCCTTTGCTTATCCCTGCATTGACAACGCTTCTACTGGAAGTCAGTTGAACTTTTGCCTGAATTAGGGCTGATTTATGATGGATTTCATCCATGTATGAATTTTCCCAGTTATCAAGATGATAGGTGTTTTATTTTAAACTGAAATAGTCCTGTCTGATCTGATATGCAAGACAATAACAAATAGCAAATACTCCATTCAGAAAAATGAAATTATTAGTATTTTTTTCTGTACTTTATTTTGTGCTGTGCAGTTCATCTTGGGTTGGGGAGTGAAACAAATATTGTTATGGAGAGCAAAGAAAGTGCAAATATATTTATGTATTTCTAATTTTGTCTTTGGGTGTTGAGTTGCCCTGGGTTAAGTTGCATAATGATAAGTAAAGCAACTGGACACAATCCAGTGCAAAGTGATGCATGAAACCAGCACTTTTCCCCCCTAGTGTGTGAAAATTTGTATCAGCAAGAAACAGATAGTCTAACTTGTATGTAGTTGGAGAACTGCCTGCATTTTGATACCTACATTCTTTTAAAATGAATCATTCTTCAGTGCAGACACAAGATCCCTAGCTTACTGAAGCTAAGAAGTGACATGCTGACGCTGGGCCACATTAACCCTCCACCTTCGCTCACTTCTGCGTGCTAATCTCACCCTCCTAAGCGGTGACCAAAGAGGAGCTGTGGCCAAGGCTGCGGCGACAGCCACTGTTGCGCAGGATTGCACCACAACACTGTACTTGGCAACTCCCTGTTGAAGCCAGGGTTAGATCCGAAATCTGCTGACATCTTCTCACAAACCCCGTACACTAAGCTGCTCATCACTGCTACTTCAGCATACAATTGCCTGGAGTGGCCTGGCTGCAAAACTCGCCATCCTGTTCAGCCACTCTTTGTCCAGAAGATGGGGTGATCTGCTTCCTTTTTAAGGAAAGGGCCCGTCACTGCTTTTCTACTGGTAATCGGCTGTATTAGTTCTTACAGGCTCAGCCATTATCATAAAAGTAAATGCTTATGGCAATGCTTTTGTTCTTTAAGCGTCTTTCACCCTGAAAACCTAACATGGCTTTCTACCAACTATGTACCAGGGAACCCTCATGTGTAAAAAAAGCCTTCGTTGTTAAAAGGAAATTAATTTTTTTAATAAATAACTTACTTTTAAAACAACTCTACAGCACCAGAGAGAGAGTAATTTCTCTGTTTTGCCCTTTTTTTAAGTAAAAAATTAAAGGTTTCTATTTTTAGGCAGTTGCCCAACAGCCACTTTATAAAACATAGAATAACAGTATCTGTGCGAAAGAAAGAGGGAAGGGTTCAGTTCTAGAACGAAGCTCCTATTTGGATCTGGTTTTGGTGTTTTGGGTTTGTTTTTTTCAAAATCCACATTCTCTGGGAGATAGCTGTTGTACTGGGATTTGGAGCACTGCAAGAATAAATATGTAAATAATTCAGATTAGTCTCTGGAGTAGGGAATGTTTTAAGTAAAATTACAGACTAAGCCAGTGTAAAAATGTGGGTAAAGATCACGCAGATGTTACTTATTGCTCAATCAATCAGCAGTTCTGCACTTGGGTCTTTCTCAGTGTGTCTCCTTTAAATAAGGCACAAACATATAAACACATTGCAGGTTTATCTTACTTTGGTAGGTGAAGATCTGGAGCCCAATTGTAATTAAAAGCAGATGTTCACGGCTGGCTTATAGACCTCCCAAAGCTGAAACTAGCAATGGGAGAGCCAGCCGTCTTTGCTGCTACAGATCCTGCTGCCCAGTGAGCGTACACAGGCCTTTTTGAAACTGCTGGGATTTGATCGTCACTTGGATTGTTTTGATTGGCAAAGGGGCAACTGAGCAAATGGTAAATCATCATGGATATGGCAATGCATCTCTGTGATCCTTGAACGGCATTTAAAGGTTCAGGACTTGTTCCCAAGCGACTGAAATGGTGCGGTGGGAATTGAGGTCTTCCAGCTATTTGTAGCAGATGTGCAGTACTTTGCTTTTGGAGGAGGTATAACTTAAACTGTGCTGTTGGAGCAGTCAACTGTGGAGTATTCTGCTCTTGCAGTGGTCCAAGGAATGCTGTGTGTTGGGTAGTCATTGCTGGAGCAGCAGAGGCATCAAGCCGGGCAAGTTGACTGGTCCAACTAAAAGCGAAGTGGATGGATAAATACTGTCTCCTGTAGGTTAGCTGAGGCGTTCAGCAGTGGCTCAGAGCTGTCCCACCAGGGCCATCGGGCACCATGCCAACAGCGGCTTTCTGGTGGCTCTGATGTTGCTGTGATGCTCCTGGAGGGTGATACAGAGCATTGGCAGCGGATTCTTACTTATCCCAAACATGCACCTTGCACTCCGTTATGCTTTCTAGGTATGAAACAGTCAATGACCATGGAACTAGTCTTCACAAAGGAAGACTGTGTGGACTTATTAAATTCTACACCCACTTGGCAGTCGGTCCTTCAGATTAGATTATTTTTCGAGCCCTCTGTGATCATGGAGCGGGCAGGATTTGCCTGAGAGGGAGCGTCATGAGAATAGGAAAAGAAGAGTGAATTCTGTTGCTTAAAGGCTGGTCCTGGAAGAATAGAAGGGATAATGCACTAATCAAATTCTGACAAGGTATTAGAGAGAAAAGAAGGGAAAGCATTTCTGAGCTGCCTGCACTAAAGCTGGATGCCTGAAAAATAAAGCAGTTCTTATGCATAAACATAATTTTGATTTAGTTGGCATTACCTAGGGGTAAGTCATAAAACTTTAGCAGCCATAGATGTCAATGCGTGCAAGAACGGGCCTCACCCGTGCTGGTGCCACCAAGAAATCAGGGACACCACCTGTTCTGCGCTGAGGTGCAATATAAATACAGGTGCCTAATCTTGCCCGGCTGTGTCAACACAGGTAGCGCACGTTGCATGTGATGCACATTGCCATGATTCTGTCAACCAAGCGTGTGAAACCAGGCCTAACCTGCTTTTACAGGAGAAATACAAGTAACACGGGGTGTGATCGTAATCCAGAACTGTTTAGGGAGGGCTTTTCTTTGTGATCAGGGAGGTCTGGTTGTCTTTCCTTCACTCTGGTATTTATGTAACTGTAAGTTCTTCAGACAGAAGGTGATTCTCAGACCCCAGCGAGAGGCAGGTGGTCCCTCTCTGAACGGCACTGCAGTGCGGCTCTGCTGCTGCTGTGGTGGCAGAGATGGGGAGATCAAAGCCCTGTATGTGTCAGTCCGGGGGTGGCTTGCTGAGTCCTCTTCCTTTGTGTTTTCTGAGAGACGATACTGTGGAAGCAGAGTATGCAGACTGAAGAGAAATAAATAGATGGAGAGAAGGGAATGACCAAAAGACAGGAAAATAGCAAGAGAATGTGACCAAGCTCTTGTCTTGCACTACACATGGTAGGCTATCTTGCCTTTCTCCTTTTTGCTGCCATGGTCTGAGCTTGGCAGGCAGAACAGGACGAGAGCAGTGCGCCCGCAAATCCTAAGGTACAGGCTGCGGCAGGGCCGGCACCGGTACATCAGGATGTCTCCTGGCTCCCCGGTTTTCTTTCCCTCCACACCTCACCGCCGTGTGTTTGTTACGCTTCGTAACACTTCTTAAAATGCAAAGCCTTCAGGCGCGGAGTGTTCGCAGACACTGATGTAGGAAACCCTTGTTGAAGGACGGAGTGTGTGAAGTTCCCGGCGCGACCCCCAGGCCCCGGTGTGCCGGCCCCGGGCTGTGCCGGTCCCGGTGTGCCGGCCTCGGTGTGCCGGCCCCGGGCTGTGCCCGTCCCGGTGTGCCGGCCTCGGTGTGCCGGCCCCGGGCTGTGCCGGTCCCGGTGTGCCGGTCCCGGTGTGCCGGCCTCGGTGTGCCGGCCCCGGGCTGTGCCCGTCCCGGTGTGCCGGCCTCGGTGTGCCGGCCCCGGGCTGTGCCGGTCCCGGTGTGCCGGTCCCGGTGTGCCGGCCTCGGTGTGCCGGCCCCGGGCTGTGCCCGTCCCGGTGTGCCAGTCCCGGGCTGTGCCGGTCCCGGGCTGTGCCTGCCCCGGGCTGTGCCGGCCCCGGTGAGCAGTGCGGTGCTGGCGGAGAGGTGCCCGAGCGCCGCCGTGTGGCTGCCGTGTGGCTGCCGTGCCGTGCCGTGCCGTGCCGTGCCGTGCCATGCCGTGCCGGGCCGTGCCGGGCCGTGCTGTGCCGTGCCATGCCATGCCGGGCCGTGCAGTGCCGGTCCATGCCGTGCCGTGTGGCTGCCGGGCCGTGCCGTGCCAGTCCATGCCGTGCCGTGCCGTGCCGTGCCGGGCCATGCCGTGCCGGGCCATGCCGTGCCGGGCCATGCCGTGCCGTGTGGCTGCCGGGCCGTGCCATGCCATGCCGGGCCGTGCCGGGCCGGTCCATGTCGTGCAGTGCCGGTCCATGCCGTGCCGTGTGGCTGCCGGGCCGTGCCGTGCCAGTCCATGCCGTGCCGGTCCATGCCGTGACGTGCCGGGCCATGCCGTGCAGTGCCAGGCCATGCCGTGCCGTGCCGGTCCATGCCGTGCAGTGCCGGGCCATGCCGTGCCGTGCCGGTCCATGCCGTGCAGTGCCGGGTCATGCCGGGCCGTGCCGTGCCGGTCCATGCCGTGCAGTGCCGGGCCATGCCGTGCCGTGCCGGTCCATGCCGTGCAGTGCCGGGTCATGCCGGGCCGTGCCGTGCCGGTCCGGTCCATGCCGTGCCGTGCCGGTCCGGTCCATGCCGTGCCGTGCCGTGCCGGGCGCTGCGGGCGGCGGCGGTGGGGTCGGCGTGTTCCCGCGGAGCAGTGCCCCGCCGGCAGCTCCCGCGCTCCGCACTGCGCGCAAGGCGCGCACACGAGCCGGGGCCGTAAGCGGGTGAAAAACCAAGCGTGTAAACACGCCTGTAACCATATTTTATGGAAAAGGCTACCCCTCTTACACTGTTGAGTCAGCCTGGAGCACGAATATGAGGATCTATTGCTCGGTCACTAAATCCTGCCCTGCAGCGCAAAAATCGGGAGGCAGAATGGCAGCAGCAAAGTCAAGGAAGTTTCCAGCGCTGCCCCTTCCACCGCTCTCATGTTTTGTGTCCCCTCTGTCGGTGACTCCTCTGGTTCCCACGGGTGAGCATAGAGCTGCTCTGAGATGACACGAGCCCCTTTCATCCTGCCAGGCTTTAGGTATATCCAAAACATTTATTGACCACAGACTCATTTTCTTACTCAGTCCTGTCCGTGAGCCTTCATACTGCTGCCACCTTCCCTGCAGCGTTTCTCCACGGCGGAGGTTCAGTTCTCCAGAAAGATTTCCCCCCATAGTCTTGATTCTCCCATCAAGCTATGAATAGCTCCTGTTGGCACCGCTACCTGAATCATATCCACCCATGCTGAACCTTATGGAGATGCTTTCTATTTTGTAGAAACCTCAGAAAGTGGATCCTCAAATGAATAAAGGACCTCATTTCAAACGAAGCAGTCCTTTGGAATTTGAAATACCCTGCAGTGCTCTATCCATTGGGACACAGGAGTGTCTAAGTGCACAGCCAGATCCTATTGGAATTTTGCTTATTCTAAGAGAATAAACCATCTTATCTTGACAGGCTACAAGTTACAGGGAATTTTGTGATTAAATCAGAGTTATTCATACCAATTTCACCTGTTCCGAAATCCAGGAAAATAAGAAAGGATTTCATGTGATGGACAACCTCAGTGGGCTCTGTGAGAGCTCTAGGGACAGATCATGGTACCATCAGGAAAGAGCTTAAAAGGAACATTACAGAGTGAGTTTAATCCACAGGAAATGTGGTGGTGGTGTTACTAATACTATTCCCACAAATGTTCAAGATGTTGTAGGCGTTTCTCAGACATACAAGAAAGGATTATATCTGGCCAGGTAGGTCACAGTGGGATATGAGCTTTTTTCAGTTTGACATGGAAACAAGAATACTAAACACAATATTGGCAATTACTTTGCTTCCTGTTGAGAACATGTTATGTAACTATTCTGGCTTTCTTTGCTCATAAAACAGGGTGGGTAACACGATAGCTGTAGAGAAAAGAATTATACAAAGTCATTCAGCCATCCTGCAGTAGTTCAGAGAATCACCTTTGGCAGGTACAGAAGTGGCATCCTTGAACTTATATAGCGTCATGGCAAAAGTTCTTTGTTACACACCATACCTTGACAGAAAAGAGAGGAATCGGTAAAGCAGAGAATGTAGACTGAATAGCTGATGCTGCATAGAATTCTTCGGAGGCAAAGGGTATTTGAAAAGAATACAATATGCAATCCAAGTTTCCCAAGTGCTCGGTAATAACCCATGTCCAATTTCAGTTACCAAGGGAATCCTACAGGAGGGTTACTCCTGATTTATACCATGATAAGCAAGAATAGAAAAAGCAAGCACTTAAGGAATGACAATTCAGCTGTAAGGTTGTAGAGGATAAAATGTCCATGTTTAGATGATGGAAGAGACCGTGTTACGTTTGAAAAGGCAGAGCCAGGCTGCACTGTTAGGTCACGTGCTATGGCACTGCAGCCAGCGCAGCAGAAGGGGACTGGAGAGGAGGAGCTGGTCCAGAGAGGTCCCATCATGTGTGTCCTTCCACACATCAGCATGGCCAAATACAAACCACAGCTGCCTGGGATGAGAAGTGGATCGTTTAGTTGTGTCTCACCCAGCGCAACGTGCACTGCCCAGGCAGATGTCTTCTTTCGGAGGTGAAACTGAACAATTGGCAAAGCTCTGGTGCTTCAGAGAGATGTGAAAAAAACCTCAAAAGCTAACTTATGCAGCACTGGGGATGTGTTAGGAGGAGCCCTCTGGTTCCCTGTTGGTGGAACATTTTGGCAATCAGAAAGCTCTGTGAAGCATGGGATCCATACACAATAAATACAGAGCAAGAGAGATCTAGTCTTGTTTCTCTTCTCTTCTCTACCTCTTTAGGTATATCCAAAACATTTATTGACCACAGACTCATTTTCTTACTCAGTTACACATCTCTTCCATGGGTATATCAAGTTCCATCTTAAGACTATTTAGGTTCCTTGCCCTTACTGCTCTCTTGGAAAGACCATGCCAATGTGTGATCTCCTTGAATAGTCAGAAATGTTTTCTTTAGCCTTCAGTCTAAACACACTGCTGATCAGATTATAAAAATTTGATCTCACAGTCATGTTAACCTTTACCTTAGTTCTTTTTTCATGTTATTTATCTCAAAATCTATTTTCAAAGGTCTTGCACATTGTTTCTCCACTGTCTCACTGAACAAACTGTGCTCTTTTTATCTCTCCCTAAGACTGATATTTCTGTAATCATTCTAATCGCCAGTCTGCACTGATTCCAGTTTAAGCTAATCTTTTTCAACACCATTGATTGGAATTGTATAAATATTTCACACAAAGTCTTACCAGTGCCTTGTCTAAAAGTCCCAACATTTCCTTCTCCACTAAAGACCTCACCTAACCCATCCGAACATTACTTTATCTGTTTCCACAGCTGTGACGTACTGGCAGCTCTGGGACACTGACAGTCTATCAGAACACTCGGATCTTTTTCCTTCTCTGTTGCTTCCAGTTGATGAATCCCAAGAACATGACTTTGCAGTTCACATTATTAAATTTCTATCGCTGCAGGCAAGAAGGTCATCTAATTCCAGTGTGATGATCCGGTCCTCCTTAGTATTGGCAATCCCTTCCAGCTTTGTATCACATGAAAATTTTTGGAGGCTGGGCCTGATCATCATTCCTGATCCATGGAAGTCTACATGAAACAGCCTTGCTCCAAAGGCGGATCCCTGAGGAACACCATCGGGTAATTTGCACCATTCTTATAACCCCTTCTTTATTATAACCTGTTGCTCCTTGTTCACATTGCTTTTGCATTAATCCCTATCATCTCCAGTTTCAGTAATGATTCCCTATGGAGCACTGTATCAAATGATCTGTTTCAACTTCAACAGACTAAGTGCGCTGCATTATTCGGTTCTAAAGAGACAATTACCTTACTCAAAATATACTAGCTCAGTTTGACATCCTATACTTTGGTAAACCATGTATTTTTTTCTCACATGCTCTTTGCCTCCCTACAATTAATTGTTCTTTCTTGCAAAATTTGTTCTAAGACTTAGCATTATACTGAGTTTAAAAAATACATTTTAGACTATATATACTTTCTAAAAATACTTTTTAGAATATAAACATTATATTTGCTATACAGAAGTCCTCAGCAAACTTTCATTCCAATTCATTAAATGCTGGCTGCTTTCACTTGTAGTTTCATACACCAGTTCTTTCAGTATGCTAGGGAAGAGATTGTATGTATCCCTCAGTTTTTTTTGCATTAAGAAATACAGTTTATTTCTCCTAAGATATTGTAATTTCTGTTATCCTGCTGCTGTTTCCTTTATATACCATTTCCATCTGTCATCAGCCTTATGTAAATCAAAGCAAAGGTCCTCTTTGCTCACTCTGAAGTAACACTGTCTCTTATTAGTTAATTGATTATTAAAGAAATCCATCTTTGATGGAGCTCTGCCGTCACTGGTGGCATTTATTTTCTGCATTATGTCTGGGAAGTTAAATTCTTCCATAAAAAAGGAATTATTTTCCCGTAATTCTACATCCTGTATAATTTATATTCAAGTTTAAATAAAGGAAGGAGGCTGTAAAAGATCCTCAGCAGTATGCTTCTGGGGCAGTTTGTGTCATTTCTTGTCCCAATAGTTTCCACCCCAACAGAATTTATTTCATCTGTGTGATCACAGGAGATTTCTTTGCACTCAGCCATTTCTTTAACATTCAGTGATGCCCTTCCTCTGCTCTCATTTCTGTGTTTCCTAAGCAGCTCCCTACATAGCGCATTAGTGGGAATATTCTGTCCCCAGCTGAAGTGCAGGCAGCACCTCCACGCGCCAGAGGAGTTGTATATAGACCCCGGAGCTTCTGATCGCTAGTACCGCCTTTGGCATTGCCATTCTGTCTGTGCAAGGCAATGTTCTAAAGAGATGGGGCACAGTCTGGCTGAGGCCGGCAGAAGAGAAGCTGTGTGCTGCCAGTGGCCAGCAGGTAACTGAATACTTTCCACAGTCAAAGGTGGTCTGAAATAGCCGTTTGATGGTTTAGCTGCCTGTCTGAACACCCCGACTCCATCGGTCCCCAGGTCCCGACTACCACTCCAGATTATCAGAGGGGAGTACCAATCTGAAGTTAGAGTACTGAAACACTGTTTTTCATGCTTATTGATTTGGCCCTCTGTGGATAGTGTTCTTTCAGTATTTTTCTGGCACCCAGAGCCAATGAGAATAGTCAGGGCATTTTCTACGGAGGGATCTATTTGAGCAAACGAGTCATTTCCCTGTCTTGCTTGTTCTTTACTTCTTCAGAGAAATTATTTTAGTCACATCATCAAGGTATTCACTGAGATTATAAATTTCATCAGGGCCAGGGGAGAAACGTGCTCCCACATACCTGATCCCCTGATTCCACCAGAGACTTGCTTCCCAGCAGCGAGTGCGACATCAAACAGAAAATAAAGGACTTGTTGAAAAACGACACTGCTGAAGTTCTTTTCGCCCCAGTCACTTGTGGCTGCACACACCCAGCTGCTGCTCTTGGGAGTGCCTCCAGACAGAGCTGGATGAGGCAAAGCATTCTTCAAATGTTTGCACAATGAAGAACTGCCATCATAGGATCAGGAGCAACTGTTTTCAGAAAGTAAATATTGTGCATTTCTACATTAGATAATAGCTAAGGGCAGCAGGCATTGTAGCTGGAGCCTGAAGGGAAAGTGTGGCAGTGAGTGGAAAGAGAGATTCTTGTCTCCTGAATCAGGACGGGAGTTCTGCTGTGAGGTTCGAGTAATGCTTTCCCATTCATCTGTTACTACTGGCTGCAATGCATTGTGCTTAATTTTTCAGAGATGTAAAATTAAATTAGAAAGGGGGAGAGCAGCAAAAGGTTCCGTGAATTGGAGAAAGAGTAATAATTTTGTATCTGACTCATCTTCAAACCATTCCATCAGATCAAAAATAGCTCAACTCCTCTTCAAAGACAAGTGCCAGCAACAGCATCCCAGCACTTTCACAATGTTTACAGTTTTGTGGCTCTGGTCAGGATTCCTGCATTTCTCCATGTAGCAAGAACAGCCTTCGTTAAGTGCAATGGTATTAATTCAGATACAATAACTCTCCTGCCTGTTACCTGATAACACTTTTTGACTATGTTTCACTACTACTGTTTTCATACCTTTCCATTGTAGTATGTTGCTTACAGAAAGCCTTGGCACTTACCTGGCATACTGTATCTGCAAAAAGTTTTAGTACATCGTAATTAATAGTTCTCAGACCATACCAGGAGGTCATTTCTCAATAGAAAAGATAAGAGCAGCAAGCGTAGTATTGGAATGTCCCACTAGTATTTCTGTGAGCTCTGTTTGATGTTCAGAATATTTTTTTAACAGATGTTTGGTCAGTCATGTCTTTTGAGGAGTTGGGGGATTGACTACTGCGAAATGACAATATGGCTTAAAGACGTACCACCAGTGCAATTGTGTTTCTAATGACAGAATGAACTTTTGGCCTGCTGGTAACAAACTTTACATGCCTTCCTCCTGCTAACTGAATGGCAGAAAACTATCTGAAGTTTCTTGTCTTCTTGGCAAGGCACCAGATAGTCTGCGTGAGGCTCTACGAGTGAAGCGTCTGGAATGAAGACAACAGGAAACACAGGCACAAGGGCACAGAATGAGTTGAGGTGAGCTGAACATGGAACTAACTTGGTAGTACTAATATTTGTGACATTGCATGATGTCACCCTGAGCTTGCTTCTGCCTGGAAGGGACAGCCAAGGGGGAATTTATACTTCCAGTGAATGAGACTGGAGGTGATGTACATATGAAATTGTTACCTTGAGGAAGCGGTGGAATGCATCTAGAATAGGACAAAGCCAGCATCCTTCCTTATCCTCAGGGGTGGCTTGACTGCTAGCAGATTTGCAGCACAACTGAACTCCTTGTTTTGCCTTTTGCCTAACTTCATTAGGAAATGAAACATCTTTAGCCTGTTGCATTGAAGTCAACAGATTTGCATGCAAGAGTTTGGAGCAGAGGCCGGTATGCTGTCTGTTGGCCGTTCTTTTTGCATGCCTCTGCTGATAGGTGGGTGAGACAGGAGGGTTGTTTCACATGGGGGAAGAATTACAGGTGGGAAATTACAGCTGAAATAAACATTTGATCTTCTGCCTACAATTCCAGGATGGAGGGTGAACATGAGTCTTACCAAAGGCTGGTGAGCAGATCCAGCTTGTCTGATTCACATGAGTAATTCCGCGCAGTCTGTAGAGTGCTACTTGGGTTGAAAGCTCCATTGGGTAGATACGATTTTGTCCATGACTTCAGCTCTTAGGCAGTATGTCACTGCAAATACTACCATAATTAAATGCTGATGAACTTTGGGCAAATGTGTGTTCTGTTTCTGAACATCATCGTTCAGCTCCAGCTCAGGTGGAGTTTTGTACATGCAGCTGTATGTGTGACAGCTTAATAGAGATGACAAACCAAACCTGAACCATTTATTATTCTATGGGCACAACTATATGCTATGTGTCATGTTTCTTAGAGATACTAGTGCAAGTATATGATAGTATTAATGGTACTATCATTAATACTATTTGTATTTTAATAATGCCTGACTCCCAAAATATGTCCCAAGTCCAATTAGGGGTGTCTGAATGGTTTGAAAAAACAAGTAGTTTTGGTGCCTTCACAGTCAAGGCAGTTACCTGTTCAGCTATTTGTAGTCTACAGCATATATCCATGTCTTTCCAAAGCATTATATTCACATTATGTTTTCAACTAAAACTTTTGCAATGGGATTCTGATCAAAAACCATTCTGAAAAATCTCTTTCAGGCAGTATTACCAAATCAGGATTGTGATTTGGTAAGATGTACAAGTCAACATTGGGACCCATATAGTTGAAGTTCTTCTGACTGCAGAATCAAGGTGCAAAGACTCAATTGACTTGTGGGGTAGAGATGCCTTATTCAATATCTCACCTCTTGTTCTATAATCTGAAGGTACATAATGTGAGTTTCCAGGGGATGTTTGCTTGAGGGCTGAGGAGAAGGGAAGATGCCAACATCCAAGCTGGTTATTTTGTTTCACCATAGATTCATTAGCAGTTAGGAAAAATGTTTTATAAGTGATCACATATTTGTTTGTTCAAAACTGTACTGTAATGTGAATTACATGCCAGTGAGTATACAGAATAATCTTTCCTGTTTACAGAACCAAAGCTGCACAGTCTAGACCTCGATTTCCCCAAGGTCTGTGGTATTTATTTAAAGCTTCCATTTTGACCTAGATCTAGTTCTCATTTCTGAAAGCTACATAAAGTTCTGACTTGCAGCAATTTTCTTACTAAGGTCATTAATGTAAATGTATGTAAAATCAAGAATTCCAGCCTCTTATCACATGAACTATATAATATTTTCAAGAGGAGTCATTGTTTCTACATTAAGATATGCACAGGATATTGCAGGCAGGGAAAAAACCACATATATTCGTTATTAACTGCTTTAATTTGACTTATCTGGTTTCATAAGCAGCATTGTCAGGGAAATTAATTGCATCAGAGTCAGTGGAGAGAAAAATCAAGGAAGTATTCTACTTACAACAAATTAAGCTTTAATACTGCAAAGTTGTCGTTATGTGTATCAAAGGCTGTTGAAAGCCATGTTGCTGGGAATAACTAGGGGGCTTGTTAATGCAGCCATGATCATCTTTCTGACAGAAGCTCACTTTTGGGAAATGCGATACGAAATTTTCCTTAGGTTCTCACCTCATTCCCATACTGTGTTTATTTCACTCTTAGTGTTCTTGCTCTTTAATTTCTCAGTTAGGAACTCATTTTTCAGCATTTACAAAACTGTAAAATGAATGATGAGCAAGCCTGAAAGGAGTCTTAAGTGAATGCAAGTTACATCTTCTTTTCCTAATTTTTGGAATGGGTATTTCCTCAACTAATTTGAGTTGAGGCCCTTGCACAGATAGGGTCACATTGTGCTTCTACAGTACAAGGCAGATCCCTCATTTCTGCTTCTAGTAGTTCCACCTTGAAAGATAGTTTTCTTCCTAGCATGTTGGTTTTAGGAGAGTAAGCCCTAAGTGGGTGTATTTCTTCCTTTCGAGTAATCTCTATAATACCTTATCAGTGCCTTAGGGGCTGACCCTTCCTTCTGTGAATGGCCAGACATTGAAGTCTGGAGCAGTTTAAAAAGTGCAGAATGAAAGAGGTATTCTGCTAGCAGCTTAAAGGCTTACAGAATGTGTAGCACTAATGTAGACATTGTTTCCTTGGGATTTTAGATGCATTCTTACATATGTCTATCACCTGCAAATCTATCTCTGGCATTCCTTTTCTGTCCTTCCTTTTTTTTTTTAAGATTGGGCAGGAGCCTGAGTTCTTTTGCCAAATGTAGTAACACGAAGCAAAAACCAAAAGCATACCAATAATAATGCAGTAGGCAGAGAACACGTGAATGCCTTTTCTACTTCAAATCCATTTGACTGTGTCTCATTTATGCTAAGATCGCTATACACGGATCATGCGGAAAACAATCAGACCCAGTGTAAGAGTGGTGTAAATAAACATGACTATAAATGATAGCTTTTCCCAGTATTTCCTGGGCTAGATGACAAACTGGATTCAAAATTACATACACAAAATGCATGACCAATTACATATTTTAATTTCTATTTATCACAAGTGCATATGCTAATTGCTTGTTATGCAGTAGCGGTGAAATAAAAAAAAGGTTTCAGTTTTTGTTGTCAATACAACTAATTTATTGGTCCTCTGAACGTAATGAATATTCTTTCTCTATGTGAATGATCTATATATATCTGTAAATCATTAAACGCAAGATTCCTTCAACAAAGGGTCAGCAAATACATGTTACTATGTACCTGCTGTGTTCCAAATGGTGACCTTCAGATCTGTGTCTTAGTTATTTTTCAGGCCCTTTAGCATTGTGTTTTCATGGTACGGCACTAAGCATACTTTCTCTGACATTTGTAATGTCTTGCAATTCTATGCAGCTGTACAAAACTCTGCTTAAAGGAAGCAATATCCAGAGCCATCTGGAGATGTACTTAATTTCTCAGTGGTGGACAAAACTGTGTTTCAGACAAGGACAGGAACAACAGAGCAGAAAAGCAGTGAGAGCGCATACAGGAAGCCATATCCACTGGTGAGCTCTTTGGGCACTAAATCAATCCATGGCAGAGCTCCTGTGTGCTTCTCACTCAGAGTTTAACTAGAAGGAGAGCTGTGTATATTAATTGAGCCACCTGCGTAAGTGCCACAGCACCAGAGCCTACAGAGAAGGTTCGCCTGGCTTTGAGCCTTAACTGATGCTGTTCAGATCTCTGTGGGAGTCACTGGCAGGTGATGGTGGGGTACAGACAGGACCTCCTGTCTTTCAGTGATCATCTTGATGTTCTAGAGACCTTCCTTCTCCACTTTCTCTCCTCTTAGCGCCTCCCGGTAGATGAGACCAGGAATCCTCAGCATGGATATTTCCTCTCCAGTGGGTTTGCCCAGGCAGGGAATTGAGATCAGCACGGAGAATGCTGCAGATTGCTGCCAGGCTTGTGTTTGCCAGCTGGAGCAACACACTTTGCAGCAAGGACGTGTGTACAGATCATTCCCCGTGGTGGGACCAGCTAATTGTTCAACACTGCCAGTTAAGAGGAAAGCTCTTGTAGCTATTCCCATCTCCAGCAACTGCAGTCACATACTGGGCAAAGGAAAGATAAGACATGATCCAGGGATGTTTCTGCTTATGCACAAAGAGCAGCGGAAGATTTTCGTATGACTGGAGTATTTAACATGTGTAGGAATGTAATACGAGTGCTGTTAATTTGCTTGATAAAAATAACATTTTCTGTTACCTACATTCAGTGATTCAGCATTCTTGAGATAGGTCTTTGATGAAAATAAGTGTGATGAAAATAAAAAGGCTTGTGTGGAATGAAGATTATATTTGGATCAAATTGAAAAGTGGTCCATACGGTGTTGGATGGTTAAGCTGTAAAATTTAACTGATGAAAGGGTAAAAGTGATAATCTTGCTTTTACCAGCTCAGCAGTAAACAGAGCAGGTGCAAACCATGTTTAATCCATGACCCCTGGGAAACGGGAATGGTAATTTCTGCTGTCTTCCTCTGCCAGATGCCAGGCGCTCTGAATTTCTAATTGAGAGCACTAGCTAGAGAGACTGATAAGGCACAACCGAGCACCTGGGCTGCATCAAAATGAGAATAGCTCTGTCAAGTGCTGCTTATTGTAATATCCCACTGTAGGCAACACCTGTGGTATGACTTTATAAACAGATAACCTGAGCTGTGTTCACACAAGGTTGATTCAGAAGTTGTCAGCTTATTAGGCAGCTTTCCAGCCATGTGCTGATGGCACATGCTCGTAACAAAAGGGGAAATTGTGTTTTATATTTAATGTTTATATGGTACATTATGACATAAAGTTGGGGGTTTTTCCTTATCTTTAGAATTCCTAGCCTGCTTCTGCATTAAAAGGAAGTTTCAAGTAGATGTGATTTTAACATTTTCTAATGTCTTGGAGTAGGTATGTCTGCTACCGTGTTCTTAAACATTTGGATGGTCAAAATTACTTAGCACTGGTAGCATGCACTTGCAGAGGAATTAAAATTTTGGCAAACGTGCTGTTAACTGTTTTCTCATCTAGTTTAATCTCTTGTGATGTTTCTTCTCAATTTACAGTGATAGTCACTGTACCCCATGGAGTTTACAGCACTGAAACAGCACATCCTTTGGTGTTGTGTACAGCTCTGAGTGAGAGATCCTCTTGCTGAACATCCTACAGCCCTTGGATTTTGATGAGCTTTGGATCTTTAGACTGAGTTTCCTTCAGGTTTAAATAATTTACATTTGGAAATTTCAAAGAAAACAAAATGCAACTTGTCAGCCACTACTTCTTCCTAATTACTCACTGTATAAAGAGGTTGGTTCACAAATAGTCAGCAATTTATCATCAACCCCCTTGGTACTGTTCAGAAGTCATTTAGATTGTGTTGTCTGATATACCATAAACATGCTACTAACATATATGTATTGGTTTCTACATTACTTTGATAGCAAAAGAAAACACCAGTTCTCCATAAAGACAAATGCATTTTTTTTATTTGGATGAATTTTTCCTTTCCTGGATTGGAGAGGAAAATTATAACTACTGACATTTATTGAATGAACTTGGACCTTTTCAGTTTAGTCCAAGCTTTGAAAAGCAGCAAAGTGAGTGTTTTGAAAAATGTCTTTTGTGCTCAGGTAGTTACTGCTCATACCAGGTGGGACCATTCCCGGGGGTTTCCTAGAGTTCATCAGTAAAAACCTGAGATGTATTTCTGCAGATACGGGCACCCGCGAGTAATATCAACTGCATGAGCAGCCCCACTCCCTTGTAGGATACGACCAAAATAATATACTGCAGAATTAAAGAACATGCAATACCTGTGATCCTGTAACGAGGGGGGGAAAGGAATATTCCACACAGCAAGTTGAGCTCGTTGTTAGTATTGGAGATGAAAAAACAGTTGCAGTAAGTATGATCCTTGTTTGAATTTTTGCTGTCCTTTTATCTGTCTGTATTTTATAATTCTACTAGCAAAGCAACTTCACCTGTAAGACTCCAAACTTCTAAATAAGTTTGTAAACCTGTTTCTGTTGGATTAGTTTTATTAAAAAGATGAGGAAGGGATTGTGGAAGATAGGAGGTCTTTGATTCTTGGATGATCTTTAGACTCCCAGACTGCAAGGATAAGGGAAATAAGCTACGTATTGCAGGTCTGTTTGGTTTTCGTAAGTAACCAGTTAAAATTAATAAGTAAACTTTTAAAATAAGACACTGTCTTTAATAGGGCCAACGTTTTTTAAAATGCTTGTGCAATTTGTTTTCAGTGAGTTGTTCCTTGTCTGCGGCATAAGCTTTGCTCATTGGTTTTCCTTGCTTCCACTGTAACAAATTTTCACTGAAGTATTTGATACCTCTTTCTGTTCTGATTACCAAATAGCACAGAACATTTTGTCCAATTACTACCTTCAATAAATGGTTCTTGTTCTGAATTTTGTCTTTTGAACCCATAACTATTAAAAATAAATTAAAGTATCAAAAATTATGTTTTCCAGTGTACATGTGCTAGACGTATTGGTTGTGCTCCTTGCTCAATTGCCAAGATTCATCCTGATCCTGCTTAATTTGTCTTGATTCACCTTAATCCTTCTCTAACTGTCATGCTGAACTTTGAGTGCTCTGGAAGTTAACATTCATTAATGTAAGAAGAATAATTAAGATTGCAAAGCATCAGCATTTCAGTACAAGGTGGACCCTCCCCTCCCTTATAGTGCTTCAGTGAACTGCACCTTCCTCTAAATCTTGAATCCTTGTGGTTTTCTCCCAAGTGTGTGCTCTAGCCAGAAGCACCAAGAACACCAGTTGTCTGTATGTTAGCAGCTTGCTTACTCTGTTTTATTTGTCCCTTTTTGGGTCTGGCCTCTAGATCCAAATGCTTCTTTTAAAAATTCCTTTTGGCAGTATTGCCAATTATTTCCAAATTGGGATGAGCTTCTCCCATACATGGAACGGTCCTTAGCCTGAAGTCTCCGTTTACGCTTTTACTAAAACTATGCCAATGAGAGACTGTTGAAGGGGAATGCAAGTGGTCTAAGACAATTTCTGGTTTAATTTTGGAGCAGTTACTTAGGATTAGGTTATTAAGGGTATTTAAAATGAGAGGTGAGTGCCTACGTATGTAAAATGTAGGCACTCGTTAATCTTTAATTTTCCCTGAGTTTCGACTAGCTCAATGTTAATGAGAACTAGTACTTGTATGAAGGTTTTTCTTAATTGCTTTTTATAGTTAGTTATAAAGTGGTATGGAAATGGAAAGCATTACATCAATAGGCAGGTTGATCAAGAATACCCTGTTTGATAGGACTCAAAACAATCTCTTTCAACAGGTGACACATTCAAGTGGTGATGTATAATATTCATCAAAATTTAGTATTAGAATTACTTTTTAGAGAGACATGCAAATCATATTTTATCTTCTGCTCAAATGCTTGCCTTCCTTTGTTAAAAGGATGTGTGATGAAGAGATTCCTGCTGAACTAGAGGTCCAGAAACAGACAGTGCTTTTTTGGCAAGCTTGCCTGAACAGAGTTTACACCAGCAAGTTACTTATTTAAATGGGCTAATTACAGGGCCATTTGCTGCAGCCTGGTGGTAGACTGTTCCCAAAGAGGCACCGGTGCTGTAGCTTGTGGGTGGCTTTACTCGACCCTTGCACTGCGGCTGAACCGCTGCTGAGCTGTTCCTGTGCTGGGTTGCCCTCCTTGGCCTACTCCTGTGAACACCGGAGCCTCGAGCAGCGGCGCGGGCGTAGACGAGGCGCAGACAGGGCAGGTTTTTGGGAGCTGCTGAGCAGCTCCCACCACTGTCGCCTTATGAAAGTATTGCATGAGGAAAGGCTGAATTGAAACCTCGTTGTTTGATCTGTTGTGCCTGTCTTGGTCTGTTTGTGAGAATACTCTTTCTGGTTTGCCCCACCCCATGACACAGATATAATGTATATTTAGACCAGTACTACATTAGACGTTCATTTGGCTAAATGGTTTCTCACTATACCCAGTACTGCTGGGCTGCATCTGGAGCAAAATTTAATAGAACGAACAGTTTAGCATTTGCTAAAAATAAATAGGAGGGGGGTGGCAAGGAATTTCTAATGTAGCTATGAAAGTTTTACAACAGCTTCTTTACACAGAAGTAATTTTGCATGTCCTTTTGTTTTATTGGAAATTACTTAGTTTAAATCCTATACCTTTGGAGAGAATAGACACGCATCATTTTTCTCTTAAAATTTTGGTGAAAGGTTCTATAGGAAGCTTTAAGATAAAGTTCTGTCACCACAGAGGTGCCTTTTTGTCCAGCATTAGCCAGTGGTAGGTGGCGTAAAAAACAGCTTCAAAATTGTCACAAATTGGCATTTTGGCTGGCAACATCATCAGAGAATAATACGTGGAGAAAGAAATTTGCCCACTCATGACTGTATTTCTTGTGAGCCAGGATGGAATCCTGTTGAGAAGAAATTTATGCTGATGTTGGCACTTCTTATACCTTTTTGAGGGAGTACTTAAACGGTCTTTCACAAAAATTCATTCTTTTCATTAACTCCATGGATTCCATAGGATGGTTCAGTGGAATAAAGTGAAATTCATTTGCTTGAATAAAGTAAATTTAAATGAATTGAATAAGATAGATACATTTACAATTATGATCCATCTTCATATGTTAATGTCAAAACCTCTTCAAAGTACACCTGTTTGAAGCCAAAGTAGGTAGCACCCTTCCATATCAGGCCCATCAAAATACAGCAGGTATTCCTGAGTCCACAGAAATGAAAGTTGTACTAAATTTTCCAGGACATTAGTGGCAGATGGAAATCCAAATATGAAATATTTCCCAAGAAGAATGTAATTCCTTAATGGATTTACAAGGAATGGACTAACAAGAGCTGCTGGATCTTTATTTAACACATTTTAGAATTAATATAAACTGAATTTTCTACCAGCAATTCAAAATACACCCTGCTGTATTTTTCAAGGATTTGTTTCTCCACATGCAAGCTTAAGCATTTGTGGGAAGAAATCAGAGTTCTGTTCTAAGCCCATTTTAGAGTGACAGACAGATGCTAAGGGGAAGACATTTGACTCAAATAAGCAAATTGCCTTTACTGATTGTTTTAAACACGGTTTTCTTTAGCCAGTTTTCCTTGGGAGCTATATAAAATCATTTTGGATGCTGTAATATTGGAACTGAGAAAGATGGCTCCAGTTCTATAAAAACACTAACAGGTCACGACGGAAAGTGGAGGTTAAAATCAGTGATATTTATTTTGTCTCTATCAGGTGGAGAAGCAGATCACTTTGTTAAATATAAAAAGACAACACTGACAGGGAAAGAAAAGATTATGTACGAAAGGATGAGAGATTTGTCTTTCGGGGGGAGGGAGAGTAGGGCGTGTGCCTCAACAGTCATATATACGGAAACTAGTCTTTATGCTCAAAACAGTGACCCGGAATAAAGACCTTGGTGCTGTAATCAGCTCTGTTTCTGATGCTCGGTGATACT